>JAAXCT010000652.1:0-384948 GCA_012490785.1 Eragrostis nindensis | reverse complement strand
AAAAAGGAGAGGGCGGCCCGAGAAGAGAGAAAAGGTTTGATATATTCTGGATTTTCGAAATTTGAAGGAATTTCAAATTCGGACAAAAGCAAAGGTCGAACAAATAATTCAATAAATCCAAATAAATTCAGAAATGCATATGGTGAGGTTTTGACGCAAGTTTAAATTCAAATTTTTGAAATTTGATTTGAATACTTGATCTACTTTATTTTAGTTTCTTGTAACTTCGAAAAGGTTCAAAATTTTAGTGAATTTAATTGGAAGCAAACACTTGAGCATTGATTTTATATTTCAAAATTTTCAAATTCAACTAAGCTTGATTCATTTCAGTGAGTTTTATTTTCGAAAATTTGTGACAAGGTAAGATCACACAAAAAGATTTAAATTTTTAGTGATTTTTAGCGTTTTGATTTTTGGCCTCGGATTTTAGGGTGTGACAGATCCTACCCCACTTAGAAGGAATCTCGTCCTCGAGATTCGGAAGAACTTCAGGGTTGATGTAGAACGTTTCTTGTGTCTTCTTGCTTGACGGTGATAACGCCCAAATTCTTGTCGGAGCTTTATTGACGTAGCGAGTTTGTCATGAGATTCTCTTCATTGCTGGAGGTGCTTGAAACTTGTGGAGAGACAAGGCAGAACTTCTTGCTTCTGAGGACCTTCGATGTTAGCTGATTAACGGGGGAGGGGTTGGCCTAAGGTTTTTGTTCAAGGGTTGTTAGGCTAGCTGACAGAAAAAAACTACCCCACTTAAAAAGGATTTTCACTTGGTATTCTGATTGATGTTCTGCAGTTGTTTCGGATCCTGGTTGACTTGAGGCAATTCTGAGCGGTTAGACTGTTAGATTGCTTTGCAACTTTTCCTTCGGTTTGGATGATGATTCTGAAGTCTTCCGGACCCATGATATGGCATGCTGATTAACTCCATAAACTTAACAGGTGGCCTGAACCACTGTTTCTCCTCCTGATATGCTGACATTTTTCTCTGTTTTTTCCATGACGGAGTATATTCTTTATATTCCATCACAAGAGATCCAAGGGCTTCCATGATCAGCAAACCTTCCATGGCTATCCAGTCTATTGCAGGAAGAGTTTTCCATCTTCGTTGCCTTAGGGTGGGGCTCCTACCCCACCTTAAGGTTCTTGACCTCGGGTGGCTCTCACTGTCAAAACTGCATCATCGCTTGCTCTGTCTTGATATTACAACACGACTCCTTTTCCAGGGGTCGATTTAGTCTGCTTATGTAAAACAGACTTCTGCGTTTTTTTTTTTTTTTTTTTTTTTTTTTTTTTTTTTTTTTTTTTTTTTTTGATCATGAACCAGACATTATGCCTTAACACCTCCTTTAGACTTACTGGATCTGACGTCCAAAACTGACTCGCACATGAGTTTTTGTCTGGCCTGGCTTACTGACTGATGCTTTAACTGCTTGAAGTAACTTGGTTTTCCATTCTCATGATCTACTGCATTTACTGTTGTAACGGCCTTCCCAGGAAAGTTAAGGCTTTCTTTATTGTTTTACGAGTGGCCTTTTCCAAAAGCTCTTTCCTAATCCGTCCAGATTAGGATTAAGAAATCTTATAATTCCATCATTATTCCTCATACTGTTATTCTTATCCTGTAGAGTCTCATCAACTCTTGCTATTGCAGATTCATGGTACTTTATTTCTAATACCAGTATACTGATTAGGTTGGGGTTGCCATCTGTGAACTGGTACTTCTGACCTTTTTATCTTACATTTGGACTGAGTATTTGTATCATCATAACAGGTGGCGTCGCTGTCTCCAGTATAACTCCATCTCGGATCTTCCTTAACAGCAGTTCTCAATCTTTTATGCCAAACTTGGAGAACAAGCTTGGCTCTCATTAACTGGTTCTCTACACACTGATTCTGGCTGTGGATGCCAGTCTTTGATGGTGACACTCCGAATCTGCCATCTTTCTTGCTGACATACAGAACAAGCGATCCTCAGAGGAGATCTTTCATCTGATGGAACATCCTTCAGGTAACACTGCTAACAGTTCCTTAACTCTGCTATTCATTGGCTGTCATCTGATAGAATTCTCAGCCATCAGGATTTTGTGCAGGAGAGGAGCTTAACAATGAGTTCTCTGTCTTGGTCAGATGACATTCCATAACTTGTCTGGAAGACATCTTGGATTTCACAGGTTAATGGTGTTTTTGACCTTTTAGTATTGTCCCTTGGAATTTTCTAGTTGGATGTGATCTTTGAACCGTCGTTGTGCCATTCATTTGACTGACTTGATTCTGAGCAGAACGCTTCTTGGTAGCAGACTTCTTTCGGTAAGGGTTCGGGTTTAGGTTGGAATGGCATTAAGCTATTCTGAAGCTGCTTTTTAAATTATATATTATTTGGGTTGATTAAGAGCACTCAACAGAAATACATCGATCAACAAAAATCACCAAATCACACACAACAACGCGATTTATTTTATTGTAGTCCAAGATGTGAGCGTACTACAAACGAGGCTCAAGTTTTGAGGGTAAACAAACTATCGATCTTCTGCTGTTACAAGGAACTGAAGGGCACATTCTGAGGGATTCTGACATATATAGCATAACTGCGCGCTGGAGGTGCTTCATCGGCTTAGGGGTTGTAAACTTTGTCTTCAATATTATCATCTTGATTTTCTTGCTTGTAGGGACAACTGGCTATCATGTGCCCACTTTCCTTACAGTAGAAACAAAGTTATGGCTTCTTGGCTTTTTAGTGGCAGCTTGACCAGATGCTTGATTTTTGTTCTTCTTTTTCTTGTTGTGTTTCTTGTTGGCCTTCTTGGGCTGCAGAGCTTTGGTAAGTTTGGTGAGTTTCCTACTGATCTTCCTTGTTGACCTTTCCAATTTATTTAACCTTTCAAGTATCTTTGACATCGGGTAAGCGTCATGCAGGTATTCCATGTTCCATGTTTCTCACGCTCTTTCTGTACTAAAAATCCAATCTCTTCTGGGGTTGCTGGAAGTTCGAGTATATTGTCCTTCGCGTCGATTGCTGCAGCTTCTCTTCATCGCTTGGTTGGTACAAAGGGCAATCTTGAAATTTGGTCCAGGGTCGCCACAATTGGAAACAGTTATCCGTGATCTGATGCTCATAATTGCTTTGTTCTTGTTCTTTTCGCCTAGGAACAAAATCCGGCATTCGGTACACTTGGAACAATCGATTCTCCACTTCAATAGTTACATAGTCCTGGTTATCATCTGGGTCAGAGTCTTGTGGTGCTGTGTAGAGAAGCTTTCGGGTGAGACTCTTCTTCAACGATGGGGGAGAAAAGACTTTTAAAAAGAAAGGGTGTACAAAGGGCTTTTGCAACTAGTTTCGAAAATAGTCATTTTCGAGCGTAATAAATCCTAGGTTTTCGGTCTACGGTCAAGTATTGCTCTGATACCACTCTGTCATACCCTACTCAAGAGAGTATGTTGTGCATCATGTATCAGTCCCTGGATCAGTAGCGATACGCACAAGAACACAGATGTGATAGCCAAAGCATACTTCGAATAAGGAAGTATTACCTGCTATGGAGCCCTTAGTGGCGGTTCGACAAGGATTAAGACCATCCATGTCCATCCGACCAACTAACGGCGAAGCAAACAGCGGAAACCACGGCCCAAGCCACAGGCAGACTTGAGACGCAGACCCGAAAACCAACACGTCACCGCTTCCTACGAAGCCTTCTCTTCACTAAAAACAGCAGGCGCAAACGCGTGAGTACATAAGGTACTCAGCAAACCCTAACACAAGGGGTAAGCATATGCAAGGGCATATCAATGGTAAAGGCTGGGGTTTATTGTATTGGCGGAAATGCCAATTTTTATGCAAGGGTTGTTTTGCAAACAAAGCCAGTTCGCAAACTACAGTCAAGATTATTATCATATAATGGGGTTGGTCGGCCCTGGGGAGATAATGGTTCAATCCCACCAGTTCCTCACTTTTAATGCTGGCCGGAAACCAGCGCACGGCTCCACGCCGGTGTATTCCAAAAACACGCCAAGGGTAACTCACACAGGAAACCCTAATCATAGTGTGGCCATTGCCTTCGCGTTGTCCCAACCGTGGAACACGGCTATCCGGATAGATTCTTAACCTCGGCCGAGGGTGCACAAATTTCCCCACAAGGTGGATCAGTCCTCCACCGGTTTCCCGGCTTGAACTTTGCCACTAAAGGTCCCGTACCTACTTGGTACCACCACGGCATCCCCACGGACATCACCAGGGGCTTCACAATCATAATATGGCCAGTCATAAATGCCGGATCTCGAACACCCACCAACGAACGAGTCTTCTCCTGGGACTCCGTTGCAATCTCCTGCCTCCGGGGGGTACCGGGTGAGTACTAGTAGGGTGTGGTTCCAATCCCCTCCCCTACAGGCTGTGGCTGCGCGTATAGTGCTAGGCAAAGGCGGCACAAGAACCGGTCCTTTACGACCGAACCAGGCATCTTCAATAGCCAATCCCCACGGGGAAGGGCGTCCCAGAGATAGCCTCCCCACTGAGGACTACCTCGCCTGGTCCCGCCAGAACATTCCCTCACTAGGGGTTGCACACTTATCACCAATCCCACCCATTTTCACATTTACGCACACCACCAAGCACTCACAACCTTTTACACAAAAATCATGTGAGCAAGATTAATTAACACATGGTGAAAGTCCTAAGCAGCATACCAGCACATCATTAATGAATTAATGATGCGGGTTCCTAGGTTTAACAAGGAATCAGGATATTCAAGATCAAGGCATGGCAATCAAATATTACTAGGACCTTCTAGCATTTAAATCACATTTAAATACCATGCATATTTATTTATAAACAGCTCTAAATAGGATAATTTTGCAATCATAGGATCAATATGATCAATGGGAGTTAGGGCTTGCCTCAAAAATCACTTTCCTAATCCTCAAGTTCTTTCTTGATTCTTATATCTTATGATATGTCCTTGAATTTGAATTCTTTAGCAATTCCTCGAATTCCTCTGGCTCTTCTTCGAGGCTCACGCAATCTAGCGTATAAACAAACTAATAAACAAACTACCGCAAAAGAATAAAAAGCGAAAAGAGCCAAAAAGAATCAATTAAATCCAAAGGAAAACGAGAGGAAAACCAAAGAACGACAAAAGACACAGATCATGCATGATGCAGCAATTTTTCATTAAGGGCGATTATATATTTTATAGCTAATATGGGTGATGCATCGAGCACTAGGGCTTTTGGTTGTAAATGAAGGATGCTAAACACCAAGAGGGTTGCATGAGTGCATGAAAGGTGGGAGACGGCGGGTGCACGTGTTTGTTGTACATTTATGGCACTAAGTCTTTATATAGACTGTAATCTATATAAAAGCTTATGCACGCATATACAACGTGCAAGTGTGTCATTTTAATTATCTATTATGATTTTACCTACTGATTATTATCTTATTATCTAATAAGATTATTTGACAGATGTATGGCGGTGGCACGTGTACGTGCTCATGTAAAATATGAATGCACGAATACAGATAAAACACGGGGAATTAAATGACAATTAAAAGAGAGGGATTGATCAAAGTTCATTAAAAGGGATTGATTCTGGTGGCAGTGAATAGAGCGTGATTTTATATAAATTTTGGCGTGAGGTTCGCCAAAATTGGAGTTAAGATGAAAAAGACATGGATTTCTGAATTTTGAATGAATTGATTTAAAGGATTTTTAGCTTGATTAATTTAGTATGTGAGATACACAATTAATCAGAGGCTAACAAGAGTTGGAAAGTGTTTAGGAAGTGTTAAGATTTTTTTAGGAATTTTCTGGGAATTTTCTGTATTAGAAAAATGGTCGAAATAAGATTCTGTGTGCATTTTCGGTGTGACCGTATCGCAATTTCTAGCCGATTGAGAGGCTGACAAGTGGGCCACGGGGGTCTGGGGGCTCATTTATAAAATCAGAAAGTCGACAGGGACTTATCTGTAATTTTGGAAAAGTGCAGGGTTCTCGGTGTAAAAAGATAGGGGCTAAAGTGATATTACAGAAAAGTATAGGGACTTTTCTGTAAAAAGACAGGACTAAAACATAATTACAGGGAAGCTTGAGGGCTTAACTGTAAAATGTCCAGGGCAGGAGATTTTCCAGATTTTGGGATTTATTTGTATGGAAAAGTGATGGTGGGCTCAGTTCACCGTGGACCGGAGGGGCTGGGAGTCTCTGGTCCACATGGACCGGGCGCACGGGAAGGGAGAAGGAGTGGAGGGAGTGGCTGACAGCGGGGTCCGCGGGCTGACGTGGGTGCCACGTGGGATGGCGGCGCGACGCGGTCAACCACGCCGGAGCGGGGACGCGCGCGCGGCGGCGCTCCGCCGGAGTTGTCGCCGGAGGCGATGGCCGGTGATGAAACGCGACGAGAAAAGGATGCCGAGATCGAGTGCGCGAAGGGGAACAGGACGAGGGATGATGTTGTCGTGGAGGGAGAGAGGAGCAGAGGCGCGGGCTCGCCGGAGAGGGGGGCGCGCGGCGGCGCGCATCGCCGGGAACCTCGCCGGCGGCATCTGTGGTGGTCGGAACGGGACGCGGAAGGCGCCCACATGCTCTACGTGCGACGGCGAAACTGCAGGTGGTGCGCACATCGAAGTGCGGGAGCGCTAGGGGGCGGCGGTGCGAGCTGGCCGGAGTGCGGCGGCGCGCCGGCTTGCGATGGGGAAAGGCGAGGGAGTGAAGTTTTCGCGAGTGTGTGCTCACTAGGGGGGACGCGCGGGGGTGCGGGGAGTGCGGTGCGCGCTTCGGCTTGGCCGGGCGCGACCGGAAGGCCTGCCGGCGACGAAGTCGCACGGCGGCGGGCGGCGGGCTCGGTGAAGAGCTCGCGCGCGAGGTAAAGAAGAAAAAGGAGGGGCGGAGAAGAGGAGAGGGACTCGGGGGTGCTCACCGAGTGGTCAAGAAGCGAGATGGAAAGCGGAGGGGTGCCGGCAACGAGGGAGATGACGGCCGGAACCCTAGCTTGCGGGGATCACGATGTCCCGAACTCGGCTGCGGACGAGGAATGCATGAGTGGGTTAGGCACGGGACAGCGATGCTATGGGCGGTGAGGTGACGACGTGACTCACCCACGTGGCGGAAATCCTCGCCGGAGAGTTCACCGGAAGAAAAGAATTGAGGGAAGAGAGTGATTGAGAGCTCGGGATGGGCGTTGAAATGGCAAATGAGAACGAGGGAGGAACGGAGAAGAGCTCGGTCTGCTTTATAGGCGACCAATGGCGGTGCTCACCGGTGGATGGCGGGCGCGCCAAGGAAGAAGGGAAGGCGGTTCGGCGGACTTGGCGGGGCGGGCAAGTAAAGATAAGGCGGTGGCGCGCGGCCACGTGATCCGCGTGGCGCTCCTGGTGCGCGGACAAGACGGAGGCGGTGGGGGACCGGGCGGCATGGGCGGCGGCGCATTTCGCGCCGGCGCGGCTGGAGGAGGACGAAGGGCGGCCCCACGCGACAGCGGCTGAGGAGGGAAGAGAGAGGGGCCGGGCGAGCTGGGCCAGAGGGAGCGGGCTCGCTGTGCCAGAGCGGGAAGGAGGAAAGAAGAGAGACTGGGCCGGGGAAGAGAAAGGAGAGGGCGGCCCGAGAAGAGAGAAAAGGTTTGATATATTCTGGATTTCGAAATTTGAAGGAATTTCAAATTCGGACAAAAGCAAAGTCGAACAAATAATTCAAATAAATCCAAATTTCAGAAATGCATATGGTGAGGTTTTGACGCAAGTTTTAAATTCAAATTTTTGAAATTTGATTTGAATACTTGACTACTTTAATTTTAGTTTCTTGTAACTTCGAAAAGGTTCAAAATTTTAGTGGAATTTATATGGAAGCAAACACTTGAGCATTGATTTTATATTTCAAAATTTTCAAATTCAACTAAGCTTGATTCATTTCAGTGGTTTTATTTTCGAAAATTTGTGACAGGTAAGATCACACAAAAGATTTAATTTTTAGTGATTTTTAGCGTTTTGATTTTTTGGCTCGGATTTTGGTGTTACAATATATTCCATAGATGATACAAATGTTGATAAATAATGTTAACTGAGAATAGTGCACACAAATCTTTTAGGAATTGTCATTAGACAGAGAAGGTTATGATATCATTGCCAAAAAAAAAGAAAGAAAGAAGGTTATACATACATAGAAAATTATTGATGTCATAGTTATGTATCTTAATACATGACAAATGATCAAAATGGTATCATATAAGACCATGTCAACATATGAAATACCTTACTATTTTCAGGTGGGCAAACCCCACGGTGAGTATTTGTGAGTGGTGAGGATGAAATGCAGTAACAAGATTCTTAAAAGCTCAGTGCAGTACAATATATTTGACCTCCTACTATATTTGTGTTAGGTTCATACGTGTTTACACTCCCATTCTCATGCAAGCCCCACAGCACATTGTATGGATGAATGTCTACAATAGTATAGTGCTGATTAACTGATGTCCAACATAATAAACATAATTTCGACTGTCCTATTAATGCGTACTAGTCTAACTTGCTTCTGGGGAGGACGAGATGCTTGAAATTGTTCAACCGTGCAGTTCAAAAGGTAAATTAAACAGAAACGAGTGAAGATGATATATCACTAATTTCCTTGTAGTACGCATGGGCGTGGTGTCATGCTCACAAGTTGTCGTATAGTTAAATCAATGGGAAAGTCCAAATAATTGGCTTTTCGTTGGCCATTAATCCCTTGATATTGAATTGTCTGAATCAGCATCTAAAAAGCAGCACAAATTTTGATTAGAGGATTTTAAATGAAAAATAAGATAAGATGTCAATCAGTAAGATACTCAACAAAGAAACCTGTCAATTTTGATATGAAGCAAAGTTAACAGTGAATTAGATGATTTAATCAGTAGAAAGAGACCAACCACCTTAATTAAATCTTGACCGTTTCTACCACATTAATCCTTGCTGAAAACTACAAACAATTGATTACCAAACAATTTTACAGGATAGATTTATATTTGAATTTGGAGGCCAGAAAAATGTTATGATTGATTAGATATAGTTGCATGGAGTATGTTAACATTATTTGATGAATAGTAGCACAATTGGTAAATATGATGATATAAATTTACTTAGCATTTTTAATTATTTATTGGACATTCTCAGTAATTCCATCTGCTATGGGATTATTCCCACAATTTACTTCGTCATGGGTTAGTACTTTCGGCTTATTCATGTGTCCTGCCGCCTGATTCTATATTTATTCTGAGGTGTTGTGTATAAATGTTAATCAACTTCACAATGGATAATATTGATTGGTGTAAATTATCCACAAAAAGTGTGTACTATATATTGCGCAACACTTTCGTTCAAGTACAAAGAAAGAATCTTGTCTCCCAAAAAACATGAAGATAACCCACTTTGTGGCCTTTTATTTTCTTGAATTCAATATTAAGATATATACTAAGCTAGCTAGCAGAATCTTAGCGAAGGACGTAACATGTCTATCTTGTTTCATATGTCATTCATAGCAAAAGGGCCTTTACCATAGTGGTAAGGTGCCCGAGTAGCACCTCCCATGGTAAGGCCCCCGAGTAGCACCTCCTAAGTCCTTGGTTCGGTTCCAATGGACATGAATTCACGATTCCGGGTTAAAAAATCCTCTCGCTTCTCCCCAAGTCCGAAGCATGTTAATAGACGAACCACACCCACACGGTGTACGACTTTATGTGTAAGGGTGAGGACGGAGTTTGGGGGTTTTCTCAGTCCTGCATGAGAATTCTTCTTCTTATCAATTGTTGCGGGGCGGCTTGCCCCCAGCAGTCGTGTTTTTATATGTCATTCACGAAAAAGTACACATAAAAGTGTGTTATATAAGCACCTCCTTGTTTTTTTTTTCGGAGCTGATTTGGATATCTATAAATAAACAGTGGATCCTTCTCTATCCACCCTAACGAGGCCCTAAAAAATTGTTTGTGGCAACCACAAGCATTTTGCACCCTCGTGGACCCCTTCACATGAGCCACAACACAGAAAAGGCCTCTCTTAGTATCAAAAAAAAAAAAAAGCCTCTCTCTCTCTCTCTCTCTCTCTCTCTCTCTCTCTCTCTCTCTCTCTCTCTCTCTCTCTCTCTGATTACAAAGCTAGCTAACTACTATATATCGTCTAATCCTATCTGACCTCTGGTCCTTTAATTAGCACTTGCACCTTGCATATATCTTCCACCTCCTGCTGCTTGCTGCTTCCTATAGCTTTAACCTCTCATCTTCCTCTCTTCTTTCTCATCTTCGATCAACTGTTGCGAAACGGCAAGGTGAAGGGAAGGAATGTCGCTCCAGATCGCGCCGGCGTCGGAGCATGTGTGCTACGTGCACTGCAATTTCTGCAACACGATTCTCGCGGTAACTTGTGCTCCAGCCCCATCTGGTTGCTCTCCGTTTGCTTTCTATTTTGAAGGCAGATCTACAAGGAGAGAATCATGAAACGATTGGATGCATATACAACAAATTGTGTAGGATTTTGCCGTCCCACTAGTTGGATTTGGTGCTTTTCTCGAAATTGTTTGTGAATTGTGAAAGATAATTCTGAATTTTGTTTCCCCCTCTTTTCCTTGTTCTTCTACTTTCCCTTAGCCGAAGTTCAGTGAATTTTCCTTCCTTTGCCAATCTACACAGCTCGTACTCCACCATGGAGATAGAAAAAGTTCAAGGTCAGCAAACATTTGAAATTCAGCTGCTTCTAGCACCTTTTAATCATCAAATCTTTGCAAGAACTTGCATGCTTAGTAAGCAGAGTACGTCTCAAACGCAATTGGTGGGAAGGGTGGTAGCTCCATTAATTATTTACTTCCGTATGGTTTGGGCAATTCCATACACTTTTTTCTAAGCATTCTCCATAACCTCTTTTTTTTCTGGGGGGAAATTCACACGCTTAACTATGGTCTAGATCTTGAACATGCATGATGAATTCAAAGATCTTTTTCGCCCCATATATATTGTGCATTCAATTATATTAACGCTGTAGTACTGTATTTGTATCAGCGTTAATTATTTTCTGCTAAAATAGTTGCAAATATATAGCCCATTGAGTGCCACTCTTTGTATTCAGTTGAATTGGTTTCTGGTAATTGAAACAAGTTAGGGTGCTTGGTATACCTATTTGATTTTCTGCCCTTTCCTATTTGATTTGCTACAAAAGGGCATGCAATAATAACGTTAATCCATAACTGATAACCAACCATACATCATTCTTTGTTCTAAACCATATCCCCTCATCCTCGAAGCACAAAGGGAAATCTTATGTATATACCATAAGGTGAATATATGTCCTTATATGTGATTATAGAAATCAATCATTTTTTACTCATCTTCACAAAATTTTGGTTGTTATAATGTTGCTACTTTGTATTTACCGGATCAAAAGCACATTTAGGTAAGTTAATCTCGAGGTTGTATCCATTACGTGTGTATAGTGCTCTAACTATGTTATCAGAACAGAGGAAGATATATAATATTGTAGCATAGATCAGTTTTTTATGGAGAGAAAATCCAAATGAGTGGTTCATCCTCTTCAAGCTCCAGCATTTTGTTTGATTTTTTTTTTCTTTGATTCTTCTCCGACGTCTATATATCTTGGAGGCCTTATGTCACTGAATACAATTTTATCTCAAATCGAGATCGATCCCGTACAAATGGACTGAAAGGGAGTCTAGTACCATATTAATTAAGGCTTAGTTTGCTTCTGTTATCTTTTCTAAGCATTGATAGTGTAGTTAAGACTGTTTAGGTAGTAATAGCATATATGGTGCTGCTCATGTATACTTATTCCCTTTCTGCACATATGAAGGAATGATGATTGCCATCAAAATCAGTTTAGCGTAAATCTTACATATAAGGTTACCTGAAAAAAGTAATCACCAGCCAGCCAGCTCTCAAATGTGTGTGTGTGTGTGTGTGTGTGTGTGTGTGTGATGCGTATCTCGCGACAAGTTCTTCTTCCTAACTCATGCAATTTAAACTTCGAGCTTAAATTGCATTCATTTTGTTCAATGATGGCACAAATTCATGTGTACCGCATACATATAGCCGTCTGAATGCTCAAATATCTTCCTTGTGCTTCCATTGCACCGTATATCTTCAATGTCGTCTTGCTATCTCCAACGTACCAAAGATCGATAAAGGGCAGCACGACTGACCACTCGTGCTACATCAATCACTGACGTCTACACATACGTGCAGTGTAGATATGTACTAGCTACGAGATCTTTCGCAAAAGATATTGCCTTCTGAATTGGCAGTACTTTTCAGCAATTCTCTGGCAGTACTTTTCAGCAACTCCAACGCTGTCTCCCTCTCTTGCAAAAGATAAAAAGGAGGTCCATAGATAGATCTTGTTGACACACCTGCATGACCCACTAAATTTTATGCGTCTCTTGCGCAGGGCTTGAGAGCATGCCCATGTTCCTGCATGACTTGTCACTGTCTGTTGTATCTGTCTCTCCAACCCTCTGCTCATATATACTTTTGTTGACCTTTTTTTTCGAGTATTTTGTGTATAAGGAGAGAACGGGGTAGGGGATAAAAGATTGGATGATCGTAATGCTTCCGTATATATGTATGCTTTACAGTGAGTTCTTTCCTTTCTAAAATACACACATGCATCAAAATATTGGTCCACGATGCTTCTCAGTTCCACAACCTTTGTTTACATATTTCTTTTTGTTCTCGTTTGCTAGATTTGAGTTAACTCCCGTCATGGGGGCACAGGCAATCATTTTGTAGGGCATGCATTCACTTGTTTATTCTATAGCTTATGGTAGTAAGTGCACAAAAGGCGAGTGAGCAATCAAACAAATCAAAGGGGGTGTTCGTTGCACCCCCTCTAAAGTAGGGCCTTGTTCTTCAGGTTGGAGTGGCGCTGTGGCGGTATGCCCCCCTATGGAAATTGAAAAATATAATGGAAAGGGAAAGGGAGCCAGTGCACAGACATTGGAAAAGGGTGCTCCAGTTCTGGTCTGCTGGTCAGCAGAGCCTGATAAAAGTAGTGACACCAACAGTTTTGCAGGCAGGCAGGGGTAACAGAGGGAAGAGAAAAATTAGACGAAGCCTAGAGCAAAAGTTGGACGTAGCTTTGTGCATCATATATACATCTGGTGAAAGATTTTGAAAAAGCGTGGATTTTACTCCATATTCGTTTTAAATACCCGTTAATATTTAGTATATTTTTTTTCACTTTCCTACAATGCTGATTCTTTTTTATCTAAACAGAAACCAGCTGTTCATTCCTTTCTAGCTTGTGCACATGTTTTGTGCTTAGTTCATCACTTGTTGCTGAATTTATTCAACACACCTAAATCTTTTCTTGTTTTGTGATTGATCTGTAGGTCAGCGTCCCGGGTAACAACATGCTGAGCATCGTGACTGTCCGTTGTGGGCACTGCACTAACCTGCTGTCAGTGAACTTGAGAGGACTGATGCAGTCACTACCTGTTCAAAACCACTTACAGGTTGCAATGAATAGCATCATTAATTCGTGCATGAAATTATGAAAATAACCCTAAACTCCTAAAGGACCAATCAATACCTTTGTCCTTCCATGTAACTATAATCTCGTTAGCATGTCATATATAAGTTGTTATCTTTTGTTGTTTCACTCCATACCTGTACTGCGTCTAATTCTGGATTATATCTTTCTACTGCAAAGAGGCTAGCTATAAAGATGGCAAGTTCTGAACATGAAGAATAGCATCGCTGTACGTAAAGATGCCACACATCTAGCTTGCCCTACCTATATCTAGATAGCTACAGGTGGCTGATAAAAGCCACCGTGCATGCATGGGTCATGTCATGTTGAATATTATAGAGTAGAGACAAATTAAAGCATTCAGCACTGCTTGTTCACAAGAAGTTTAAAGCTTGCACATGCATGCAAAAGCCAAAAACATCTTACTCTTGACCAGATGAATCAGTACTTTGCAGGAGTTCAGAATTTAAAATGTTTATATAAGTATATATAACATGCATTATCAGCACTATGTGGAAAGAGTCTTCGGATTAACCAGATTGTTTCCATTATGTTAGGAGAGTTTCAAGGTCTGCAATATCAGTTTTACTGAAAATTGCTCTGAGTATGCACCTTCACCTTCAAAATACCGGACGCAAACAATGTTTCCAACAAAACACGATCCGGATCGTATGCTGCACGTGCGGGGTGAGAACAACACACACATATATATGTCCTTGCTCTCTTTAACTGAAAGAACAAAACTGTATTCTTGCTACGGACATATATAAATTATTTTCTATGTTGTCTTTCCCTATATATAACATTTTTTTCCAAATCTGTCTCAGCAGGTATATAAGTTATATGCATATGTGCTTGAGTGGATGCAGATCCTAGAGAAACATTTCTGCCGTATACAAATGAAAATCCATATATTTATATAAGAGTACAGAGAAAATCAATATGTTGTATACATTAAATTTTCAATATTAAGGTTAACACCAATTTATGCAAAAATAAAATGGCTTAATTTCTTAACAACTTAATGTTTTAATAATATTTTAATTTGGATTATTATTTCTCATGGATTTATCCCTTTTGTTCTCTCTACACAAAAACTGTTTTTTGATATCATGATCAAACATGCCTAGCAATGCATCACACAAGAACACTCATTATAAAAAATATATACATGAAACAAGCACCAACATTATAGTCAGAATTAAATAGTGAACTTAGTGACACAAACAGCGACAAAAGGTCATATCAGCACTCCTCAATGTCCTTTTTGTGATTGGTCACCCATATTTAAATTTCTAGCTATGTCCTACTTTTACCAGTAATTAATTGGGTCAACGTTAAAACCACAACAGTCTTATGAAAATATGACAGCACGCCACCATAAGAAAATATTTGTTCACAATTAACTAATTATGATTTACCTTCTGTTTATGATTATATTTCCTTAAAAGTTGTTATAACAATGAAATATTGAGATTATATACATTTAATCGGTTTTGTCCTGTACTGTCTGTCTGATTGCCAGTGGTGAATAATCCGAATTAATATATAACATAATCCACATGATTTCTGCAGAGAAATAACTGGTACGTACTAGATAAATATGGAAATTAACTTTTCAGAATGGGGATGCCCCCCCCCCCCCCCCCCCCCCCCCAATGCTTGAATTCAAATTATTGAACACTATAGTACTATCAGAGATCATGATTTGTAACACTGAATCGTCACATCAGCGGATGAGCAGTTATATTAGTGCATCAGAACGCTTGTTTAGTGTCAGATTTGATATATTTAAATGATTTGTTAGCTACAACACGGATTATTATAATGTGTCAGATCTAAGCCATCTACATTTTCACAGGGGCATTATCTTCCACTTAATTACTGATAGTAGATATTTAATGGGGCAAAAATCTATATTGGTATACATTGTCCATCAGGAATGACATAACTAATTGAGCTCATTGTGAGTTTTAACAACACATGCGCCACATAGTTTTCTTTTTCCTTTTTAATTCGATGACTTATGTTTTATACAATTTCACCTCGAAAGTTCTACTTTCATGTATGTGTTATTCTGTAATTAACATATTTACCTTTATGGTGTGAGTAATAGTCTAATTAAGATTTCTAACCTTATGCCATCTCATATTTGTATGTAAACACAAAAGCTCCAGAGAAGAGGCAACGTGTTCCATCAGCATATAATAGATTTATTAAGTGAGTTATATTTTCAAGTTTCTCCTTCCATTGCAGTAAAATTTCATTTTTGGATGAAATGCTCAACTTGTATATACTCATAATAAAATGGTGCATGATATTTTAGGGAAGAGATACGGAGGATTAAAGCAAGCAACCCTGACATAAGCCATAGAGAAGCCTTTAGCACTGCAGCAAAGAATGTAAGTACATATTTTGCACAAAAGAATTTTGTATGCCCCACCATCTTTGCAAGGGAAATTATACCGTAAACAATGAGTTGACGAGGACAAAATGAACAACAATTAAGCGTTTATGTTTGTATAGTATTTTTTGTAAAAAGGTTAGATATACAACTAATCACTAAATACTTTGGACGATCATAGGCCCAGCCTTTTTCTATACACATTTTTTTATAGAACTGCTTGACACTTTCACGCATGGTTTTCATGAAATGATTCTGGATTTTTGTATATATTGATTGTTACCTAGAACTTATTTAGTTAGTAAATACTTTCTTGATTATATTGACCACCACATCCATTTTAATTATTTTCTTCTTTCAAAATTTTAATTTAAGTAAAACTGATATTAACTTCTCCAGATAATAAGTATCACTGTGTTGACAAATTCTTATTTCAGTGGGCGCATTTTCCGAACATTCATTTTGGCCTAGGGCCCCATGAGAGCAGCAAGAAGCTTGATGAGGCCATCGGTGCAGCAGCTCGTCCCCAAAAAGTCCAAGGTCTCTACTAAGACCTACTCCCTCTGTCCCAAAATAGATGTCACTGTTGACTTTATTGATTGCTCGTCTTATTCAAATTTTTTGCGTAAATCTTATTTATTTTTTTACAATTTGTTTTATCATTGAATATATTTTAATCATGACATATTTGTTTTTATATTTAAATAATTTTTTTGAATAAGACGAAGAGTCAAACATGATGTCCGGTGACAACTATTTTGGGACGGAGGGAGTACCAAGCTACATGCACTGATCCTTGGTTTCGTATTGTAAGTAATTTGAGAGCAACCTACTTTAGTGCCGAACCGGGTTGTGATTGTGGTACATAGATGAGTGAGATATCATGCAGTGAGAACGCCCCTTCCTTTTCTCCGATCATAAATAACCTGTCGATCAAGATGTATATGTACGAAACTATACTGCTACCTACCAAGAAAGACAGAGTAACGACTTATTATATTGTTATTATTTATTGTTTGAAACAAGTTATCAATTTGCAAATTTAATGTTTATGTTTATATTTTTGGAGCTTCAGTATAGTTGTTTTGAATAAAGAAGTATAAAATCTGCATCAGAAGCAGATAATGAAAAAAAGTAGAGTTAGAAATAGCAACAAAAAGAAAAAATAAAACAGAAGAATAGAATGTCACGTATGGGGAATTCCTACATAAGCACATGAATTTGATAGGAGTTTTTTATTTGAAGGGTTCACATGAAAACTCAAGAATTTTGAAGGAAAGGAGAGAATGTGCACTGGACTAGAAAACGAGGGTTTGGTGAGTCCTTTCGATCGTATGGCACTGGCACATAGCTATATGATCGAAAAAGCCACTTGCCGTTCTCAGTCATACTTACCACATAAGCATACTATAAAAACCTTTATCATGATTAAAATCCATGACAAACATTTATCCAGGCGGGTCTGAAGTGTAGTAAAGTTTCTTGCGGTTGTCTTGCATTCGCATCAACAATGTACATGAGGCTAGTGTGATCGACAGATAGATAAACACGAGTTTTAAATGTTATCAGAGGCATGATCTTTCCTAAAAAGAAAAAGGAATGCCTCGCCAGGTTTTTATTATTTGACCAACCATCAGGAGAAGCCGTAGTCACAATCACCCTAAGGGCATGTACAACCCAGAGACAGGGGGTCGTCTCTAACATATGAGCAGACAGGTCATACAGACACATGAGCAGACAGGTCATACAACCCAGAGACGGGGAGTCGTCTGCAGGCAATTTAATGCTGCGCATGTTGCTGTTGATCAACTATAAATTATTTATGTGTACCATTGTGTGGCCGTTTGATAGAAAATGTATCAAGCATAAATAATAGTAACATAGTTTCAATATTTTTTAGAAACCAAGATATATTAATTATATTATATATCGTTACAATGTCTTTTGTCTATTTTTCTTTGTTGCCATAGCGTTGCCATATGTGCTCGATCAGATCCTTCTTGAGCTTCCTATGTGTCGGTCGAGCTTTGATAGCCGAATTTCTACGAAGAGCCTCTGCGAAGATTGGATTTGGGTTCTCATTTATATGCACTTCTGGTGGAATCACTATCGTCGCACTTGGCTGTAATTTAAATCCAAGACATCTCTAATTGATTCCTTCTCATCTTCCACTATCATATTGTGAAGGATAACACAAGCTTGCATTATGTTGATAACATCTGCTTGCTTCCATAACCTTGCTGGTCGACGAACAATATCAAATCGTGCTTGTAGTACACCAAATGCACACTCGACATTTTTCCTCGCCCCTTCTTGTTTAGCTGAATATAATTTGTCTTCCACTGACTGAGGGTTCGACACAGTCTTCACGAATACTGCCCATTCAGGATATATTCTATCGGCCAGATAGTAACCCATGTCATATTCTGTTCCATTTACATTATAGTGTATCGTATGAGCTTCTCCTTTTATTGCTTGAATGAACAGTGGCGACTTGTTTAGAACGTTTATGTCATTCTGAGACCCGGCGGTACCAAAGAAAGCATGCCATATACGAAGACTCTTAGTTGCCACTGCTTCAAGAATCATAGTAGGAACGCCTTTGTTACCACTGGTGAACATGCCTGCCCAACCCTTCGGACAATTCTTCCATGGCCAATGCATACAATCG
The DNA here is from genome assembly GCA_012490785.1 of Eragrostis nindensis. NCBI lineage: Eukaryota > Viridiplantae > Streptophyta > Magnoliopsida > Poales > Poaceae > Eragrostis > Eragrostis nindensis. The sequence goes on along the minus strand of JAAXCT010000652.1, from coordinate 366,384 downwards.
ATGCTTCCCAACATTCCAGGAAAACCACGAGCCTCATTTTCTTGTAAAATTTGTTCCAGTTCATCGGTTCTTGGAGGGCTTAGATACTCTTCACCAAATTTTTCGATCACACCTTCAGCAAATTTTCCTAGAATCTCCAAACAAGTACTTGCACCAACCATCAAGACCTCATCGAGTTGATCAGCCGAGGTTCCATAAGCTAGCATCCTGATAGCCGCAGTACACTTTTGAAGTGGTGAAAGACTGTTCCTACCCGTAGCATCAACTCTTTGTGTGAAATAAGGAGACCATTCACTAAGTTCATGCACGATACGCAGGAACAATGGCTTGTTCATCCTAAATCTCCGACGGAACATCTGAGCGGTGTATATAGGATTTGCGGAAAAGTAATTAGCGACAAGAATATCATGACCTACTTCTCTGGTCCTTGGTATGTACGTCCTTGGTCCACTGCGACGAGAACGGCGACGAACTGTCGAAGCTTCTCCGTCATCTGCCAGCAATTCCTCTTGTACTATCTCATCAAACATTTCATCCTCTGCTAGCATATCTTCCACGGTGAATACCTCCATAGGATCAAAGTCTTCGGCATCTTGCATGTCATCTTCATCATGCGGCTCCATTCTAACAGATATGTGGTGAAATGAAGAAGTGTACATAGAAATGATGCAACTAGGTCCATTTTATACAGAGCAACGTCAGCCTGTTCGCATTCTTCAGGAAATAGAGGCACATGAACCTTTCAGTTTACATTGACAAGAAAATAAAAGGGCACATGAACCTTTCAGTTTACATCGACCAGAAAATAAAAGGGCACATGAACCTTTCAGTTTACATTGACCAGAAAATAAAAGGGCCCATGAACATTTCAGTTTCAGTTCACATGCAAATAAAAAAGTGTTCACATGACAGCACTTCACGTTTAACATTCACGTGCAAATAAACCATGGAACACTACACGTTTCAGTTCACATGACTAGCAAATAAAGTTCAGATACTGAATATCCTCACATTCACCAGAAAACAAAAATAGAGCAAACTGGAGCTAAAATGCAAATAGAACAGCCACATGTTCATGCAGTAGTAGGGAAAAGCTGCATCCTAAGACACTTCATGACAGCAACTCGCTCTGCCTTTTCCTCATCAGACATTGAACTTGTATCTTGTGAGCTGATGGTCAAATAAGCTTGCATCATCTTAGAGGCTTTATTCTCTTGTGCTGTCTGGTGGGCAATTTTCTGTGCTTCAAGCTTCTCAGCTGAAAGTTTTTGTTGCACTTCCAATATCTGCAAGCGCTTCTCATGGTTCTCCTCTTGAAATTTGCTGAACTTATCAAATTTGTCCACATCAATTGCAGATTCTTTTGAGTTGCCAGAGACATCAGCAGATTCTTTGTTGTTGCCTTTTGCAGCTAACGCAGCCTTTTTAGCTGCCTTCTGCCCAATTGGCCTTTTAGGCATTTCATCAGGAATTGCCTCATCTTCTTGTGAATCTCCTTCAAGGTGAAATGATTTCCTTTTACGAGCATTCTTCATGTCTTCATTGTATGTTTTCCACTTTGGCTCGTCTCGGCAAATTTTCCAAACTTCCATCAGAACAAAGGGTCCAAGGTTTGCATCTTTGTTGTCATCCACATAGAACTTGTGTGCTGCATCAATCCACATTTGTTCTGAATACCCACTTGTAAATACTCTACGAGCCTTGACATAAGCACACTCAAAGAGGTCCGTCCACCTGTTAATCTTGTGCCATCTATCCTTGCATTGCTTCAGATTTCTTCTTCGAAGTGCTGGGGTGGTCTTGTTATACCATTCAACAACATCACTCCAATATTGGTTACCAGCCCTATCTGCTCCACATTCAGAGTTTGTTGAATTTTCTATCCAAGCGCTCATCAATCTAACATCCTCTTCCACAGTCCACATGATCCTCTTCTCAGTCCTAATATTGCCATTTCCATTGTCATTCAAGATTTCCACTAAGGGCGGTGAACTAGCAGCATTGTTGCTACAAATTGGACTACCCAAAGGGCTGCTGTGAATAGCTGCACCAACCACATGAGAATTCTGTGCCTGATTTGCAAAGTAGTTCATGAAACCACCAGGTGGGCGTACATCTCTGTCCCTACAGTATAGCCATGATAATTTGAGAAAGCATAGTATAGGATACCATGATCAGGACTTATTTAATTTTATAAAGCAGAAATCCTTATAATACAGATATTGTCTGACGATTAAGTTTCTAAATTGTACAACCAGAAAGCATAGTATAGTGTTGCAGTTAACAAATGTACTACAAAATGACGATTAAGTGCAGTGTTGCAGTTAACAAATGTACTACAAAATTATCAAGAGATTCAAGTAGAATAAAGTTGAATGAACTTGGTAAAGCAGTACTGTTCGAACAATAGTTGCCCTGCCCATTATTTGGGTGGCGGCAACTATCTAACTCAGCATTTTTCAATCATAAATGACAGGCAGTGTTGCAACTTTAGAATTGCAGTTTCAGAGTCTAAATTCAGAGTGTCAGTTCACATGAAGTGCTAGTAGTACGAAGTACAACTGCTGATGGTGATCAATGGATCATTTTCCTAACTACAGTGCAAGTAAACCAATGTAGGAGTAGGATTGCCATGATTGCAGAGTTGCAGTTTTGCTAGTACCAATTAAAATGCCAAACTGCAAACATGTTATCTCCTTCAAGGTCTAATCACTGTCCCAGACAAACAGGTTTGCCACAGCTTAGGAAAGTGAATTGACATTTAAACATGAATCATACTCGCAAAGGATTTCCTCATTCATACTAAAACACTGATTCCTATGGGCCTTCAGAGCACTCATGTGAAGGGGGTTTCAGAACATTTTGTATAATGACTCGGATCACTTTTAATTTTGAAGCAGTTCTCACAGCCAGGGTCAATTACTTATGCTGCTACAAACATTCTGCAGTGGCCCATGCCCTTGTTTTGTCGTTGTTTAGGTAGGATTAACTGTTTTCTATAAAGAATTAATAGCATGCTAACTAATCAGTAACTTGGTTCAAAAGCCAATCAACATGCTAACTAATCAACCTTGCTTTTGTCGAGTTATACCAATCAACATGCTAACTAATCAACTTTGCTATTGCAGCTAATTTGCCTAACTCGGTTCTGCTAAGCAGTAGAAGAAACACATGAATCAAGTTTAATAGGATTACCATGAACCAGGAGAAGAATCATCACCACCGGCCGCATCAAACCAAGCTGAAGAGCTGGGGAAGCCACCTCCGATTGATCCATCAAAAGGTGAAGGAGAGAAAGCCGCTGCTGAAGAGCTGGGGAAGCCACCGGTGGTTGGGCGGGTCGCTGCCGCTCCATACCCGCCACCACGACCAAGCGAGAAAGCCACCGCCGTCGCTCCCACTGCTGACCCGCCACCACGACCGAGGGCAGGGACTGGGGCCGCCGCCGAGAAGACACCACGACCTATGGCAGGGCTGGGGCCGCCGCCGTCGCCGCCGCAAATCCTTTCTTCTTTCGAAGTCCGGACGCCGTCGACATCCCGATGCACCTTAATCCGGCAAGGAAAGTGGGTGGATTACGGAGAGGAGAGCGCGTGGGATCTGGCGGGGAGAGAGCGAGATTGGGGAAAAAGAAGACAGACCTTGGAGATATGGCGGGCGGAGGGGGAATTGGCGCGGAAATCTCCCGCGCGCGCCTGATTTTGCTGCGAGCAAGCGCGCCCCGCGCGGGATCCGAGCGCGCCGTCGCTTGGGGAGGACGAGGCCGTACATCGGTGCTGGGTTCGTCTACTGAGCCTCGGAGCACGGGACAGGAGCGTCGTCTCGCGAGGCGACAGGGCGTCCGTCGCTCAGGGTAGGCGGGGGGTTTTTTTGCAAAAGGCCATACACAGAGACGGGAAAAAGACGGGCGTTGTACATGCCCTAAAATGACCCCACTTCTGCAGCTCATTCCTTCCTCGATCTACACGCGTAGCTACCTGCCACGCCATTTCCGAGGTGTGGTCCGCCGCCAATTTGTTTGGCGTTCATCAATTTCACCTGCAGCTACCAGTATATATATAGCTGGCCCCTGTTACTGGAAGCCTGGATCACGCGCAGTTTGGCAGGGTGCGTGGCTTAGCATGCGCGGTCACTGTGGCTGGCGCCATGGCCCTACGCCATACTCTACGTCCGTTACTTGATGCAGCAGTGAGATCAGAGGGCTCGATTGCACGATCAGCTCACACTAGAGTCTAGCGCCCACTGCTGAGGGATCCTGAGACTACAATGCACGTTTGTTTCTTACCCCTGGCTTTAGGTAGTTGCGTCCAGGGTTCAGAATGCCAGAGCAGTTAATTGGCGCGTTTGTGTTGTTTTCTTCTTCTAAGTACTGCCCATGTACTGCTCATGTACTGCTCAGCACTCCAGGAGATGGAATGAAGACTGTGTGTGTGTCCCATCTCTAATTGCATAATGTAGAAAGCAGTGGGGGCAATATTGGTACCGTGTGCGCGTACATATACATACAACAACGCACGCGCGATCGATCAGCTGACTGACTTGGCCGGCCGGCGGGGACGATCGATGCTGATGCCTTGGCTGCGACGCAACTCGCGAGCCCACTGCCGGCCGGCGTGCGGCGCGTGGAGAAAGAAAAAACGAGCTACCCTGCCGCGCTCACATCTCTTGGTGTGGAAACCAAGCCAGACAGGAGACCGGAGCCTGACCCTGCCCGGCCGCATGATCGACGGCGTTGTGAGGGATCGCCTGCGTACAGGCTGCGCCGATCCAAAGCATCAGTGCCCGCATCCCAGGCCCTTACTGTCTTCTGTCGACGCTCTATATATCTCTTGTTGACTGGCTGTCACTGCCCGGTCAATATTCTTCAGCTAACTTTTTTTTTTGCGAATATTCTTCAACTAACTATATGTGCCTCCCAATATTCTGGCGCAGCTCTTCTTTCCTTATATATGCTTCCCAATATTATTTCGCTTAACTAACTACGGCTAGACGCCCCCACGTACCTCCCTCCCCAAGACGAAAGAATGAAAATGAAATCTCCATATTGTTCATCAATTGTGCGCGAACTGTAAACCGCGCTACACCGAAACTCACTCAGCCCATGAACCTTTTCCTTCTTGTGCTAGAGGCCCATGAGTTTTTAGTAAGGACATTAGGCCCAGGGGCCCAAGAAGAGAACCGTGAGACTACTACTCGTCTCGTTGTATTTATTGCAGCGTAGAGTGAGCTGAGAGCCTAAGACCGAGTGGCGCATCGCTTTCTTGATGCTGCTGTTGAAGAACATCTATGAATAATACTTCAGTTTTTTAGAGTTTTAATAACTCAGAGTTCGGTTAATGCGATATACAGTTCTGCGTTTTAATTTCTTGATCATTCCAAGTATTTGTTCCATCAAATATTTGCTGAGTACTCAATGTACTCACATGAACCATATACCGCTTTTTATTTGTTGCTCAGTGAATGAAGACATCGAGGAGTACAATGGAGTTGGAGAAGCGGCGTTCTAGGCATGCGATCTTTCGGTCGACTGCCTGTGGAGTTGAAGGATGCCAACGCTTAGATTATTCCGCTGCAATGTAATCTTTTCTTTTAGACAATTTGGCAATTCTTGTAATAAATTTATCGATTTAATAAAGATATTGTTCTTTTATCACATAAATTGTTCTGTGTGCGTGAAACTTGATTCTGGACACGCATACAGATGCATTCGTCTTTAAAACCGGGTGTGACAAACAATGGCTTGTATTCGTTGGAACAATGATTGCCTGTTTGGGGAACATTTTCTTTCAGGGCGTGGAACATCTCGTTGGAACAATGGCTTCTATTCGTTGGAACATTAGAATTCTCTTGGCGCAACATCTGATTTGTCTCGCTGGAACATTTGATTTGTCTTGCTGGAACATTCGAATCTTTTTTTTTGCGAATTAAAAAAAAGGATTCGAACATTCAAATCCATTCATTGGAATAATCCATTTTCTCTTTTATGGAACATTTTTTTACATGGCCATGGCGTGTGGAAGATGGACTACTGGAACTACGAAACGCAGCTTTGGGCTCACAGATGGGGAATGCTGGGCCTCCGTTTTTCCTTCTGCTGGGCCATGATGGACTGGGTGCTCCACATTCTATGGCACTCGAGTGCTATATAGGGAGTCTCGCAACACTGAGGATTTCCTTTAAAAAAAAAAAGCAACACTGAAGATTTCCCGCACCTGCTCCCACCCCGCGGCGGCTCCGCGAGCCGCGCGCAGCACCCGAACGCCTTGTCGCCGCCCCCGGCCACGCGCGTCCGTCCCCGAGCCTCCGAGCCGCCGCGCGACGAGGAACAATATTTCTGTTCATCTGGAACAATGGGGGAAGAGCCTGCAACATTGGAGAAGAGCGTCTGGAACAATCGGGGAAGAGCCTGGAACATTTGGGGAAAGCGTCTGGAACAATCGGGGGAAGATCCTGGAACAATTGTGGAAATCGTGTGGAACAATCGGGGAAAGAGGCTGGAACAATTGTGGAAAGTGTGTGGAACATTCGGGGACATAGTCTGGATCAATGAGGGGAAGAGCCGGGAATAATTGTTGAAACCATCTGGAACAATGGGCGGAAGAGGATGGAACAATTGTTTCGGGCTAGGCCGCGCTTGTTTACTCCAATGGGCCAACGTGGGCCTGAGTGCCCCAGGTGCTATATAGCACCTCTGTGCTGTATAGGGAGCCCCGAAACTACTCATCTCGTTGTATTGCAGCTAGAGTGAGCTGAGAGCCTACCGAGTGGCGCATCGCTTTCTTGATGCTGATGTTGAAGACCTACGTTTCAGTATCTTGATCATTCCAAGTATTTGTTCCATCACATAGTTGCTCATTCAGTATATACACTTAATTTCATACAACGGCATCGTAGAAGAGAATTATTTCCCCTTCTAAAAAACCCCAAAAAAAAAAAGAACAAGAACGCATCATCAAACAGGGCATACATACATTTTCTGTTTCCTTCCCGTGAAATCGAAGGGAACACACTCAAGAACGCGCAAGAGCCGAAGAGCGCCTACGCATCGCCGGAGCCGATGGCTCGCTCGCGTGGCGTGCCTGCTCCGATCACCTGTTCTCGTCGCCGAGCTGCGACGGGCTCCTCCAGAAGCCGGCGCCGTAGAACCTCGCCCACACCTCCTTCTCCAGCTCCGCCGAGTCCTCCATCGCCGGCATCGGGGGCATCGCGATGTCCTCGCCGGCCTCCGCGACGCCGCCGTCGTCGACGAGGAGCTCGTAGATCTCCGCCGCCTGCCCCGCGGACGCCGAGCGGCGGCGGCCGGCGCCCCTCCGCGCGCGGGCGGCCTTGCGGCACAGCGCGGCGGGCGCGCGCACCGTGGCGAGCACGACCACCTCCACCATGACGCAGGGGAAGCAGCAGCACACGGCGGCGCACCCGGCCGCGGTGCCGCCGGCCACCTCGCCGCAGCCCCGGTGCTGGTGCTGCTGCTGCGCGAGGTTGCGCTCGCTGCCGCAGCGCCTGGGCGGACGTGCATGGCGCCGCGGCGGGAACGCCGCCGACCGCCGCAGCTGCTGGTGCTGCTGCTGGTCGCGCTGCAGCGGCGGCGCTTGCTCCCGCAATTGCGGCGCGCGGTCCCGCGACCCTCGCGGTCGCGGGGCGTCGCCGGCTCTTGCGGCAGCCACGGCCGCCGAGGTCGCCGGGAACGCCGCCTCGGCGCGGTGGTGGTGGTGCTGGTGATATGCCTTGGCGGACTGGGCGGCCATAGCGAGCTCTGGCCGTCAACGACGCGGCGCCCACATGGATCGCCCGCCCAGGATGGATGGATAGGGAGGCCGAGGAAGGAAGGCGAGGGTGGCGGCGAGGGCAACGGCTTAAATTGGCGTCTCGCTCGGCGGTGCCAGCGGCGGCGAAACCGGCAGGCCGCTCCCCAATTTTGGAGGAGGATTTCTGAGCTGAAACAAACAAAGCGTTGCATGGGCATGCTGTGCCTGCCGGCTTAAAGGCAGAGTGCTTCTTGCCAAAGTGCCAGTTGCGAGAGAATCTTGTGCCGGCCGGCATGCCGATTACGCATGGGTTTGTTTCGCTTGATTTGGTCCGCCACATCTCATCGTCTTGCCCTCCCAAAAAAAAAAAAAAAAACAAAAATCTCATCGTGTTTGCATAGGACGCCACGTGATGTCCTCCCACTCTGTCTCCATGACCAAACTGTGACGTTTCCTGTACTTGTATCGTCCCCAAAGGCTCAATTCAGAGGTTTTGGCATAGCAAAATTCAGAGCTTCTGTACTCAGAAAACGCCAGACCGTCAATTCTGGTCTGGCACGACCATTTTGCGCTGATGAAATCTTCAGTTTCTTTTACTCCCTCTGTACCATAATATAAGAGATTGGGGGGATCCATATTTGTCCCAAATGTAAGGGACCGAAGAGTTCAAGTGGGCCCCGCGTCTGAAGTTTCACCGACCTCATCCTCTCCCAACCCGGCCAGCCTTGTTAGAAGCCTCTCCCTTCTTCCCCTCTCTTCGCTACAGTAGAGAGCCGGCGAAAAAGGGGATCTCGGCGCCGGCCCGTGTCCGTCGCTTCCCCCTCCCCTCTGGTGCCCTCGTCGGCGCCGGAGGGGGAGGGGAAGCCGGTCCCGACCGGCTGCTGTACAGTTTAGCCCTAGTATTAGGTTTTCTTTTATTAGGGTTAGGGTTCCGGTGGTCGCCTTCGTCGCGGCCGCCGGAGTTGGTCTTCTCCCTGAGCGGATCTGGTGCCGGCGATGCTGATGGCGGCGTCGGCCACCGTGAAGCTTCGTGGAGCTTTGGTGTCCTCGTCGGCTTCTCCACCAGGTGGTTCCTTGCCTCCTTCGAGATGGTCCGGCTGAGGTCTTTCTTCCTCCTTCCGTGCGGAAGGATGGACCTTTTGTGCCTCCCTGGGAGTGCACTTGGTGTCGCCGCCTTCGAGCTCTCCAGCGACGGGTGGTGCATCTTGTCCCGGTCGGCGACGGTGACGGCGCTGATGGTGGACGGCTTTTCCCCTTCCTCCCTCTGTGCGGCGGCTGTCTTTGTTCCTTATGCTATTGCGAGTGCGGTCGGCTTCCGGCTGCGACCAACTACGGTGGCCGTCGGCGTTCGAGGGAGGTGGAGCAGGATGGAGTCCGGCGAGTGTCGCCGGTTTCCTGTTGTTTCGAGAAAAATCTCGTTTGAGGGGGTTCAGTGTAATTCAAAGTGTACCCAGGGTGGTTTGTGTAATACCTCTAGGTGTACTGTTTATCCTTTTTTAATATATTCCCCTTCTGTTCAAAAAAAAAAAACCCGGCCAGCCTTATCCTCTTCTGCACCTCACCCCTGCTGTGCCCCCCCGCCGCATCTCCCGTCAACCCCGGTCAGCTGCGTTTCTCCGCGCCATGGAGGAGCACCGAGGTGCCGGCGGCGAGCGGCGGTGGTGGTGTCGACATCCCCCCACCTGTCACCGTCTCGCGCGGGCGAGCTCGGCCGGGCTGCGCCATGGCCGCAAGCTCGACCGGACATCGCGGGGCGAGCTCCGTCGGGTGGTGCGAGGTGAGCTCCGTCGGACATCACGGGCGAGCCATGGCCGCGAAGCTTCGCCGTTGCTGCCCGCCGTCCCCCTTCTCTCTCGCCCGGGCCGCTTCTTCTTCAACCAGATCTCTGCCTCCCTCTCGCGCCGCCGCCGCGCGCCACCGGATCTCCGCATCCGTCGCGCGCCGCCGCGCTCCCGTCGCAGCCTCCGCCGCCTCTCCCCACCCCATCCCGCCGTCGGGTTCGAGCTCGCGCGGGCTGCCGCGGGAACGAGCTGCAGGCGGGGCGAGCTGCTCACGGCGAGAGCGATCCCATGCGGAGAGGGAGGAGGCCGTGGCGGCAGGCGCGAACTGGTTGACGACATCGGCGAGGCGCGGACCGGCTGCTGGAGTGGAGGACGACGAATCGACGATGTGCTGGGCGGTTGGCGTGTAGCGTAATGATGAGGGGCATAATAGTCTTTCGTTTCTGTGCTATTTTACTTGGGAAGCTCCCCGATCCCTTATAAAATGGGACAGAGGGAGTACTACTACTTGTGTAATTTTTGAACTCGGTTGTTTAGTACCTCATGATGATGCGCCTTTCTGAACAACTATTGAATCATGAACTTGGTTTTGTAGGATCTGATCAGCAACGTGCCATTTCGAGTTTGAGTGCTTGAGGAGGATTAGCCAGCCAAGAAATCTGTGGCCACCTTTCCAAGGTCAACATGGTATCACATTTGGCAGGATTGGTAGAAGGTGTGTCGAATTGTTAACCTACTAACTAGGCTTCAAAGAGTAGCACGAGTTGATTTAGCTTTTTTTTTTTTTGAGAAACCGGGTATTATATTTCACATAAAGATTTTGGTGGTTACATCCCAAGTCTTACAAGAACACCCCTAAAAGAAAAGAAAATTACAACTCGGTCCTTGTAAACTCCCGGTCTTCCTCGCCACCGGCGGCCGGAGGACACTGCCTGAAGCCGACCTCCTCTCCGGCGAAGCAACAAAGTTTTTTGACGCCGTCTTGTGTAGCTTGTCAAACGACTTGCTTTCTTTCGCTGAACGCTCCGGCTGGAAAAGATGGCTGCAGGCCATCCCATCGTCGGAACTGAGGAATCTGACGCCACAAATCAGAGCCCCCAACTCGCCAACGAACGACGAACCCCGAGGGGAAGCACAACCACCACAAAAGGTGGGAACTAAACCCGCATCCCTGAAGCAAAAGGGTATGAACCACATCACCTGCCAGGCGACGAAGCTCCAAACCCAGACTCCTATACAGCAGCTCCCGAACTCGCCGATGGAGCCGGAGTGGTGCACCATCGGGGCGAGGAGGAGTCGGAGCATTATTCCTTGCAGCGCCAACGCCTTCGCCTCGTCATCGCCGCCACGGAACGCAAGCCGCAGAGGAAACACCCCCCGGCTAAACCTAGCTCCACCGACGACCACCGCCGGCGAGCGAAACCTAGACCTACCTATACTATAAACATCTGCACGGCTATTCCCTGGTCCACCCCCTTCTCCGGTGCTCTCTGGCCGCCAGAGATGGAGGGGACCGGCGGAAATAGCCGCCGGAAACGGCGGTCGCCCTCTTTTCGCCTCTCTCAACTGTAGCAGATGGAGAAGACGGGAAGGGTCGAGAGAAAATCTTGAGTTGATTTAGCTTTGTTTTCTCAACTTGCTGACCGCGCCGCAGTCACATAGGGCGTAGCCACTTCACCCGGGGAGCGAACGAGTCTGCTCCACCGATTCAGGGAGGGGCACCGTGTGAACCCATTTCGATTTTACTAGTGACCCCTTTCGAGGGCTGTTTGGCTCATGACCAACATCAGCCACACCACAAGAAATGAGCGTACAGCTTGAACATATATCTCCACGCCATACAAATCAAATTTCACTAATCAAAATGGCCCACAGCTGGCCAGTTCAAGTAACCAATGAACTTCCAAAGGGAAGGTAGCAAGGAACTAAGTTAAACTATCTTGTAGATGCCTGATCTTGCAAATGTTCAAAACACCTCTGTAACCTTTCATGTTCTGAAACTGGAGGATGCAAAACTCGTAAGTACAATAGGATGAATTGGAAGATGCAAAACTACGAAGATGAAACTGGAAGATGCACGTGGCACGCGATGGCTGAGGTCACGCGTTAACCACCTTTTTTTCAAAAAGAAGTGCTTCAAACAGATTGTTTGGCTAGGCTCCGGCTTCGGGGTGCTGAGGATCCGGAGCCCTGCCAAGCTTATCAGGTTGAATACAATACAAAACTCAATCAAACTAGTGGTGAGTCCTGAATGCACGCACTCATGCAACGACAAGTGATGTATCTTTTTCGTTATTTGCTAGTTTGCATTTGTTTATTACTCCATGCTTTTTCCTATTTATAATATGTTGGTTCTTTGTGGAAAACAAAAGTTCTCTACTGATGTATAACTTGAACTAAAGATAAAATAAATAATGTTATTCTGCATCATAATCTCTTTTTGAATACATAGAGTCAAATGCGTCAGAGAATTTCTTTTTTCTATTAGGACATCTTGAAGCTTTCACATTATTATGAAAATAAGTTATTATTTATTTTGAAATTCTTACAACAATGTCAAATATTGTAATATTTGAAACTAATCATCTTGATTTGTAAATGACAATAAAATTTACTCAGTCGTATAACAAGTTTCGGGGCAATGGTATATGCCCCAATATTTTAATTTTGGGCCTCCAAATACATGTTGGCAATATTAGATGTAATAATTCAGTTATCAAATACAAATATTACCCCTGTTTCAAATTTATTGCTTCAAGCTTTAGTTTTCCACTTAAATTTTTAAACATGTTTTATTGTTGTTCTCTCTTCTATTTGTAAAATGGTAATGTGTGTTTGTGTTCTCAACAAGTGGTATTATCAAATTTCTTAAGGTCATTGCACCAATGTAAAAAGGATTTGTTATCGAAATTAAGGGGTACAATTTGCATTAACCATAACGCCTCTCCCAAAGAAAACAAAAACAAACCTCTGATGCGACCCTAATTAAGTAAGGATCCACAAAGCTTGCTATTGCGCGCGTTCAAGAAATCATTGCTGTACGTTCACGAGCGAGCATTGAATATGACTCACGCGCGCACTTTGACTATAGATGTTAAGGTCACCATTTGGCTGTAAAATTTACATGCAATCTAGTGTTAATTGGACTTCGACGGCAACACTTTAAGTTTACGGGTTGATATTTATATACATGATATCATAAAAAAGTTAAAGTGGATCATATATATATTACACAAATTACATGACAAACATAATCAAGCACTGATTTATGTTATTTGTTTTCCAAAACATTTGGCAAAGTTCTTAATACATATTTCTCTATATTTCCAAGCTTTATCTTACACATAGTTCCAATTGTCACCATCTTTAGTGTCAAGTAAGTATTGTAGAATGTTGCTAGTTCACATTAATATCTTATTCTTTTAAATAATATACTTTATATATGTTTCTAGATGTAATATAATTATGTAAAATATTTCTAGCTATATGTATTATTCCCATGTAACCATGATATATCCTCAAAAAAAAAATGTAACCATGATATAATTTATAACCAAGCCTTTGGAGATGTTGTTAGTAGAACAAGTATACTTTTAGTTTCACCTCATTTGATTTTTTGTGCTAACTCTAAAATCCTCAATAGATGTCAAAGGCAAAAGTATTCACTAAACCAAATATGATGTTATACTATCATGTCATAAGATAAAATATATTTAGGAAAAAGAGAGAAATGTTAGTTTTAGTTAGATGACCCGCCCTACCTTTAGTTCTGATCTAGGTCCTCTTATGATCAAGCATGTAGCGTAGTTGTGAATTTTCCACTGAATGTGGGAGTTTAGGTTATGATTTGTTCAATTGCATGCCTTGGCAATAAAATGATGAAAATTTTGGAAAATCTTGTTAATAGTGGAATTTTTATGCTACCCAGATTTGTGAGTCATGATACCTTCCTCTGTTATGGTTACAAGAACCTTATATGGCCTTATTTGATATGATGAAATAAAATGGTTTGTATTATAACATTAATGAGGACTTTCTATGTACCCAAACCTTAAAGCCACGGTGCAGTTGTCGTATATTCCGTTTATTCTATGCTTTGCTTCAGAATTAATTAGTTGTGTAGATTCTACTTCAGAACTGATTAAGGGAAGAAATTAACTATGAAAGAATACTAAATAAGAGATGCATGTTTGTTCCTACGAATGTTCCAATAACTGTAGGTGGTGAGTTGAGATATTGTTCCTACAGAGGCTGAAGATCTGTTCGAGGAGTTGTTAGCAGTTCTAAGGCCAAACAGAAATTAATCCGCAAGCGTACGGATACCGATGTAGCTTTCACCCAGGAGTATTCCTAAGGTATCGAATCCACAGGGAACGAACAGTGTACTAAACTCGAGATCTATGCAGAGAATCCGTAAAAAGGGACACACTAAGCAGGGAATTAATGCAGTAAGGGTGATAGTCCTCTGGCCAGGTAATCTAATGCAAGATATTAAATAACTGAGCAATGCGATAAGGGTCTTTCGATATCATCTACTTCGGGGCACGGCCGCCGCCAAGACACACAACCCGGTAACTAGGTTCAACGTATCCGGTCAACGGACCGCGTCTAGGCCCTACACATTCAACCCGAACGTGGTGGACTACAGAGACCGGTGTAGCTGTCACCTACACTCGCGGCTCCCACAACATCCCGTGGGTTGAGGGCAACTCAGGATAAATCAAAGTATAAACACCACGTTTACACCTATCATTAATACCAGCAACTAGCAATTTCCTAGAGCTAGCACATGCAGTAAATAAGAAATACTTACTACACACCCGAATCCCATAGATAATAAAGAAGAAAACCTTACTTAATTGCTCAATAAATAATACCTTACATGTTACCCGGCCTGGAAGACTAGGACGACTACTCCCAGGCGGAGTACATACCCGAGGCACCGAAGAAGAAGAAGAGCTCCGGCATCTCCGGAGCTTCCGCCCTTCCTCCGCCTCTCACTCACTCACTACCTCTACTAACAACTCTACAACACTTCACTTCTCAAAAGTGTCTCTCTACTAAGGTGCGAGTTCTACCGTGGGAGCTACCACCTATTTATAGGCCTAAGTGAGGTAGAGTGACGGGTACGTCAAGTAGGAGGTCGGTGGAGCGATTTGGCCGAAAAGTCAGGCCGGCCGGCCTCCCACCTTGGCCGGCCGGCCATCCATTGTCTTGGATGGCCACCGCCTTTGCCGTGGACGTCCGGGATCGCTTCCTAGTGTCGGTTCCGAAGTCGGTTGTCGAGTGGGGGCGGCAGAAGTGGAGTAATCGTCAAGTTTAGGCCCAAAAGCCCACCTTCTGGATGTCGGTTGTTCATCCACCATGGAGACCACTTGGGCTTGATGTTTTACAGTGCGTATAGCCCACTGGAGGAAGATCAGGTCCAAAGGAGACAAAAGTTGGCCGGCCGGCCTAGGGGGGTGGCCGGCCGGCCAGGAAATTTCAGCATTTCATGCGATTTTCTTTGAGGCATAACTTCTGCTCCCGAACTCCGAATTGGGTGAACCAAAAGTCAATTTTGACTATCTTTTCGAGGGCTTTCACATGGAGAGATCAAATGTTTTATTTGGATAATTTATCTTCATGCCAAAATCCCTCTTTATTTATAGTTTGTGGTGATTTTCCTTCATAATTGTACCTGCAATCAAAATATCACCAAAACTTGTGGAAAGCCATTAGTCCATAAAGAATGTTCATTTTATTCTTGATTGATGGCTTTCATAAGCTGGTGTTGGCGGTAAAAGTAGTCGTTAAGGACCGCAACATCCCTCCCCCCCCCCCCCCCCCCCCCCCCCAGACTTAGATCTTTGCTCGTCCCGAGCAAAAAGATTGAACCAAAGAAAAGGCATCATCAAGGAGTTATGGCAAAGTTATTTCGACAATTACTTCAGGCTCACTATGTGGAAGTGGCTAAAGCTCACTGTCTTCAAGAGTTGAGAGATTGAATAGCAATAATCAAATATCCTTTCATACTCAAAATCCCTCGGGTTTCAAAAACTTCCCCCCTTCTTGTGTGTCACAAAATCATAACATGAGTCACTCAAAGTGGTGAAAAAGCCTTTCTTCTCTCAAAAGATATCTTCCCTATCTCTAATAGGCTTGTATTTGGAGCTTGGTAGGGAGAGCACAATCTTTTTGCAGAATTTTGTAAGGCTAAGAAAGAATTCTAAAGAGAATATTGCACATCCTCATTGTTCAATCAAGAGTGGAATTGATGCATGTGGTGGGGGAGAAAATGAACTCACACTGTGGGAGAATTTTGATCTATGTCATGCCCAAGTTTGAATTTTGAAGTCAGCCATAGTGCCATTTTTTTTTTGACATCGGGGAACTCTCTTTCTTTCTTTTTCTCTCTTTTTTTTTTGTCCCCTTCTTTTTTTTTGAAAGTTCCCGCAATGTATGAGGCAATTTTTGTGGCTCCTTTGACTTCCTTTCATGCTTTTGGGGGCTTGAACATAGGGACAAAAATTCTATGAAGACAAAAGTATTCGCTTGAATTTTGAGTCAAGCAAATTTTCTAGTGGAAGCATTCGAGAACACACGCGAAGGATAAAGACTGAACTTTGAGGAGTGCATTTTTCTCAAGAGAATTAAATCTTAACCGAACTCACAACAAAAATATTGGCTTTTGAGGAGTTCATACCTATTTATGTTTTTGGCTCTAATAGGCTTTTTCAAAAGATTTTGTGACAACAAGTCCGAAGGAAAATTTTGATTCCCAAGAAAATCAAGAGAAGAAAGAAATCAAGATTTATGCATATATCAAATCTCACAACAAAATAGACAGGAGCGTCCTTAAATTTATTTTTGTGAGCTAGAAGAAACAGCAAAATAATAATGCCATAAACCTGATGATAAGAAAGAATTTTATTTGGTTCATCTTCAGAAATTATTTTGTTTTGTTTTCTGGGTATGTGAAACAGAGCAAGGGAGTCAAGATAAAGATTGAGGAAAAATTGGACCTGATTGGAGTTTGGCCAAGGCCGGCCGGCCTGGGGTGTGGGCCGGCCGGTGGGGTCCCCCCCCTGTCTCCTCTCTGCTGCGTCGTGACAGTGCGCCATCGTGTGTACACAATTTTGTTCCTGCGCACTCGGGAAAATGTGAGTATACAAAGGTTGGTTTATGTGGTTGCCCCACATAAACCAACACTCAATTAAATAAACACTTCACATTAACATGTTGATATTATTTATTATTTTTTTATTAAGAAAAAGAAAAAAAGGGTGCTTAGTTAAGGTCGAAGCCAGACCGTAGATGCAAGCATTTTTAACTTTGGATAAATTCGAGGACATCTACTTCCTCGAGAGCAGGCATGGAGGGTTCAAGGAACACTTTTAACCGCTGGCCATTTACCTTAAAAAGGCTTCCATCATCGCTCTGGAGAGTGACGGCTCCATGTGTGGAAGCTTCCACAACAGTATAAGGACCGTCCCATCTGCTTCGGAGTTTACCAAGGCCAAATAATTTAGCGCGGGAATTAAAAAGTAGTACCTTATCTCCTGGCGCGAAGTGCTTCTCACGGATGCGCTTGTCGTGCCATCTTTTAGTTCTGTCCTTGTACAGCTTAGAACTATGGTACGCCTTCTCCCTCCATTCTTCAAGCTCGGCGATTTGAATTTGCCGCTTGACTTGGGCTTGATCTAAATCCATGTTCCATTTTCGGATTGCCCAATATGCCTTGAACTCTAGCTCGACAGGTAGATGGCATGTTTTCCCGTATACCATTTGGTATGGGGTCATACCAATGGGTGTCTTATAAGCTGTCCTGTAAGCCCATAATGCTTCATGCAGTTTGCTTTTCCAGGACTTTCCCATCTTATCAACGGTCTTTTGGAGGATATTCTTGATTTGTTTATTCGACGTCTCCGCTTGACCGCTGGTTTGTGGGTGATAGGGGGTCGCTACTCTATGTTCAATTCCATATTTGTGTAGCATTTCCTTGAAAGATTTATCAATGAAGTGTGAACCCCCATCGCTAATAATCACCCTTGGTGTGCCGAACCTTGGGAAGATGTGTTCCTGGAGCATTCTCTTTGAGTGGGTGGAGTCTGCATTGCGGCATGGTATTGCTTCTACCCACTTTGAGACATAGTCCACTGCCACTAGGATGTACTCATAGTTTTCTGACTTTGGAAAGGGTCCCATGAAGTCAATGCCCCATACATCGAAGATATCGATTTGGAGGTTATTTGTAAGGGGCATCGCATCTCGAGAGTTTATCCCTCCTATTCTCTGGCAGCGAGGACATCTCCGTACATACTCTTTGGTATCTTCATACATAGTCGGCCAGTAAAATCCACTCTGCCAGACTTTAGCATTGGTACGGAATGCTCCATAGTGGCCCCCATACGGCGAAGAGTGACATCTGTCAATGATCTGCATTGCCTCGCAGGTGGGCACACATCTTCTAAGTAGGCCATCAGAGCAGACTTTATATAGATAAGGATCATCCCATAGATAGTATCTGCTATCCCTGATGAGCTTCTTCTTGTCCTCCCCTGGTGGTATGTATCCCGAAACAATATAGTTAACGATATTTGCATACCACGGGTCGGTGCTTGTTACCTTTAGTAACATATCATCTCTCAAGTAGTCATTGATAGGTAGTTCATTGGGATCTTCAACATGTAAACGAGAGAGATGATCTGCCACTGTGTTTTCTACTCCTTTTCTGTCTCTGATTTCTATGTCAAATTCTTGGAGGAGTAGAATCCATCGGATAAGTCGTGGCTTTGCATCCTTCTTAGTTAACAGGTACTTGAGGGCTGCGTGGTCAGAATAAACTATCACTTTCGCGCCCACCAAGTATGACCTGAACTTATCAATGGCATAGACTACTGCAAGCAATTCCTTCTCTGTGGTAGCATAATTGAGTTGTGGCCCTGTGAGAGTCTTGCTTGCATAGGCTATGGCATGATGCTTCTTATCCTTGGTCTGTCCCAACATAGCCCCGATGGCATAGTCGCTTGCATCGCACATGATCTTGAATGGGAGCTTCCAATCTGGAGGTTGGATAATGGGGGCTGAGATTAACGCTTGCTTGAGCTCGTTAAATGCCTCCATGCACCTGTCATCAAAGACGAATGGTGCATCCTTAGCTAGCAGATTGGTGAGAGGTCTGACTTTTTGGAGAAATCTTTGATAAATCTCCTGTAGAACCCAGCATGCCCCAGGAAACTGCGGATCCCCGTAATATTCCTCGGGGGTGGAAGTGACTCAATGACTTCAACCTTAGCCTTGTCAACTTCTATCCCTCTGGCAGAGACCTTGTGTCCTAAGACAATTCCCTCAGTTACCATGAAATGGCATTTCTCCCAGTTCAGGACTAGATCGGCTTCCTTGCATCTTTGTAGCACCTTCTCTAAGTTTCGTAGGCACCCATTGAATGTCTCTCCATAGACAGAGAAATCGTCCATGAATACCTCCATTACTTTCTCAACAAGATCTGAGAAGATAGCCATCATACATCTTTGGAAGGAAGCAAGTGCATTGCATAACCCGAACGACATCCTGTGATATGCAAAGGTGCCATAGGGACATGTGAAGGTTGTCTTATCTTGGTCATCAGGATGGATAGGAATTTGGTGATATCCTGAATAACCATCTAGAAAGCAAAAGAATGAATGCTTTGCCAGCCGTTCGAGCATTTCATCAATGAAGGGAAGAGGATAATGGTCTTTCTTGTTGCCTTTTTCAACTTCCTGTAGTCGATGCACATTGTTGGTCGTTTGTACGCACCTACTTATATACCGCAAGTGAACGGTGTACAGTTGTAGCACTTTTTCCCAGAAGAGTATTCCAAGGTTTAATTGAACCACAAGGACCAATGGGAATTAAGCAGAATTATCAGTAAAAGAGCTAGCCAGGCTTTCTAGTGAGCGTGAGCATGAGTTTTGAGAGAATTGGGGGATGTGCCGATCGGCACAGCGTTGTGCCGGTCGGCACGGAGGCTGAGTTGTCCGAGTGTTGCTTGAACAGCCTAAGGAACCTGATTAGATCACAGGGTAAGTTAGCCAAGGTCTGCTAGTTGAGATCGTAACCAAAAAGCTTAGTTAAATAGCCTCATAACGGATTTACTTAATTATTGATAACCGAAGATCGGTAGGAAGAAACTCCTTTCCGACGTGCCCTGTCACGACCAGTTCACTTTAGTCGGTAGCCGCTTCCCACTCTACACATCATCTCAAAGATCTCGCATATTCCTGCGCGTTGAGGTACAGAGATAATATGCAATTATGACGCATTACAAGATCCCAATACTACCTTAACCCCAATGGAGATAGTGAGAGATTGAATCTCTCACCTCTTATTGCCACCACAATTAAGATAACATCTAATACTTAGTCGTCACTAAGCGTAGGAACAAGTGCATGTAAAGACCATAAAATCCAGGCAATCAATAATCAAAACCATTCATCCACATATTCAACCATACTTTGATAATACATAGTACAAGATACATCACCATCTAGTAGGCCTACCTTGATGGATCACCTCTTAGCACCAGCGGTTCTTGATCTAACAACTAGAGAACATGAAGAACGGGGCAAGCCCCGGTGGCTCTAAACTTACTAGCTGTGTTGTCCCTCTGGCGGCCGATCTCGAAACCCTAGGGTTTCTATAGGTTTATATAGGTCTGTGCTTCAGAAAGGAAAAGGATCTCGGGAAGAGAGTCCCCGTGCCGATCGGCACACCTCGTGTCCAACTCGGTCTCCCCTCTAAGTCGGTTCCAAAGTCCTAGGTAGCTTCCATGTGGGCCTTCCAATCAGTTTTCTTCGAGATCAAGTCTTGCATTGCTCTTTTAAATCTTCGAGTATCTTTTATCTCTTCGTGACGAATATCTCCCAAGATTGGTTCGGATGACTTCCTTCTAGAATCAACTGAATGGTGGGCCAGCCTCGATGGCCCTGAAGTCCCCTGTGCCGGTCGGCACAAGGCTGTGCCGATCGGCACAGTGAGCCTTTTCTGCTGCTTTTCTTCTCTTCAGGTCCAGATCAGCCAAAATGTCCAGAATGTCGTCCTTTTCATCTGTTTCTGCAATAAATCTCCAGAACAACATATATACAAATATAGTGCTATTATCAAGGGTTAATGGCCTATAATGATGACATTTATGCTCTAAATAAGGCGCAGTTGGCATATAAAATGGTATGCTAGAAATCGCCAACAGCTCCCCCACACTTAAAACTTTACTCGTCCCGAGGAAAGTCAAGAATGAAAATCAACTTGCATATAGTCACATCAATCATAAAAGTATTTCAAATCTACATGAGCTGAGCATTTAGTCATTGTGAGATTAAATCAATTTAGTATTCAGCAAACATGTTCAAAATATGGGTATTGAGTATGAAAGAGTATTTCCCAAAGCAAATCTTGAAAATATTCAACTTGATGCACATGACTTTTCCACTTGTGTGAATCACTAAAAAGTATTGTGAGCAAAAGAACTATCCTTCAAACGATCAAATGAACAACTCAACTTCAATCACTCGCCTAAAAATCTACTTTATTGATATTTATGTGTAAGGCCTTATGAGTAGCTTGGTGAGGAAATTCAAGGAAAAATAGACATAGATCAACAATATATTGCAAAGTTAAGAAATAACTCTAATTGGTTTTACTGAGACTTGTCAAAAAGACCATTAGGAATTGAATTTTGAGAAAGAAACTCACACCTTTAGAATAGTGGACATGTACAAAGGAAATATTGATCTTGAATTGTGTACATGGTTGGAAAAGAAATTCTTGGCTACTATTTGATAGGAATTCAAGGGAATTCACTCTTCCCCCCACACTTAAATTTTTGCTAGTCCCGAGCAAAACTGCGCAAGGTACAGACCTTTTTTTTTTGTGTGTGTGTGCCGGTCGGCACAGCGTCTGTACCTGCCCATTCGCTCTGGATTTTTCATTTGAACAGTTGTGTCAGGTTTGTAGCCAAGAATACAGTAGGATGAGGTTAAGGATTGGTATTCGAATCAAGGAATTTGGTTCAAAAGTATCGGATACTCGGCGAATTATGCATAATTCCAATGCAGTAATTTGCATAGCTCGAGTGGAAATAAGGCTAGAAAATCAACACGATACACAAAAGACATGGCCAATTTTTCAAGTCTCATACCCGAAGAATTAAATCCTAACCGAGCTCAATCATCAATCATAGTCTCTACTTAACAAAGGCTTAATTTGAGTTGCATATATGTGGCATTGGTAGGTGTGATCGAAAGATACGGAGTAATTCTAAAGCTCACAATAAGAACATTTGAATTTTATAAAGAAATAGGTACTAAGTCATGTCATCCAAAATTGATCTTATTGTTACACTTGCATGGGAATTTTGGAACGAATTACGCCACATGTGAAGTATTTGCCGAATACATTATAGTGAAAGTTCGAAATTTTATTTGTGCTCAACATCGTTCGATTATCATTAACACTTCTCAAGATAGACATACATACTCGTATCATTTTTCAAATAAAGCATAAAGATCATCATCATATTGGATTTGAAAGCTCGAGCTACATGATGATGTATCACACTACTAGCACACTTGCATAAATAAAAGCACACAAACAAACTAAACACACCCGATACATGGTTTCCCAACCCGCTCACACACACATAAGTAAATAAATAAAAAGGGAATGCGAAAGGGAAAGAAAAACGCAAACCGGGAAACCGATACAAGTTGTGCCGTACACAACACACTACCCATCGAATGGAGGTGGCTGCGTGTAGTCGAAGCCATAGTACGCCGCCTCCAATCTCGCGAACTCATCAATCATCGCGTCGGTGTTGCTCCGCATCTCACCCGCCAAGTTGTCGATGCGTTCAACGTATTGAACGTTGTTGTCGATGTATCGATGCATCGGGGCAAAATTCGCCCCCGGAGGACCTGCAGGAGCATAGTAGGGTGCCCCCTGGAAGTGCTGAGGGTAGACAGGGGGCATTCCGAAGTACCTGGGGTCTGTGCCGATCGGCGCGAAGCCCGTGCCGGTCGGCACGGGTGCCTGCTATGTTGGTTGGCTGGGCGCAGCTGGTGCCGCGTCCCAGCTATCCCATTCTGCCGCTGCTGCGCTCGCCGAAGACTGCCCGACGACCTCCTTCCTCCCGCGCTTGGTCTTCGTCACCTTGTGTTGCTCGCGGAGGTCGGCCTCGAGCCAATTCCCTCCATTGATCTTGTTCGGGAGGAAGAGGGCGAGCTCGGGGCAGGGAAGCTTGATGTTGGTGCCGCAGACGTAGTAGCCGAGCTTGGCGCTTCCCGTGATGGTCTTCCCGCGCACCATGGACTCGTCGATGAGCGCCGGCCTCACCCAACAATCGTCCTTCATCATGAGGTTGCCCTCGGTGACCTTGAAGACGATTGTTTGGAGGTAGCCTCCAAAAGCTAGCTTCGCCTTACGGTTGGCCCTTTGGCTAAACCAACTTCCCACCATCAACATGACGGGGTTGCACTTGGACGGACTCGCGATGGCGTTGTATAGCCAACGCAAGTCCGTGTCGGAGACGTTGGTGGTGTCGAGGCGGCCGGTGGTGCGCGCGACCATCCACCGGTGAAGGATTTGGATCGTGGGGTTCTTCATGTGCCCCCTCTTGCGCTCGTCTGCGTCGGTGATGCGGCGCTAAAATGCGTGGAGCATCTCCATAGTTGCCGCGCCGTATACGGGGGCCTCCCTATCGAAACCGAGAGCATCAGAGATGTCCTCGATTGCGATGGAGTAGGGCTCGTCCCGCACACGGAACTTGATCTCATCATCGCCTTGCTCGTTCGTCTCACGGCGCATGGTGGTGATGAACTCGATGACGAGCTCGATGTCGAAGCTGCTTGCCTGGTCGTGGAGGGTATCCCACCCAAGGTTGATGAGGCATTGTTGGAGGTCCGGCCACACCCCGACCTTGGTGAGGAACTCCTCATCTATGTCAATGTTGGTGATGATGCGGGCCGCGGATGTTGGTGTAGATGTGCTCCTCCAAGCTTGTGAGGGTGAACCCCTCCCGAACCGCGCGCGGCACATATGCCGGCGCGCTCGACTCGGCTTCCGCCGACGTCCCACCAGCCGCCGAACTTGCCCTCCGCGCCGAAATGAAGGAGCCGGAGTCGCTGCCGGAGTCGTTGCTACCGGAGTTGTTGCCGCCGGACTGCTGCGATCCGCCGGAGCTGAACCCCCGGCGAATCCTCTTGCCGGCGCTCTTGAGCGTGGATCCGAGCCCCTTCATTTTCTGCGAAAATGGAAACGAATTGCGCAAATGGAGGAAGTGGAGGAGTGGAGAGGTTTACCAGGAAGTTGTGGCGAAAATGGAGGAGGTAGTGCCCCCTCTTATAGCTCTCCAAGGCGTCCAAGGGAAGGAACCCGCTGCCGGTTCAAATTCCTCGCGCGCGCCGGTCGGCACAGAGCCGTGCCGACCGGCACGATTCAAAATTTCGCGGATTCCGTCGTACCTCGGCTGCCACGCCTTCTTTTCCTCTTCCCCATGCTTGATACAGTGTCGCATGTCGGGAGACAGGGGCGCACCTGCAAAAGCTTGGCTTTTACATGATGTGCCGATTGGCACGGTGACCGTGCCGGTCGGCACGATTCAAATTTGCACTGATTCCCCCGCGCCTTGGCTTCCGCAATTTCTTTTCCTCTTCCCCATGCCGCATACTGTGTCGCATGTCGGGAAACAGGGGAGCAAATTCGAAATTTGAATTTTCCTGGTGGTGCCGATCGGCACGGTGACCGTGCCGGTCGGCACTGTTGCTCCATCCCAAGGCTGGGTGTGCAGTGTTCCCCTGTGCTCGGCAGCCGCATGGATGTCAGTGACTTTTTCTCCTTCCAACGTGCGCAGACTTTGATGCTTCATTTGAATTATTGGCCTGTGTGCCGGTCGGCACAGCAGGGTGCCGGTCGGCACTGTGCAGTCTGTGCCCGATTCAAAACTTCGTTGCTTTGTGTTGCCATAATTTTAAATTTTCTTGCGGACGTCAGACTTCCTGTAGCAGCGAGATTCTTGGAGGTTGCGTTTCCTTGTGGTGCCGATCGGTCACGGTGACCGTGCCGGTCGGCAACTGAGCAAAATTTCCGCTATTGCCTCCTTCTTCCGCAAGAGTTATCCAATATATTTCTGTGACACAGAAAAACACCAAAAACACGAAAATATTTTCAGGACAATTGTTGAACTCACCTTGTCGATGTTTCCTTATGTTACCCCTCAATTAATTTGTATCTCCAGATCGGGTATCTTTCAGAGCACGATTTGGCGTGCCAGCTTCTGTGCCGGTCGGCACGGGGTTGTGCCGATCGACGTATACCAGAATTTTCTCTTTTTGTTTCTTTTCCCCCTGCGCCGTTAGTGAACAAGCAAAATACAAAAAAAAAAAATTGCAGAAAGTAAAAAGACAGCGCAGAGGTTCACACAAAAGTTGAAACAAACACTTGTACTAACAAATTTTATTCTGGGAGCATTATTGTGGATTACAAGCAAACAATTTAAAGGCCGGGTTGCCCTCCCGGTTAGCACTAAATTCCTAATTCACGGGTTGCCCTCCCGAAAGCACTAACACAAAAAGACTCACCCTATGACTCGCTTCCCGGATTTTGGGTTGCCTCCCAAAAGCGCTCTTAGTTTTGAAAAGGTCGTAGAGCTTGACCTTCCCGTATAAATCACTTCCTTAGCGTTGCTCTACGGAAATCATGGTTGCGACGCTACAAGGTTCTCTTGTCTCTTCTCCTTCAATTGCAGGACATATCCTTCCTCCAATTACCCTCGATTCCTTTGTGGTGCGGAGACTTGTATTTCTCAACCCACTTAGAGACCATACGGCTTTCTTCTCCCTTGGGGCGAAACTTGAATGTGTAGGAGGCTCCACTTATGTCGAAACTTATCTTTCCACTCCCCACATCAATGTTTGCCTTTGCTGTCCGCAAGAATGGCCGGCCCAAAATCAAAGAAGTTCTTGTCCTTCTATCCATATCAAGCACAATGAAGACCTATATGATCACCAATTTGAACAGGCACATCTTCAGCAATCCCATCGGGATAACGAACCGATTGATCGGCCAACTCCAAACACATAGCCGTAGGCTCCAACTCTGGCAAATTCAAACTTGAAAAGACATAGCGAGGCATGACACTTACACTTGCTCCAAGATCGCATAAAGCCCCTTCAAAGATTTGAGCTCCAATCAAACACCGGATACTAGGGGATCCGGGGTCGGGCTTCTTTTCTGGTGTAATGTCATTAATAGCTGCGGTGCACTCCTTTGTCATCTTCACTACTTCTTCCGATGCTAAGGACTTCTTGCTTTGCATAATATCCTTTATGTACTTAGCATAAGTGGGCACTTGAAGGGCATCAAGGAACGGGACATTGATATATAACTTCTTCATAATATCGACAAACCTAGAGAATTGCTCATCATGGTGTCGGATCCTTTCTGTCTTGGTCAACAGCTGCGTATCCAGAAAGGTAGCAGGACCGTGTTCCTTGTTCTCAGTTCCCTTTTTCAGACCCGAAAGGTCAATTTCCTCAGTGTGCCGATCGGCACCTTCTGTGTGCTGGTCGGCACCATCTTGTGCACTGTGCCGATCGGCACCAGTGTCGTGCCGGTCGGCACGAGGTCGTCTTGCTCCAGCTGCAAACTTCAGATCTTCTGTTTGCTTCCCAGACCTCGTAGCGATGGATTTCAGCTGTTCTGCAGAGCGGGTATTACCAGGAAGAGTTCCCTTCTCACCTTGCACCGATTCCGCCAATTGGGCCATTTGATTCTCCATCATCTTCATGAATTGGAGAATTTGCTGATTAGAACTCCCCACTTCGATGACCTTATCGTTGATTTTCTCAAGCACACGATCAACTTCCTTGAATTTGGCTTGGGTGTCCTTGTTGACCTTCTCTTGAGCTTGAAAGAACTCTTGGCATTGAATCCGAAGCGGGGTGGCGTTTTGCATAGACGATGATGGGGTGAAGCTACTCCTTTGTTGCTGATATGGAGTCTTCCATCCTTGGCTCTTGACATAATTGAGCATCTTCACATCCTCGGGGCAATCCTTGCTCACATGACCAAGCTCTCCACATTCTTCACATGTAGATCGGGCTTCCGCTAACTTGACGGTCTCTTCCTTGGGAATATGATCAATCTTGTCCAATCTCCTTTGTATGGTGTCAAGCTTGTCCATAAGCAGTTCATCATAAGCTCTTTCCACCACACTTTTCATCTTTCCCGTAGAAGGTTGAAGGCTTCTACTTTCTCTCTCACCAACCCATGATTGACTTTGCTCTATCTTCTTGATCAAGGCTGTGCCTTGATCGGGCGTCTTGTCAAAAAACGATCCTCCAGAAGAAGCATCTACGTGTTGTCGGGATAAAAGATTCAAACCCCTGTAGAACCTTTCCACTAGCTCCCATTCAGCAAGGCCATTGTGAGGACAAGCATCCTTGTACTCGTTGAATCGATTCCATGCCTCTCCAACGCTCTCATCAGCAAGTTGAGTAAATCCAAGGATCTTGTTCTTCAAAGCTTGAGTCTTGCCTGGAGGGAAGTACTTTGCCAAAAATTCTGCAGAGAGTTGATCCCAACTAATCTTTGTTGCAGGAGGTAACCCATGGTACCACTGCTTAGGACGCCCAATAAGAGATAGAGGAAACAGTCGCACCTTGGCTTCATTGGCATTCATATGTTGCAATTGAAAGGTACTGCAGATTTCATAAAAATGTTGCAAATGCATATTAGGATCTTCAGAACCTGTGAACGGTTGCTGACCAACCAAAGACATGTAGCGCTCCAGCTGAAAAGGTTGAGCTTGTGCAGTAAACTCAGTCTTGATAACATTGTCCAAGGCAGGCTTGAGACGATTAGCTATTGGTGTTGTGTCTGCCATGTCTTCCACTTCTGGAACTTCTTCTTCCTTGTCTTCTTCTAGAGCTGCAAACAATGCCCTCGGGCTGAGCGGCTCGCTGTTGTCTTCTATGTCTCCCACTGACTTGCTTTTCTTTTCCGTCTTACGCTTGCGAAAGAGAATCTCTGGATCATCGAGGTAATTAAAGGGTTTATTTGACTTAGCGCCGTCCATACCTGTCTGGTTAAATAAACAGGACATATGTACTGGAAAAAAACAGAGAAATTAAAAAAAAGAAAGCAATGTGCCGGTCGGCACACAGATGTGCCGATCGGCACCACAGCCAACTTCTCAAACTTCAAACAATGCCTAATTCGAACAAAGGTCCCCGGCAACGGCGCCAGAAAAAGAAAGCTTGTTGGTCGTTTGTACGCACCTACTTATATACCGCAAGTGGACGGTGTACAGTTGTAGCACTTTTTCCCCCAGAAGAGTATTCCAAGGTTTAATCGAACCACAAGGACCAATGGGAATTAAGCAGAATTGTCAGTAAAAGAGTTAGCCAGGCTTTCTAGTGAGCGTGAGCGTGAGTTTTGGGAGAATTGGGGGATGTGCCGATCGGCACAGCGTTGTGCCGGTCGGCACGGAGGCTGAGTTGTCCGAGTGTTGCTTGAACAGCCTAAGGAACCTGATTAGATCACGGGGTAAGTTAGCCAAGGTCTGCTAGTTGAGATCGTAACCAAAAAGCTTAGTTAAATAGCATCATAAACGGATTTACTTAATTATTGATAACCGAAGATCGGTAGGAAGAAACCCCTTTCCGACGTGCCCTGTCACGACCAGTTCGCCTTAGTCGGTAGCCGTTTCCCACTCTACACATCATCTCAAAGATCTCGCATATTCCAGCGCGTTGAGGTACAGAGACAATATGCAATTATGGCGCATTACAAGATCCCAATACTATCTTAACCACAATGGAGATAGTGAGAGATTGAATCTCTCACCTCTTATTGCCACCACAATTAAGATAACATCTAATACTTAGTCGTCACTAAGCGTAGGAACAAGTGCATGTAAAGACCATAAAATCCAGGCAATCAATAATCAAAACCATTCATCCACATATTCAACCATACTTTGATAATACATAGTACAAGATACATCACCATTTAGTAGGCCTACCTTGATGGATCACCTCTTAGCACCAGCGGTTCTTGATCTAACAACTAGAGAACATGAAGAACGGGGCAAGCCCCGGTGGCTCTAAACTTACTAGCTGTGTTGTCCCTCTGGCGGCCGATCTCGAAACCCTAGGGTTTCTATAGGTTTATATAGGTCTGTGCTTCGGAAAGGAAAAGGATCTCGGGAAGAGAGTCCCCGTGCCGATCGGCACAGAGGCGGTGCCGATCGGCACACCTCGTGTCCAACTCGGTCTCCCCTCTAAGTCGGTTCCAAAGTCCTAGGTAGCTTCTATGTGGGCCTTCCAATCAGTTTTCTTCGAGATCAAGTCTTGCATTGCTCTTTTAAATCTTCGAGTATCTTTTATCTCTTCGTGACGAATATCTCCCAAGATTGGTTCGGATGACTTCCTTCTAGAATCAACTGAATGGTGGGCCAGCCTCGATGGCCCTGAAGTCCCCTGTGCCGGTCGGCACAAGGCTGTGCCGATCGGCATAGTGAGCCTTTTCTGCTGCTTTTCTTCTCTTCAGGTCCAGATCAGCCAAAATGTCCAGAATGTCGTCCTTTTCATCTGTTTCTGCAATAAATCTCCAGAACGACATATATACAAATATAGTGCTATTATCAAGGGTTAATGGCCTATAATGATGACATTTATGCTCTAAATAAGGCGCAGTTGGCATATAAAATGGTATGCTAGAAATCGCCAACACACATTCGCCACCCTGTCACTGTGCGCTGAGGGATCAATTCATTCTTCTCGTTCCGCACAACAGTCATCCCTCCTTTCTTTGGCACAACCTGAACTGGACTGACCCATTGACTGTCTTGTACTAGGTAAACTATCCCTGCCTTGAGTAGCTTTAAGATCTCCTTTTCACTACTTCTCTCATGGCATTGTTAAGACGTCGTTGGTGTTCACGAACAGGCTTGTGGTCTGGTTCCATCGGGATTCTGTGGGTGCAAAATTCTGGACTGATCCCTTTGAGGTCTGCCATTGAGTAACCTATTACTAATTGATATTTCTCCAGTAAGGCTACTAGCTTCTTCTCTTCTTCTTGGGAAATTTTGTCACTGATGATAACTGGGGTGCTTTGATTCCCAAAGAGGAAGCTATACTTGAGGCCTGGTGGTAACGGCTTTAACTCGACAGGCGTTGGAGCAGTTTCTTCATGCTTGTCTAGTCCAACATATGGGGAAGCATCTTCATCTTCAGTAAAGAATTTAGTTTCTTCCTCCATATAGGGTGCTTCCAAGAATTCTCCAACTATTTCTTCAATAGAGGCTAATTCTTCCATAGGTTCAGGGTGCGTCTCTGCTTTGGTGTTGAGAGCACGCCTGATGTCAATGGGGAAGCTTTCTTTCCCAATACGAACATCAACCTTCTCTTGTAAGTACTTTATTTGCGAGAATGTGAAGATTGGTGTTCCGATCAGTAAGAAGTCTTGCTTGGGTATATAGAATATGTGAAAGACGAGAACCATGGGCTATTCATTTATCTCCGTCTCCACTTCCCGCAAAACTCCTTCTGCTGGGTAATATTTGTTCTCGAAGGCTAACCATTTCTTTGAAGGTGTTAGGTTGCCTTCGGACAGCCATCCACTACTTTCAGCCAGATGCTTTGACATGATATTGACTTTGGCCTTTAAGTCATATATGGCTTTCCTCCTAGCAGTGGATTGAATATTTACCATAACGCAGTCGGATTTTGGATTCAACTTGATCATATCCCTCGTGCATTCGGCTTCTTGAAACCAATCTTCGCCTAGAACAGCTGACAGTTGATGTATTCTTTCTGTCTGCTCTTCTATTTCCTCCCAATCCAGTTCTTCGGCGTCATCATTGTCAGGTTGACAATTTCTCTCTATCGGATATGATCTTTGTAAGGATCGTGTGACCGAGGAGGGGGGGGGGGGGGGGGGGGGGGGGGGGGGAGGGGTGAATCGGTGCACTCTAGAAGCTATTTCCAAGCACTAACACCCAAGCAACTTCTAGCGGGTAGTTCTACTAACAAAGTAAAGCACACTGAGGAGTATCCTTAACCTATATAGCTAGTGGATATAGATAACACAAGCACATCACACTAGCAACCTAGCACAAGATATATAGATAGCGGAAGACTTAACCTAGGAGGCAAGGGAACAAGATAACTAAAGAACAAGGCAACCAAGATACTAGGCACACTAAGTAGAGTCCTTAGAGCTACTAGAAAGGCTACAACAAGTAAGCACACGAGCAAGGCAAACAAGCAAACCTAGTGAAGCTAGTAGGTACTAAGGTAAACACACAAGCAAGATAAGAGCACAACTCAAGTACTACAAGCAATCATATATAGAGCGATAAGTAAATGCGAGTAGTAAAGGAGAAGGGATAGAGAATGCTCATGATGTTTTCCCGTGGTCTCGGAAGGATGGCGCCTTCCCCTACTCCACGTTGGGTCACTCCCGCCGGAGTCTCGACCCCGTCCCTCCGCTCGATGGCGATCCCTCCTAGAGCACACTTCACCCTCCGAGTGAAGTCGCGGGCACGTCCCGCCGGGCTCTCTCCCGGGTACTCTTCCGGAGGTAAGGCTCCGCACTTGATGCATGCCAAAGGGCGCTCCACTAGTGATGCTTCTTTCGCACGGGAAGCTCCAAGACCGTGTACAAACTTGTGTCGGCTTCCACAATCTCCTTGGACAGCTCAACACCAACGCCTAACCGGTCTAGGCCTTGCCATAGACCAAGAGTAACAGCTCTAGATGACTCTCTCAAGCCCACACTAGCCTAGAGATCAAAGGATGCAACTTGTTACTCTCTCAAGCACTAGGATCACTCCAAATCCTTCTCAAGTGCTTCACACTTCTCCCTCTTGGCTTCTTGGCAGCACCTCACCTCTTTCCTGGGTCCAAGAGCACCTCAAAGAGGTAAACAACCGACTATATATAGGCCACCAACCTCAAACTAGCCGTTGTCCAAAAGTGCCCAGTCTGCGTGTTGACCGTACAATAGACCGTACTGTCCGGTCTCCATTAGACCGTATTGTCCGGTCTTCACCAGACCGGCGTCCAGGGAGTGCTGCTCCTCATCTCAAAGTAGACCGTATTGTACGGTCTCTAGGACCGTACTGTCCGGTCTCCACTTCTTCTTCAGCCAACAGAAACTTCTCCTTCTCTGTTGCTCTTCGCCTGTAAGACCGTACCGTCCGGTCAACTGTCCGGTCTTCATTCTTCAACTTCCAGAAACTTCAGCTTCTCTGTCTGGAAAACTCAATAGAGACCGTACTGTCCGGTCCCTAGGACCGTACTGTCCGGTCTCCATTTCTCCACTTCCAGAAACATCAGCTCTTCTGTCTGGATTTTCACTGTAGACCGTATTGTACGGTCTCCATGACCGTACTGTCCGGTCTCTTCTGACTTCGCAGCTTCGATCTTCTTCTTGATCTTCTTCTTCCAAACTTGATCTTCTTGGTTCCTTCAATCCTCTTCTGCCACCCTAGCCCCTGAGAGACTCACCATGCATCCAATGATCTCTATAACTAGTGTGCACTAAGAGAACCACCTCGAACCCTCTTGATAGTCTGGTTTTTCCTATGGACTCAAGCTAACATCTAACCAAGCAACACTCGCTTGGATCTAGCATGTCCTTAGCCTTGATCCATATCTTCTCCGCGACTCCATCAAGTCCGTTCTTGTGTCGATGAAGGCAACCAATCATCCTTTTCATTAAGTTCATGGTGTGTTGGCGTTCACCACCAACGGACGGAGCTTTCTTTCTATGTATATGTGACCTATAAGATCTCACAAGAGTGTTAGTCACATTCATGGTTCTCATCCTATCACCAAAACATTCATACCTTGGGGTTTCCCTAGCTCCAATGGTCATGAAGCTTACAATCTTGTATTCCCGAATTTGGTGAAATCAATTTCCTCTTCGTATGGCATGAGAGGAAGAATTGGTTCCACCGCCTGATGGCTTTGAGCTTCGGCAAGAGTTTGACCACCTTGGAACAAATTTGGATTTGTTGGGCAGACATAGAATGGTTCAGGAGCTTCTTCCATGATCGGAGCTTGAGGAACCTCAATTTGAAGCACGGGTTGAGCAACGGGTACTTCTTCTTTTGGTAGCTCAGGTGTAGGTGGCACATAGCTGTCCAGATTACTCAGAATTTTCCCAAGAAGTTCGAATCCTTCAGTAGGAGTGTTTCTTATGAAGGATCCTCCAGAAGCAGTATCCAGAAAAGTACGGCTCTCTGGAATGAGCCCTCACATGAAGTGCTGAAGGAGTACCGCTAGGGAGAGTCCTAGATCTGGTCATTTGACGGTGTATGACATGAAGCGCTCCCATGAGGCTCCCAATGTCTCTTTACCGCCCTGTTTGAAGGTAAGAAGCTCCATATGAGGAGCAATTACCTTTGCAACAGGGAAGTACTTGAAACAGAAGAGATCTCTGAGAGTTGTCCAATTTCCGCTGGCTTCTCCTACTGTCATGGCATACCATTGTGTTGCCTTTCCACTGAGTGAGAACGGGAATAGCTTCCATTTCAGAGTATCCTGTGGAAATCCCTTGGTCGAAACAGTGGAACAGAGCAGCTCGAAGTATCTCAAGTGTTCATACGGATTCTCATGTTCATCTCCGCAGAAGATGTTCCCCTGAACCAGCGCTATGAGTTCTGGACGAATCTCATAGCTCTGGGCTGTGATTGGTGCAGATTCTCCTTTCGGAGCATTGGCGTATTCGATGGAAGATGGGTCCATGGTAATGATAAAGAAAAAGAAAAAGAAAAACAAAACAAAACAAAATAAACCTATTCACGGATGACTCTAGATTCGAGCTAGCACAGCTACCGTTCCCCGGCAATGGCGCCAGAAAGCTTGTTGGCACTCCTAAGGCCTAACAGAAATTAATCCGCAAGCGTACGGATACCGATGTAGCTTTCACCCAGGAGTATTCCTAAGGTATCGAATCCACAGGGAACGAACAGTGTACTAAACTCGAGATCTATGCAGAAAATCCGTAAAAAGGGACACACTAAGCAGGGAATTAATGCAGTAAGGGTGATAGTCCTCTGGCCAGGTAATCTAATGCAAGATATTAAATAACTGAGCAATGCGATAAGGGTCTTTCGATATCATCTACTTCGGGGCACGGCCGCCGCCAAGACACACAACCCGGTAACTAGGTTCAACGTATCCGGTCAACGGACCGCGTCTAGGCCCTACACATTCAACCCGAACGTGGGGCTGTCACCTACACTCGCGGCTACCACAACATCCCGTGGGGTTGAGGGCAACTCAGGATAAATCAAAGTATAAACACCACGTTTACACCTATCATTAATACCAGCAACTAGCAATTTCCTAGAGCTAGCACATGCAGTAAATAAGAAATACTTACTACACACCCGAATCCCATAGATAATAAAGAAGAAAACCTTACTTTATTGCTCAATAAATAATACCTTACATGTTACCCGGCCTGGAAGACTAGGACGACTACTCCCAGGCGGAGTACATACCCGAGGCACCGAAGAAGAAGAAGAGCTCCGGCATCTCCGGAGCTTCCGCCCTTCCTCCGCCTCTCACTCACTCACTACCTCTACTAACAACTCTACAACACTTCACTTCTCAAAAGTGTCTCTCTACTAAGGTGCGAGTTCTACCGTGGGAGCTACCACCTATTGTAGGCCTAAGTGAGGTAGAGTGACGGGTACGTCAAGTAGGAGGTCGGTGGAGCGATTTGGCCGAAAAGTCAGGCCGGCCGGCCTCCCACCTTGGCCGGCCGGCCATCCATTGTCTTGGATGGCCACCGCCTTCGCCGTGGACGTCCGGGATCGCTTCCTAGTGTCGGTTCCGAAGTCGGTTGTCGAGTGGGGGCGGCAGAAGTGGAGTAATCGTCAAGTTTAGGCCCAAAAGCCCACCTTCCGGATGTCGGTTGTTCATCCACCATGGAGACCACTTGGGCTTGATGTTTTGCAATGTGTATAGCCCACTGGAGGAAGATCGAGTCCAAAGTAGACAAAAGTAGGCCCGCCGGCCTAGGGGGGTGGCCGGCCGGTTAGGGAATTTCAGCATTTCATGCGATTTTCTTTGAGGCATAACTTTTGCTCCGGAACTCCGAATTGGGTGAACCAAAAGTCAATTTTGACTATCTTTTCGAGGGCTTTCACATGGAGAGATCAAATGTTTTATTTGGATAATTTATCTTCATGCCAAAATCCCACTTTATTTATAGTTTGTGGTGATTTTCCTTCATAATTGTACCTGCAATCAAAATATCACCAAAACTTGTGGAAAGCCATTAGTCCATAAAGAATGTTCATTTTATTCTTGATTGATGGCTTTCATAAGCTGGTGTTGGCGGTAAAAGTAGTCGTTAAGGACCGCCAACAGGAGTATTGCCGACTGAGCTCAACATACCTGGGGAATCAGTGTATGCCAGATGTGTGTCTTATAAAATGGCAATGTTATCCCAACGACATACTTAGCAGCGGTATTTATTTGTTTCTCATATTATATATATGAGTGTAGTGTCTCTTTGCATTGTCTAAATGTCAATTGATGGTGTGATGTCGATGTTAACTCTGATCCTTACCAATTGATTTTTCATGTTACCAATTCTTGAATAGTAACAGTGCGATTTTCCCGATGGTTCTTTTACCATGGCAGCAATTTGTTGGTTCAAAGTGCAGGCATAACATGTTGCCACTTCATAACTTATAGGCTAGCTATTGAGCCATCTAGGACAAACTATAGGCTATTTTCCTCACAAAAAAATTATAGGCTATTTAACCATCTTGTTCTCAAGCATATGATGGTAATTTCCATGTAACATACATTCAAACTTTGTTTGGCACTCAGTGGAAGCAAACCATGGGACTACGTATGCGAGAAAAAAATGGAAAGGGGATTGGGTGGATCCCCTACCAGCAGTCCAGCACACAAAATCCATTTGGGACCAACGTGGATTGACATGGATTAGTTCCCTACAATGCAATTGGCAGACATGTACTACACTATTCATTTGGTTTCACGCAAAATAAGATTTAATCTGCATGAGGCCATAAATATACCATTCCCAGCTTCTCACATGGTGAGATACCACGATAACTGCTGTTAATTAAAGCAGATATAAATCACGATAAGATCCAATTTGTAACATGTAGCTTTTGAAACAAAAAAGGACATCACAACAACTGAGCCTACTATTTCCCATGATATTCAGTTCGAAAACATAACTGGCTGAAGGGATAGTGCAGACCTTGTTGAAGAAGTTTGCAACTAAACTACATATGTAGGCCATGCATATATATCACTGCATGGAAAGATTGCAATGAATTCATAATGATAAGAACAATTTACATTTCTGATTAAAAAAATGCAGTTGAACAAAACAATTTGCATGAATCACTCTTTGATCATGCAAAATGAAGAAAAGGAAAAGAGAGATAAAGAATTACTTGCATAACTGAGGGAAAGGGCTGGTGAAGTATCAAATCTAATTCAATAGCAGCTAATAGTTTTGGGAACGTAATGTTATGCCAAATCACAATACTGACTATTACAATTTTATGTCATACATATTAGGATAAAGTCCACTTTACTCCCTCGGAGTTTGGCCGGAGTCCGGATAACCCCTCAAACTAACCTTTGGTTCATTTTGCCCCCCTCATTCGCTAAACCAGATCAATTACACCTTTAATCAGTTTTCTAGTCCCTCTTTGCTGACATGGACCAGTATTAAGCCAGGATTATTTTTTTTCTCGCCACGTGTGACGTCCAATGTGGCAAAGAAAGTCACGGGCCACATGACGCCTCCCAGGCCGAACCCGTAGTTTAGATAGTAGCCATCATAATCAAGCTTTCCTTCAAAGTGAAATCTAACAGCAAGCATCTCGACTGGATCAATATCCCTGCCAACAATGAACATCATACCAACTTAGAACCATGAAACCGTAACATCCAGTATATTACATGAGCTTTCATATATACGAACTCGATCCATCTAGCTAGCACATTTTGCCGCACAGAATTTTGAATCCCACTATCCTACATGCATTAACTTGTTGAAACATCTAAGAAATTTGAATCCCACTATTCCAATTTAGGACTGGAGAAAGGAATGGTCCTAGAAATTGTTTTTTTTGAACGGGCAGCATTATGTAAATTTAAAAAAAAACATCACAAAAGATAGCTAGATTGAGTTTGGAGCCTCATTACACAAGATCAAACCAGACACGAATGTGCCGTCCAAAAACATCTAGATTTTAGCTGTCTCATTTGTTACATCGTCAATGAACATGGATTAAGTAGAATGAAGTTCACCTAATGAAGTTCCTAGTATCTTGGATAATTGTGGGAATTGGCTGGTGCCAAGGGATTGCGAGCCCCTAGAGCCGGGTCACGGAGACGAGCACTGTTAGGTTTATTAGAGGTATTTGTCGTCGGTCTTGTTCCTTGTTTTCATTAGTTTTCTTTTAGACAGTCTATCTTTGATGTAAACCACCCCTCATGGCTCCGCCCGGAGTGAGGAGGTGGTAACTGTAAGGGGCCGATTTCTTCTCTCTTAATACAAAGGTATGCAGCTCTCCTGCGTATTCACGAAAAAAAAAGTATCATGGGACCTGAAGGGATCTATTCAACCTGGGAGATTGAATCTTGCTAACAATAGTTAAGATGGTCAACGTCACTATGACTTGCTGAAGGTTCAGATCGAAATTTGCAAAAACAATAGCATACAGGACTGCTACAGCAGCTTCAGCCAGCAGCTCAGGTAACAATTTTTTTTAAAAAAAAAGGTTAGCGAGAATTAATGTGCAACTTTTTGCGAGAAATCGATATTAAGTTCTCTGGGTGGTCGTGGTCACAAATCGCTACTCGACGTTTATATGCAAGGCAGATCATTGAAACTTGCTGCCTCAACACGACTATGATCCACCTAAGTGGTGGGATCATTTCCGCATAAGCTTCCCTTTTCAGCAGTGAAGTATGGATACATCTCGACTCCTGGGCCCCATTTCTCACTGCATTTTGCTTCCCAAATAGGTCAGATGGTGACCATATTGTCATTCTTCCTCGGACATTGCAGTAAGAAAGTCAAATACCTGATATTTTAGTCAAACAATACTTAAACTTGAGTTTAAGGACAAATAACATCATCACGAGACACCATACTGCAGCACATACTGGCGCTCAAAAATGGCATGCTCTACAGTCTCTCCTCCCAACCACCAAGTTACAGCATCTGAGGTAGTACGTAGTGTGCCTGCGAGCTCACTAGCTAGATTACGGAGGCATGCCCAAATTACAGCTTCATTCCATTAACCCTTTTCCTCATCAATAAGAAAGCGTACCGTCAAGTCAAGTTATCATGAAGGGGTAATTAAATTATGTTTGAGTTTCGTAGGATAATTAGGAACCAAACATGATTACCCTACCAAAACCTAACATTGTTCACTTCGTCGATGGCCCCTTGTTTGAACCCTCACATTTGTTACACATCTTATACATATCCCTCGCCAAAAAAAAAGAAAAAAAGAAAAAAAGAAAAAAAAAAAAGACAACCAGACATATGAAAACCCTTCAACCCTCCTAATACGCTTCCCTTTTATTGTGAACCATCCATTTTAACTAGATCGATGAGGTAAAAGGTACCCATGAGTTGGTACGAAGATTTGTTTCCAAAGTTATTAAAATATGATGATGTAGATTGAAAATTCACTGACCCGCCAAAAAAAAAAACTCACTTGGTGAAGGTTATTTTTTTTCTGCATTTGAGCCGTGTAACAAACCAGCAGCCCAAAATCTCCATCGCAAAATTTCTCTACGTGATCTACAAAGACGTGTTGGTTCTTTTTTTTTTTTAATCTCCTTTTTGACGTAAAGAAAATCAGAAATACCAACGTGATCTCCATTTGACGTTTTGGTACGAAACAAATCAATGCATGTTTGTAGAGAACGTCGAGGGACAAAATGATGCTCCTTCGGTGCTATGGTGATGCAACATGATCGAATGTAATCTAGGCTATGGCTAAGCAATGAAAGCTCCTGTTGAGCACAAAAAGAAAAGGCAAAAAAAAAAAGTGAACATCTAGAGACGTGTGGTGATTTTTTTTTTTTTTCTTTTACATAAGAAAATTCAGAAAAAACTTCATGTTGGTCAGAAAATCCAGGAACATATCGGCAACATATCGGATCAGATGAACCAGGCCAGTCGGAAGTACAGAGCCGCGATGGTGACTCGATTTGCAGCAACGTGACCATGATTTGACAAAGACGACGGTTGGACAGTCCTCCGACAGGCGACAGCCTAGAGCGCGCGACTTCGCCACAAGAGGATGGATGGCGCTGCCAACACCTCACCATCATGCTAGTGCTACACGGCGAGGCGATTCCGCGGCGGCACAACTTCTCTGACGTCGAGAACCCTCGGCGACAGGGGCTCGCAACAACAACGCGGAAATTCCTCCCGACCGTCGGCGAAGCCAGCGCAGTGGCTGCCGGTGTCAGCGAGTTTGGCCGACGGGGTCAGCACTCTTGCTGGCAGCCATGAACTCTGATTATACATTGATTTTGTCGGAAGTTATCGGTGTCAGCTGACACCGATAAGTCCATGAAGGTTCACCCCGACCCGACACCACAAAATTCAAGATATTCCGTCATATCCCACAATCTCCCGAATCCAGTTGCGCGATAAGGAACGGATGGGCGCGCCAAGGCGAAGAATTGGAGGAGGCAGGGGCCATGCAGAGCAAAAAATCGAAGGAGGGATTGCGCGAGCGGAGGAAGCGGGGACGAAAAGATTTGCTTCCCTGAATTATATTTTAACTTAATTTTATCTATTAATATTAACTAATTCAAGATGAAATTCGACCTTTTACCTCTCAAGAGGTGAAATGGTTACCATAACTTGGCTCTTATACAATGTAACTGTCCGGTAAACAGAGTCAAAACTTTATGGATTTACGAGGTTCAAGG
Organism: Eragrostis nindensis; assembly: GCA_012490785.1. Taxonomy (NCBI): domain Eukaryota; kingdom Viridiplantae; phylum Streptophyta; class Magnoliopsida; order Poales; family Poaceae; genus Eragrostis; species Eragrostis nindensis. The sequence continues at coordinate 326,865 of JAAXCT010000652.1, read as the reverse complement.
CCATATCCATGTAAGGGGACACATCGTTGCAACCGGCTATCACCTCCTTCACCGTCTGCTTAGATAGGGCCTCTTCGCCGGCATCATGGAGCCAATCTACGCACTGCATCATGCCGATGATGCAGAACCAAGCCACATTGAGGCTTCAAACTTCTCCCAACTGAAATCCCCCTTGCTCTTCACGCCCGAAACAAGATTGTTGAGGTGACCCAGCATCTCCTTAGCATACATGTCACTTGCTAATACCGTGTCGTAGCAATTGCCCACGGTCATGTCTGCAACGCGGCCAGCACCCGTGCTCCGGAGCTTCAGATACGCAAGGTCCTCAGCGAAGCGGGTGCTGCTTAGCGGCCGCGATGGTTGCAGCCGTGCGGGCAACCCTAGCGAGGCTGCCGTGGAAGGATGTGACATCGGAAGGAGAAGGTGTAGCAGGTGTCCGGATGTTCCGTGACCCCACAGGACATGCGGAGGAAACTGATCTCTGCAGAGGAGGATTGCACCGGGGGCATTAGTGACTTTCTTGTAGCAGCTGTGTTGCATAGGTGGCTACGGCCAGAAGTTGCAGGAAGACGGTCGTGGTGCCATGTAAAGCATTATGATGATGGTGATTGAAGCGAACCACAAGGAAGGTAGGTGTGCAACTCAAGCGGAGATCTGATGCACTTGTATACGCAATTGAAGCTGAATTTGCAGCCAAACAACGCACATTGCTAGCTAGGAGCGTTTCATTAAACTTTATTTGCCGTCTTAAATTGAAATGGTTGGTACACTTTTTTCTCAACTTAATATGTCCGGTACATGTTAGTACTATTGTATCTACTTGTCTGTTTTTACTGCTACTAATGTAATCAACACAAATGCGAATGTAACTTATACCTCAGCAATTCAGAAGGCTAGATCCTAACAGCTGAAGCTCATGTCGCCCTAATAACAACATATGAGATGACAACCGATGCTTTATTTCAAGAAAAATTCCATAAACATTCTGTACTTACGCAATTGTTTCTTCTGAAACGCAAGTAATTTATAATTTGTACCATAGTCAGGGTCGAGGGGACGCGGTTCCACGCCTTAAAAAAAATATCAGGTGCGCGAGGGCCGAAGATTGGACTCGAGTGTAACATATCAAATGGCTTTGGTTGGATTTTAATTTCTGGCCACGCCGCGAGGACATCAAAGATTGCGTTGAGCTCCGCCATGAAGCAGCCCTGTAGGCAGGCACCTTGTCGGCTCTATGCTGCACATCACAGCATCGACACCGCAGCAGCGGTGTTGAAGAAAGTCGTGGAGGCTCTGGCCGGCGCGCTCGTGTCGAGGCAGAGGTCCTGGCTGCATCCCCTTTTGGGCCTTGGAGGTGTTGCATGGTGAATTTGTTTTGGCTCGCTGATAAAGCCTTCAGTTTCTTAAAGGATCATCTCGAGAGGTGATGTGTTTTTAGAGTTGACAAGCCTTGCATAACTTCTGAACAATTACTGTATCTTGAATTTTTCAGCCATCTTCTGGCAGATGCTTCTTCATCTCTTTGGTTTTGCAGAATCTGTCCGGCCAACGTGTTTAGTGTCGTTTTTACTAGTAAATAATACTGCTTGCTACATTACCGGAGAGGTGTAATTCATTTTTCTGTAAGGAAGAAGTCTATTTACTCCCCCGAACAATTCACTTTGTCCGTTTCACACCTTAAACAAAATTATGATTATGACTCACTTTACTCCCTCAAATAATTTCATCAGGTGCGCTTTACACCTTATTAGTTTGACTTTTGTTTCTCGGCCTACAAGTTGAATTTGAAGCTCAAATTTTGCATGATCACAATTACCACAATACCCTATGTTAAAATAATTTATATTATTTTTATGGCATCATTTGAATGCATATAACATTAATTCTATTAAAACTATGTAATAAATATTTAAAAATATGTCATAATTAGTTTAACATTAGTTGTCATGTGAATTGTCATCATGCAAAATTTAAGCTTCAAATTCTTTTTCTGGGCAGAGAAACAAAACAGTGCCTAAAACTAACAAGAATTCACATGACTCTTGTAAAATTAACAGGAATGTTTACATATACAAATCTATACTTCCAAATATGCTCTATTGAATTAAATGCTTCTAGGAGCTCTCACATCCAGCACGGCGTTATAAGGATAATAATCTAATATGGCTTCGCACACTGGTGCAAAGTATCGTATTTTTTGGGATACATGTGACCAAGTCTTGAACCTTTGAGCTACTTAGATGATATGCTAGTCTCCTCTTCATTGTTTGACACAAGAAGATAACTTCTTCGAACGGATGGAACCCATTATTGAAACCGGTCCACGATAATCATGCTCTTTAGCTCTATCACCATATTGTCCATCCGCGTTTTGTTCTTTTCATTTGAAAAATGATCACGATGGTAATTGTAGTTGACATCCTTTAAAACCCACGACCACTAGGGGACAGATGGAGATTTCATCATTCACACACTTGAGGTGAACATGATACTTTAACAACCACTCTCTCTGGCCACATGATTCATCAAGGACCCCAATTCGAAGCTTATCATCCACTACAAGAAATGGATGTTTTGCCGACAGTTTTTGTATAGGTGGCCGACAGTTTAGATTCTCTTTACTATTTCTAGACAAGTGGCCCACAGTTTCTTAATACAGTTTCACATTTTTCCCAACAGTTTAGACAATTTACCCACAATATCATTCCCTACAAAGTCATTCCTACAGATTTCAAATAAGCAAACCAAATATACTATTACACTGTTGGCCACATCCCAAAAACTGTAGGGAAATATTTTCACTCTTGTAGTGATCCCAGATATAACTAAAATACACCTATCCTTTGATTTTCCTAGAGTAACCTTAATGCTTGTAGTAGGCGGTTTAATTGCACCGTATGTACTATTTGGTAAAGAAATTCTGCAACAAAAAAAAAAAAGAAATAAACCATTTGACGACTATGTTAGCATCTTCGGTGAGGTATAAACTTTTAGAAAAAAATTATAAATGAACCTAATGCAGATAAAACAATAAGTACCTTAGAACAACATTTGCTTGGCAATGCACATACATTGCTCTCCAGGGCATCTCCAGGGCCTTTGTACCAAAGCGTGGAGATGCTTTGTGCCAGGTTCATAGAAGATGCTTTGAATTTGTACATCGACGGTGAGACTCATGCGACGGTGCATCGAACGTGGACAACGTGAGCCCGAAATCGTGAATCTTGACGATGTTGCGGTCCCTGGAGGCGAGGATGTTCTCGGGCTTCATGTCGTGGCGGAGGATGCCATGCTCGTGCATTGAAGTGGTGCTGATCAACAGCAGCCACATCATGCGGATCCTGTAGAGGACGACTGTATAGGAGCCAACAGAGCCAGACGTTACCACCGTCGACAGAGCGGTTTGTAGCCCCGCCGTATAAAAGCACCTCATCATTTCGCAATTTTGCAAGGTCTTTAATTAGATACGTTTCTAATTTGTATAGTTCTTCTTTGTCAAAATCTGATCTAAACACAGAACTATGATTGCCACATCACAAACATTATCGTAAAAATATAATATAATATAGCAAGCTACTGGAAAATCATATAAAGATTGCTTCAAAAGATGTTTCTAGAGAAAAGATTTTCTTTTGAAAATTGGCCCACCTAGGCTGCTGAGAACCAATACTATTTTCATATCTTGGCAGTAGCAGTAGCATAACTATTTTGATTTCTCAATTATGGATCTGAATTTGTACTCTCTAGTTTCATGTAGGCGCTTTATCAATCAATCGGAAAAAAAACATAGGATTAATTCCTTTTTCTCTACTTTTTTTCCATTGTACTCTAAGAATGATCTCCAACCTCATATTCCTTTCCTCATTTGAGATCTTCAAGGCTCAATGTGTCTATCTTTTCCCACCCTCTTTCAATAACTACAAGAGCTACGTCCTAAGGATTTCAAGTGATAGCGCAACCCCAATCTTGTGTTTTTCCAATTCCAATGTTTTGATAATTCTTTATTCCAAAGGAGCCTATGCCCTATATAACTAATACGTTCATTATTAAAATTATGCACACTATAATGTTGATCATAATAAATGCCTCAGCAGGTTAATATTTTGTTGCAATATTGTGTATTCGAGTGAAATATGTCATACCAGTATGTTCTGTTGTGCCTAACACTGGTTTAGTGTCTTTAGTGGTTCATGTGCATAGTCCTTCTCGAGTAATGTCCCTTATGAAACCCTGAATCCCGTGGAGGTGCTTCCATGTAGAAATGTGTGGAAGTGGGATAAGGTAGATAAATCATGGTTTCTATTCATGAAACCGACTTGGTAAATACTATCAGCCCTTGATATTATGCAGACATCGTCACTACCCCCACAAGAAAGGTTGATAAGTGTCCACAAATGTTCATATTATATTGACCTATCGGATGCGGAAGGAGGTAGTGGTCCTCATGTATCGTGGTGGAGATGCGCTTGAATGACTCTGGAGATGCGCTTGAATGACTCTATGCTGATGTCCCAGTGGGTGTAGAAAACTTTATTCTTGAGGACCGAAGTAAGAATAAGAAAGGGAAACTAATAAGAAGGTGCCAAAAAAGAAACAAGTCTGAAAACAATATACCCAAAGCTGATAAGTCCGGAACATAAGCCATTTTGAGCAGACTTATTAGGGCTACCAAACATATTTCACTTACCTCTAGGTTAATAAATGAATTCATTTTGTGTAGGTAGAAGAATTTGAAATACATAAAAGACTTGTTTCGACTTATATTAATAAAGGTTTCAATTTTCTAAGAAAAAAAGATTCCATCTCCACAGAAAATAATTACAGATGACATCCACGCAGTTTGTTTCCCATTCACTATAAAATTACAGCCATGCTAAATAAAAATTCACCTTTTCAAGGGGGTAAACAACACATAAAAGGTGAATGAGAGAATTAAATGATCCAACTCCAAAAAATATTCATGTTGAAGATAAAAAGTTCCATGCACCTGATCTGAATGTATTCAAGCGCACATAAAAAAAGGGACAATGGAAATCACAATTAACTACACACAAGGCCTCGTTCACACCCATGGCAACATCATTCAAATATTTTTTACACCTTTTATTTAAATGCCATATTTTCTAAATAATCTTTGCTACAGTACTGGAGAGACATAACTAAATGTTTTAATTTGTAATATGTAATTCCTTTTCCGATGCATCTATTTGAGATCGAAAAGAACATTTATCAGCATAAAGAAAAGGATAAAGTCCAACTTTAGTCCCTCATCTATTATCTCGGTTCAATGTTTTAAGTTGTTTCAGAGAGAAGAGGATCCTCATGGAAAAGGCACAAATGTAGTTAGGAGAGAAGAGGATACTCGTAAATCAACCTACTACTGATAAAAGTAAGTATACATGTTATTCAACACCTTAGGTGTCCCAATAATTTTATTAAAGTAAACACTCAACAACTACCAAACCGATTGTACGGTAATGCTAAAATATGTTAGTAATTGACGTTTAGTCATCGCTTTAGGTAAAGATCATAAAATTTTGTTCAGTAATTTCTGTAATTACTCATGATTTGTTCAGTAGAATAGGTCTACCTAAAAATAAGTACCTCAGAACAACATCTGTTCGGAAATAATATATGTTGGCAAGCTGGAAACTGTTTCTATAGCTTCCCCGTCTCGGACAACTAGCCTCTCTTCCCACACCCGCTTGTCATAAGGTTTGTGACGCCGGCGTGCAAAGTTGAGGCGCGCTCCGTTTTGTCTATTGTGGGTGGGTTGAAACTGGACTGGTAGCTAGATCCTTCGTTGTGTAGCTACGGGTAGCCCGTTAGTGGCTTCCTTAATTTATCTTCTTCGCAAGAATAAGGGATGGAGAACACCTCGAAGTATGATGATCCAATAACTTTGACAGTGTGTGGGAAAGGCCCGAGGGGCATCTGGACCACCACCGTGTTACAGGGTTAACGACATAGTTTCCACTGAGCAAGAGGAGGCCATTGCGGCGCCCCTCAATGTATCCCCATCCTGGTGGAATCGGGCAGGTAGTCAATCATGCTCGACATTATGGTGGGGCTTGTCGAGAAGTATTCCGGAAACTTGTGACTGTTGAAGCCTATGAAGATCCCTGCCACCGATAGCTGGAGGTGGTCTGCAAGCAGGAGACGGCCGTCCATCACTGCACATCATGCGGGCCCCGCAGACGCTGTGGGATAAAGCAACGCCACCGCCCCTTCCATCTCGTTCCGTGATCCGGCTCCGCTGCTCGTGTAATTAACGGTCCAGCTTGGACACGTCTTTGATCCTCCCCATTCCGCGCGATACAGTCGTCCCACAATGCTAATGCTTTCGTGTCCTCTGCTATGCTAAAACTGTCTGCCGCTTGGTCTGTTCGTTTCCTGCCCCTAAACTTAGTTCCTGACACATTAAAGAGAATTTTATCATTTAAAAGCATTAAATAAAATCTAATTAGAAAACTTTTTTACAGATGGGTGCTAATTACGAGATGAATTTAATGAGCCTAATTTATCTATGTTTTGCTACAGTTATGCTACAGCAATCATCGTCTAATCACGGCTTAATTACACTCATTAGATTCGTCTCGCGAATTAGTCCATAAGTTCTGCAATTAGTTTTGTAATTAGACTTTATTTAGTATCCTTAAATGACAAGATTCTAAAGGCCTAAATTTAGTCCTAAGAACGAACAGACGTATCTGAAACTTTCGAACTGGTTGTAACAAACACTATGTTTCCCTAAACCTATGCCCATGTCGACAAAGAACAATCACCGCCGCTATCGCTGCGTCCTTCCTCGTCCGTCCCGGATCGGATCACCTCGGCGAGGGAGCTCACATTCTTCGAGACGTGCAATATATGTCATCGAAACGTGCCCAGTCTGGCAGAAGAAGGCTAAGTTCTTCCGCGATGTACATGTGCACCTGGCCGCACAAAATTTTGTTTGGTCCACTAGAGTTCGATCCGCCTACATTGTTCGACTCGGCAGGGCCTTGCCTGTCCCGGCCGACTCTTGTACATGCCAGCTCAAGAGACCGCACGCCATACTAAAAGCAACAAATAAAGGGAATTCCATGAGCAGAGGAGCCTCGATCGCGAACGCGTCGCATCAGGATGCATCGCAAGCGACGGACTGCGATCGAGATGGATCAACCGGCCGAAGGTGCGGCGTTGTTGCCGCTGCCCGACGACCTGCTCGTGTCCGACGTCCTCGCCCGCCTACCGCCGCGCGACCTCGCCACGGCGCGCGGCGTCTGCAGGGCTTGGCGTGCGGTGATCGACGGCAGCCCCCTCCTGCGCGCGGACCTCCTTCCCCTCTCGGTCGGTGGCATCTTCATCGACTTCAACGACCACAGGTTCCCGGAGTACTTCTCTGATCCGTCGGCGAGCCCGGCCATCCCAAGCATGCTCGACTACCTGCTCGATTCCATCAAGATTACTAGGATATCCATTACAGGCCACTGCAACGGCCTCCTCTTGCTCGATGGAGACTACGTTGTTAACCCCGCCACGCGGTGGTGGGCACTGGTGCCGCCACCTGCTTTGCACCCGGAAAGAAGAAGCTTCAACTATTGGAATTACCTAGTGTTTGATCCGACCTTATCATCGCACTACGAGGTGTTCTCCGTCCCCCACTTATATGGACGTGACGTTGAAGACGTTTCAAACCCCATAGTTGAGGAATCTGATCAGTGGCCACCATCATCGTGCATCCTACACGTCTTCTCATCTAAGACGAATGGGTGGGAGGGGAAGTCATTCAACCGCGACGGGGAGGCCGCAGGAACAGTTTCCGACATGCGCAAGGGCAGTGTCGAGCCGGACCGTTATGTCTATTACAAAAGAGTATTGTACGTCCAATGCCAAACTAATTTTGTTATGAGGTATAGTTATTTTTACCGACATCTGTTGATTGATTTTTTTTTGTCATAATAGTTTCTTACTTACCAAAGGTGCTAACATTTTTTTTTTTACTTTTTCTTGGCAGAATTTCATTATCGGATAGTAAGTACCAAGCAATTAAGCCACCTCTTGGTATTGAAGATCCTCATCTAGGAAAATCGAAACATGGGGTTTACTTTGCGTCACTTGATTACCCGGATGATGGATGGCGACTTCGAATTTGGGTTCTTAATGAATCCGCGGGTGGTCAGGCAGAGTGGCTGTTCAAGTATCATGCTGACCTTACGTTTGTGCTACGTCAAAACTTCAACATATTGCCTCCTGGATCGTGGGTTTTGCAGGATGTCAACTACAATTTCCAACGTGATCTGGTCACAAATGACAAGAACGAAGCACATACGGAAGAGAAAGACAATTGGAATTTGGAGGACGACAAAAGTTACGATGATTGGGGATCATTTAGATTCCTTGGCTTCCATCCGTTCGAAGAAGTTGTCTTCTTAAGTCAATCATTAAACTGGGGACTTGCATATCATCTCAGTAGCTCAGAGGCTGAATACTTGGGATATTTATACCCGACAAAATACGGGTATTTTGCAGAAGTGTCGAGAGAAATAATGGCTTCTTATCCTTACACTCCGTGCTGGATGTGAGAGCTCCCGGAAGCGACTAAAATTCAAAATTGCATATTCCTTATTCGACTCCCCTTTTAGAGCATTTACCTATCAAAATCTACCCCACCTATTTATCAACCATTGATTAAGACCTCATCCTTTTAATCTACCATCTGATCCTGTCAAAACTGACCCCACAACAGTTGTCACGGGACAAGGGGAGCGTTACATTGTCATTGCGCTTTGAAAAAACATGACGCGCCACTGTTTTTTCTCACCCAGGGATTTTCTCACCCGGCGATTTCCCACCTCCCTTGATTACCGGTTTTGTTTATTGCTTTCCTGTTTTGGTGAAGTCCAATTCCATCCTCGACTCGTCGTTGTCCGTCGTATTCTCCGGTTTTGTTTATTGCTTTCCTGTTTTGGTGAAGTCCAATTCCATCCTCGACTCGTCGTTGTCCGTCGTATACGCGACTGCCGCTGTGGTGTCGTCCACCAGGTACAGCTGCTTCCTTTTCTTGACCTTGTCGCGCCGCCTGATCAGGTGGCCGCGCAGGAGGGAGGGGAGGCGGCGGCGGAAGGCCGGGTCGTCGGCGACGCGGCCGCGCACGTCCCAGCACGTCGCGGCGCAGCGCACGAGGGTGACCGGATCGGAGCACGCCGCGATCTCCAGCACGAGATCGAGCGGGAGATACGTCGTCGTCTGGTGCTGCCGCCGCCGTCCTCTTGCTTGTGTCGTCGTCCGAGACATGGCGACGTGCCAGACGATGACGCCGCCAAGATAGCCATGGATGGATTCTTGTGGTTGGCTCAAGGGAAAGGTCTGGCGGCGTGCAGTAACTAGCCGCGGCGTCCCACGGGCTTGTCGTGCTCGACGCCGTGTGGCCTCCTCCATCGTAGCAAGAACGAACAATTTGTGGGCCGTATTTTTAGACAATGAGAAGCATCCGACCTTGACCTCAAAAAAGACTACAGCCATTCGTGGGCCGTATAGATCAGATCGCGAGTAGTAAACTGAAATGGAGAGTGCTCACTGACCGGGGTCAATGTGATTTTGCAGAAGTTTAACGCAAACAAGCTATTCCGGCCGGAGTGGCCACGCACGCAGGTGATGTCCTGACCCCTTACGTTGTTTTTGTTGATTTGATTGTATAGGGATCATTCTGCTTGGCGCCGTAAGGTCGCGGCTTCGTCGATCGAGGGCGATCAAGCTACGCAGCGTCGGGGCACTGATTTTGTTTAGGGTTCGTAGATTGGGTAACGGGATGCGTTGCAACTCATGGGCGAAGGCGATGTGATGCGATGCCGCTGCCGCGTTCATCGGGCGAGGCCACGAGAGCCAGAGGCAGACCGACGAGAGCTAGGGTTGTACTGTAAGGTATCGAGAGGTGCGGCAGGTCGTCTAGCGCCGAGCGATCGGATCTTCAGGCCATGCGTACGAAAACCTGCGTACGAGTGGATGAAGCCGAAGGGGCGGGCATGTAAACCGCCGTCAGTTGCTCTGACCTCTATCAAAACAGACAAACCTGCGTGAAGTATTTACAACCTCAAATACATTGTGGTCAGGTCCTGCTACGTTTATCAGAGCTTCTCGAGATTGTCGTGTTAATGTCAAGTTGGTAATTAAATGCAATGATGTGTCAGAAGTGTGTTTTTATTTTATATACATCCACGGTACATCATATTATTTTCTTTGTATGAAAAAGTCCTGTCACGTGATGTAATTCTTAGACACGTGCGTGGCGCACGTGCATTTTTACTAGTAAAAATGCACGTGCGCCACGCACGTGATCGAGAAAAACGCATCACTTGGCAGGACCTTTGTAGCTTAAATTGAAATTTCAACGCGTCTTTAATGGAATCTAAAGAGGAAGGGAGAATTGTGGTACCATTTATTTATACTAAAACACACCTTTAATCTTGTAGGAATGGAAACATACATGGAAAGCTAGTGCCATTTTATACATGAGCAAGACAACTTTGAATACAATATGTTTAGCCTCCTGGGGACCAACAAAAGAAAGGAATACCTAGACAACTTGTTGCAACCAATTATTACATCACCATTCAATCACTGATTTGTCAAATGTATATTAGCCAAATGACAAACCTATGGCTAAGTACACTTCAACTGAACACAACCATCACAACCACGAACTCAACACACATTTCAGTAAGACGATCATGGTATTGTCGTCAGCTTTTTATAGCATATGGGACTACAGAATGGTCCACAAATAGGGGAAAACTTAATTTCAGCTTCAGTCTGTCGATAGTCACCCAATAATTCAATGTGTCATCGTAACATTAAAAAAATTGCAAATAGGTGCAACGATGAAGTTTTACCTTGGGAAGCCTTGCAATGTCTACCATAAGTGGCAGAATAGCGTGTTGACTTGCTTCAGGTTTGTGTAAGAAATTCAAAAGACATGTGATGTCATCTGCTATATAGAACTGAAATGCAGTTCAGCTCCAAACTGCTCTTACGGATAGCTTATTAAAAATAGATTGTTACTTCAGCAGATAAAGAGATTGTAAAATATACTGCCTCTAAAACACCAATGCTTATATTTTTTTTCATTCATGTGAATATTCATTCACACGCCCTATGTGTTCGAGTCTTCGAGAAAAAGAAAAATATACATGAAAGAAGAAAATTTTGAGCGGTGAGGATGTGAAACATAGGACTTACTTTTCATCGAGATCTTTGCACTTTCAACAAGGTATGAATGTGAGATTCACTTTATTTGCCAAATGTTAGCATCCTACAAGAAACAAGATTATTAACCAACAGAGCTAGCAGCTCAAAAAGAATACGAATGCCGCTGCCTTCATTAAAGAAGGTATGGATTCTAGACTGGACAACAATTCAACTGAAAGTCACCTGATCGTTGCGGCACTTCGCCATTGACATATTAGACTGGACACATAGATAAAGAATGTGGTGCAAAAAGATCAACAAATGCCATAAGCGTTCAATGTGCCTGTAGGAAGAGACTGTAAGAAAAGTGGAGAGTGAGATTCCCTAATATGTAGAATGAGCAGGTGAAGAGTTCCTAGCAAAAATTAATTTGACCAGTAAATTTGGAATTTACATTGAGAAGAAAATCACCTAATGTAACTGGTGCGATAAAAAAAACTCGAAGTGCTAAACCACATCCTATAGCCCTCCCAAAATCAACTCCATTCTTGTTACAAACTTAAACTTTTCTTAGCCATATATATATCATATAAAAGGAAGGCAAAAGTGAACATCGGAATTTCATCAATGAAAATACAAATGCCATATCAATAATTCCATCAAAATCAAAATTGGGAACTTGGTTCAGACTCAATGCCTACATATACTGGATATAAAAGCAGCTGGTTCAGATACAAAAGTAAGTAAATAAATTTAACGTAAACAAGATGGGCCCGTGTGCCTATTTCCACATTATTCCTACCTCATCATCGACCCAGCAAAATCTATGTAAACTACAATATAGAAATAAAGGTTAATATCTGTACAAAAAGACAAGATATAGGTGATGCTACTCATGCGAAAGGATTATAAACTGGAACTATCTACATAGAAAAACTGGTTTGTTCCCCGCTATGTCCAGAAACATATTGGTAAAGTTGTGAAACTGCTTGGTACTCTTTCCCATCCCATCATATCTTTGATCACATTCCAGATATATTGGCCATGCAAACATCATATGTTTCCTCTCTTCTCTACTGGAAAAAAAGGTGAAAGCCCATATATACATATTTAAATGATACAATATAATGCCTACAAGATTAGACCAATACAGTTTAAAAAAGTACAATTAATCAGTAGGGAAGTAGAAAATAAATAAAAAGTAAATGCGGTTGCAAGCAACATCTGGATCTTTGTATTGAGCCCTTCAGTTCAAAATAATTCTGCGAAGAATGATCAATGACAGGAACTCATCAACTTTTTATGTCACTGACTGATTTTTTTTTTTTTGAAATAAAGCAACTCATCAGAGAAATCTCAAAATATGTATTCTTTATCATCTGCATCAATTGCACACTCCACCTCATTGTCAGGCTTTGAATTTTCAATACAAGGAATCCCCAAAACTCACTAATTGTAGTTTGATGCAAAAGTTGGACAACTGTTAGTCCAGTCACTAAAGCAAAGTGCAGTCACAACATAAGAACACTAAGGACGTTATTAGTTATTCAAATACTGACTCCACAAGACTAAGGACGTGAGAGGGAAAAAAGAATTGATCGGATGCCCAAAATAAATATTTGTTACACAATGTCTTGAAATGAGCATAGTTATACCTGCAACAAACCAATCATATGCTAATAATTAATCGGATATTGAGCTTGTGATTGTAAATGCTAAAACAAAGTAAAAGTGAACTGTAGTTACAGAAAAGATCATTAGAACCTAATTCTATATCTTTCTTCTACGAAGAAACTACAAACATTCTATATTTGTGTAATCTGTGGTTCAGAATATAAAATATACAAACTTGATTGTTGCATGATTAGATCACAGAAAGCATTATACACACACACACCAAAAATATATTGCCTGCATCATCATTGAGTATATTGTAGGAGGTATCAACAAGACATGAATAAGAAATCCATCAACCAAAACAAGATTACCTCGTACTAATTATGAATCAGAAGTCGATAATGACCCAATTTGTTTTAAAGAAAAAGATAACTGAGCACCAATTGAGGTCTTCAGGACAATAAGAGTTGGAGTTGCGAGATTTTCATCAGTAGAACCACGCAGTTCAAACCATGTCTGGATAAAAGAAACGAAGAACCAAAACTGCAGTAACTAAAAAAATGGAACAAAATCTTACTCCAGCAGGAGCACGGATTAATGATACCTTACTGTGCCGAACCAGCATTCAAGTAATTCCATCAGAACAATAATTGAACATGCAAGATTATTTTTTAGACGAAACAAACAAGATTAACAGGGAGGCGGCAGTTATCGTACCTGCACATGAGCTGCAGCTGTGTGACAGGAGGCCGGAGACCGGGATGTTGAATCGACTTCTTGCGCTACTACCTGCCCAATGAGTTCTAATGGAAGTTGCTCCGGGTCGTATCGAGATTGACCAGTCCAGATCGCGGTAGTCACTGACCTTTGAATCTCGCCATGGATACGCTCCACGCGGCCGGGACCTCCATATTGTTGTCCTCCCATGCGGCTGCAATTCATGGACCTCCATATTGTCATTTGCATGATCAGTTGCTGTAAAATGGGAGGGCAAAATAACCAATTCATCAGGGAAAAAACAATGTTTTGATTATCACCCCACTAAAAGAACAGTGATGAACAGCACTACAAATCAGAGTACAATATGGGGAATGAACAATAATATCTAAAAATTTGATTCAGCCTAAAAACTACCTGGTAAAAAGCAACGGAAAAAATTGGAAGATGGGATAGGGTGCATTTTATACCTCTGGCACAAAGCAATCAAAGGAGCTTAAAGTATCAATTACATGTCGAGATTGTGAATTCCTACCGCTAAATCTGATAGTAATAAACTCTTCCCCAGTGCTTCCATCTGTTTATAAAATAATAAAACAGAACTGCACGAGCATGAAAGAAATAAGCATACAAAGCTGAGAAAGTAGCAATAGAATGATTTTTTGTACCTCGGTACTTCGAGGCTGATGACGGCTCCTAGATCCACTCTCCGGAACACTGTGACTGAACAGAAATTGACCCCTTTCGGGCGTATGCAGGGGGCAAGCAGACAAGCTCGGCGGCTGTCACCATCAGACAACCACCGCGATGCTAGATTTCCACTTTCCATCCCCCTGCACGAACAAATGGGATCAGAACGGAGTACATTGAAGGGGAGGAGTAGCAGCATATCACGAGGGAGCGAGGACAGAGACGGATACTTACGGCCGAAGGCGACGGCGTTGAGGAAAGTGGTGGGTCGGCGCGAGGAGGGTCGTCGGAGGGCACGCCGTCGGCGAGGAGAGCTGGAACAAGAGCCCCTCTATGGCCTCCATGGTCGTCCTCCCTGGCGGCTGCGGTCGCAGCGGATTTGGCGGGATCGGAAGCTGCGTTGGCGGCGGCGGCGGCGACGTTGTCCTTGTCCGACGCGGATTTGGAATCTATGGAGACCCCGCGTTGGCGTCGCCACGCCGCGGTCCTCTATGTGGCCGTGTTCGCACCGCTCCGCCGGTGGCGCCTCCTTGGCGACTCCTCCAGCGTCACCTTCGTCGCCGCTGGCGCCGGGCAGGCCGTGGACGCGCTCCACACGGCCCGCGTCGGGGACGTCACGGGCGTCGATCTTGTCGTCTTCCCGTCCGTGCGCCGCCCCCCGGCTCGATCTGGAGCGCCTCCTGCGAGGAAGTAAATCAACCGCGCCATGAAAAGAAAGGAAATCAATCAGCGTGATTCAAGGAAGGAAATCAATCGCAAACAAGTACCAACGCAAGAGAAACCGGAGCGTCATTTGCGGGCGGGATTGACATGGCGGCGCACGAGGAGTGATCTCGTCGGAGGGAATGAAGGAGGGATCTGGAGGAGGATACGGGGAAGATGGAAAAGAAATCAAGAGGAAGGAGATCGGGAGCGTGAATCCGGGAGGGCTCGGCGGGCGGGTAGGAAAATCCACCGGTGAAAAAAATTAAAGCAATGTCAGGTTTTTTGCACGTCCGATGACGATGTAACGTCCCCCTTGTCCCACGACAGCTGGTGTGGGATGGATCGGACGGTAGATTAATTGGGGTTGATTTTGATTAACGGTGGATACATAGGTAGGGTAGAAACTGACAGGTCAAAAATGTATTTCTCAAAACTGGTTCTTTAGGGGTTTAGATGAAAAGGACTACTTGTACTCATGTCTTCATATACTGCAAGCATGTTGATATACTGCTATTTATACAGTTGAGGAAACTGAATCTATAGGGCACTAATCTGCCCAAAAATTTCATGTTTTCCCTATGTCCAAGCAGAAATTAGGAAAACCCAGAATCGGTGTCAATTTACGTCATTAACGAACTCAAAAGGCAGTCCTATGCTTTATGTCATTTACGTCATGCAATTTTTCTTTTCACTTATGTTGAACTATGTGATCCCATTAATCTGTTAATAATTTAACTGAGTCGAAGTTGGATGAAATTAAGCTTTGTCGGAAGACACGTGATGGTGGCTGTTTCACTCATCGAAATGGCTTTTACCTCCCAACAGCTATCTTCAATCAGCTCAAGCAATGGTGGACAGCCATGATCAGCCCTGCGGGTGTGCAAAATGCACAACCCATCGAGCAAGCCATCATGTACATCGCCTGAAAGGAGCGGTGCCGCCGAGTCTACGACAACAAATCCATGACGGTGGCTCAGCAGCTCATCCCAATAATCAAGCACGACCTCCAGTCGTGGCACACGGCACATTTCTATTGGGAGGAGTATCTTAATTACGATCTCCATTTGTTGCCAGTGTACACATTAAACTGTTTTTTACACTTCTTTGGCTTAGGCCTTTATTTGTATTTTGACTATTTGCTATTCGATCTTTAAGGAAAGGCAGAACACCTGCCATTGCACTCAAAAAATTGCTTTTGAGCAAATACATGAAACGCAACATGTGCCTGCTATTTACAAAGGTAACTCCAAACATAACTTAACACTTTAGCAAGTGCTTCCACTGTAAGTCTATTACACAATTCATGAATTAATACATGCTTGTAGCCTTCCATGGCCAGAACACCAGGATTCTCTGACCTTGTTCGCCATGTGGATTGACCAGCATCGTCGCCGGCGACTAAGATGTTGTGACTGATCAGGAAGAGTAGGTGAAACACGAAGGCCATATGCTTCATGATGTGTTTGTGGCAAGAGGCGGAGGAGGATCGGAAAATATCTTCAGCCGTAGAACATGGGTTGCTGCGCGCCTGATCTCTGAAAGCGAAGCTACTGTGGTAGCACTAGTGTGTCCGGGTCGTGTGAGATTTACCTGCTGACATCTCTTAGAAGAATTCTCCAAAGCGGGGTGATAAGGCAGTCATCTTAGATACGTTTGATTATTGATTGAAGTCAAGTCAAAAGTCCAAGCAAAGACCGTTCTGCAGGAGCAATTATTGTTTTGAAATTTCGGCCATGCATGCTGAGACATCTGATGTGAATCCATCGCTTCTAAATAAGCTAATTTGATTGAATGTCTGCTGCCTTTGTCACGGCATTCGTCAAAGTACGCTGGAACAGTAGAGCTAGACGCTTCTTGATTCGGTTTCAAGTGTACGCGCACAACAATTTCACAGCAATTTAGTCCATGGCAACAGTCACAAGCCTACTCCTACTATACTAAACAGAAATTACTTCATGTAGAGCCTTTCCTGAGTAATTATTAGCGACCTATCGAATTTTAGGCTTTTAATTACAAAACAGTATCCATAAGAAGTTGAGAAGAAAAGGGAGTCCAAAATGCATACTTTAAATATTGACCAAAGAAATTATTTCCACACTGTGCTGCACAACTAAAGCAGCTAGAATGAAACCTTTGATAAAAGAAATCAGGAAAAAAAATATGGTGGCACAAGAAAAGAAAAATATGAAAAAGCAGGCAGGACCATAAGTGAGAAACAATGAATACATTGGGAAATTTCAATGATAGAGAAACTAACTTAAGTCTTTGAGATGACAAAAAATTAAAATTTTCAGGCCCTCAAGGCAAAAGTAAAAAAGAGGCAAAAGTGTCATTTAATACAATCCAGAGGTCCAAGGCACAAAGCTGCAGAAGACAGCAGTCAAATAGATTATTAGCACAAGCAGCTGGCTCTAAAACATTTGACCAAAAATTAAGTGGCCTGTAGCCCAAATTTACATGACAACAAAACTGAAATTATAGGTCAAACACACTGTAATTTTGGTTATAATTAAACTAAAATCCACAGCAAGATGTGTTGCAATGTAAGTACATTGGAAGTGCAAAACATTAATCAGGCAACATCTAAGAGCCCACGGCCCATTAGAAAACAACATGAGCAAATGGAGCTATTCAGAAGGAGCCGCAACACCAGAAACAAAGTTGAATCTCCTCAAAAAAAAAAAAAAAAAAAAAAACAGAAACAAAGTTGAATAGCGGCTAACAGGAGGATCAATCGCACAGGAGAAACAACAACGAAGCATCCATCTGGTGGCTTCTGCTTATGCTGGGGAATGAAAATCTTTCAGAGAAACTTTCCTTTGCTCTGCTCTCGTCCCTATCCCCTGCTACAGTACTCGGCAAGGCGAAAAGGGGCGGCGAGCCGATTCCGGCGGTGTGTCCGTCGGATCTCGCCTTCCGGCGGCCTCTTCGGCGCCAGGGAGGGCGGGATCCGGCGGATCGCCGGCTGGTCCTTGTGCATAGCCTAGGTTTAGAGTAGGTTAGCTTAGGTTTGTGCTTAGTTTCCGCGTCGGCGGATCTTTGGTCCCGGCGGCGGATTTTGTTGTCTGCTCCTTCTTGTTGCGTGGTCGTCGGCGCGATGGCCTTCGCGGAGGAAGGTTTGCGTGACTCTTTTGCTGGCCTGGCTTTCTTCTCCGGCGGTTTCCCCTCTGGCGTCAAGAGCTATGGTCTTCTTCTCCTCCGACCTCCTTCTGCCGATGGAGTCATCGTCTTTGGAGGTGTCGTGAGGTTAGTTTGCCCCATCCTTGCGAAGGGCTGGTGGCTTCTTCTGTCCCCTCGTGTGGACTTCGGTTTCCGGCCGTCGGTTTCCTTGCCGGCGGTGGCGGATCTTTTGAGCGGTTCGCGCCGTTGTGGAGGTCGCCGATTCTCGTTCAGCGTCAACGAAGGCGTCTGGTGTGTTACGGGCGTCTGGATCTTGCGGCTCCAACAATGTGTTGCTTCCTCTTCGGCTCGGGCAGGGCTCATCGACGGCGAGCGGCGTCCAGCAGCTTCGGCGAGGCGTCGTGAAGGCCGGCGAATCTCCTGGAAGACGAAGACTTTTACAAATAGGCCCTTGTGTCCTTACTTGTAATTTTCTTTTCTTCCAGGGTGTTATCTGTATTTGGGGACTGTACTGTTCTTTTATCTTAATA
Source organism: Eragrostis nindensis (assembly GCA_012490785.1). Classification (NCBI taxonomy): domain Eukaryota; kingdom Viridiplantae; phylum Streptophyta; class Magnoliopsida; order Poales; family Poaceae; genus Eragrostis; species Eragrostis nindensis. The sequence continues at coordinate 308,317 of JAAXCT010000652.1, read as the reverse complement.
ATAATCCCCATCCCTTCGCAAAAAAAAAAAAAAAAATCTTTCAGAGAAACTTGTAGTTCCGTCTATGTTGCTGTCCAAAATATAGTCATCTGATTTTTGATGCCAGGAAACTCTGACTTCATTTGCCAGCTGATGTGTGATGAGGCAGAGTAGTCTAGTAATGTACTTCTCTGGTAAGACTCGTAACTGTAGCTCCCCAAAAAACACATCTTATGAGGGCTGTCAATGAAGCTCGAGGCTCGCGAGCTACTCGAATTCGGCTCGCTAAAAACTCGACTCGAGATCGACTCGTCTAGTAATCGAGCCAAGCTCGATCCTGACTGCAAGCTCGCGAGCTTAATCGATCCGAACTCGAACTATTCGTTTAAGGCTCGCTAATTTTCCATCCCACGCAATGGTCACCATGCGCAAAACATTTTCCCTCCTGTGCGTCTGCTTGTGTCCAAAATTCAGAACCAGGAATGAGTAGGAAATCTCCAGAACATGCGTAGTAAATGGCATGCCTGACTGCCCAGCTACCACCACCAGCCAGTCAGTCCATCAGAGAGAAAATGGCAGCCCCCTGCCACATGCCCACTAATTCCCATTCCCCAATCCCCAATCTCTTGCTCATCGCAGCTTCCCATGATCCTATCCAATCCAATCCAGCACAACAATTGCTGATCCACAATCTCTTGCTGGCCGTCCTCGTAGCATCCCTGGAACGGCGCGCTGCCCTTGATGATGGCGGCCATGACGCAGCCGAGCGACCAGGCGTCGACGCGCGCGTCCTTGTCCGTCATGTCGAGCAGCATCTCGGGGGCCTTGTACTGCAGCGTCCCGGCGGGCTCGTACGGCGGCGGCTCGGAGGTCGACATGGCGAGGCCGAAGTCGCAGAGCTTGACGTGGCTGCTGTCCTCCGCGACGAGGATGTTTTCCGGTTTGATGTCGCGGTGGACGATGCCGCGGCCGTGCATCCCCGCGGCGCCCGTCAGCAGCTGCCACATCACGGCCCGCACCGTGGACTCCGAAAACGACTCGAGAAGGAAGTCGGCGATGCTGGGGCCCACGTACTCCATGACGAGGCAGAGGCTCGCGGTGGCCGGATCGCGGACGACGCCGTGGTAGCCGACGACGAAGGGGATGCCGGTGCAGTCCTCGAGGAAGCGCGCCTCCTGCATCAGCTCCTTGGCCGGGTCGCCGTCGGCCGCGACGGTGTGCTTGATGGCGACCGTGTTGCCGGTCACGCGGTGGCGCGCCTTCACGACGGCGCCGTAGTTGTCCGCGCCGAGGCGGCACGTCTCCTCGTACTGATCGGCGCTGCCGACGGCGATGCGCCGCCTCTTGCGTGTCGTCCCTCCTCCTCCTCCAACTACGGCGGCAGGGCGCTCCATCGATCTCTGATCGCGACGACGATCGACTTCTTCGCTTAAGGATCGCTGGACGAAACGATCAAGAGATATCGACCTCGGTTTGGGGTTGCCCTGCCCTTATATGAGACGACGGCAGGGGATCCAGTTCTGAATTCTCGACAGGATGGATCATCGATGGAAGAAAGGACGATATGCGACATGGCTTCGGCTTGACGCGTACCCCGCCCTTTTATGCTCGGATGGAGGCGGCAAGGGATTCTTTTGATCGGGCTTCGGATTGCTGAAAGCGCGCGGCGCTTCGGCTGAATTCCTCCTATCGTAATCTGCCAGTAGAAGGTTAAAACTGAAGCAGGTTAGTATCGAGAATAAACGAGATGTTTAGATTCAGCACTAGTGGTAAAAACACCAGTGCCTTCTTCCTTAGAAAAAGAAGATATAAATCAATATACTAACCTTGACTTCGATGAATGCATAGCCAGTGATGAAGCTTGAGCTTTAAGTGAAGAAGGGTAAATTTAGCAACAACTATGTTCTATGTTTTATTGATGCGAAAACTGGTTTATTAATGTAAATGACAAAATTATTGATGTTTCATGATAAGTTTTAACAACTTTTGTTCGTGAAATGCACTAGCGGTCTCTAAACTTGCCTTGAGATGCCACCTAAGTCCCTGAACTCTCAAAATAGATATTTAAGTACATAACTTGTTAAAGCGTGTCATCTAAATCAAAAATACTGAAAATATCCCTTCGTTCGTGACGTGACTCTTTGTAACGCATGGATTGACTTCACTTTATAGTAAATTTACTCTTTGTAGCGCATGGGTTGACTTCATTTTATAGTAAACTAGGAGGAACCGCGCACTCCGCCGCGCCCATGCCGTATTCGTGTGGTCTGCGGGTTAGCTCGGCCTATGTGTAGCGTGTTGCAATTTTTGACTTTGCTAGACTGAAGTTATTCAAAAAAACATGTACACTGAAGTTACGTAGGTATAGCAGTCATACATATGCACATACATACACAGGTTTTGCCCTACTTTTTGGGTATGCAAAATAACAGGCAGTCCCTACTCCCTAGCTGCTCCATTTTGTCATAAAGGTCGAGAGCAGAGAATGAAGTTGGATAGTTTTTTTTCTTTTTTTTCTTTTTCAGACGGTGGGCCAACAAAGGGGCCCGCCGGATGCCAGCGCCACCCTGGGACACCGGCGGCAGCGGGAGCTGGCGCTAGGGACGCACAGGTCCGGGCCAAACTCCCCTGCGAGTGCCGCGACTCGATCCCGGGCTGGCTCAGTGCAACCATGTGCCACTGGCCGTTCGCCCGGGCGAGCGTTGGCATGAAGTTGGATAGTTAGCAGTCATACATATCCAAGGGGCTTTTATTTATGAAGATATTTGATGCAAGACATGTACCACCATGGCACCATGGTCCGTCATGAAGCATTTTTTTATCTCAACGGTTTGCCCTGTTGATAGGACGGCACATGTTCCAACGCTTATCTCATTATTAGTAAGAGGCGCTGTTGGATGTGCAAGAGTACCCAAACATCATGCGGATTGTCTTCCTTGGATAGGTCTATGACCGTTGTTGGTTCTCCGCTTGTGCCATGTTCTGCCTCTCCAATTCATTGAACTGGTTGGACCATATAAGTGCAGCTTCGTTTGAAAGTTAAAGGAAGATACAGTGATTATATATACATAACAGGGAATATAAAAACTCGACCTGCCGGGGGTAAGACCGCCCCCGATGGCATTTGCTTAAGGAGAAGAGCCTCTCACACAGGCCGAGAAAACCCCCGAACCCCCTCCTCGATCATACACAGGGACTCAGCTGGCCGTTGTGAGCTCCGGCGCGAGTCTTTTACCATGTGCTTTAACCCGAGGAAGGCGAGGGGATTTTTTTACCACTGTGCGCGCAGCAGTACCGACTGCAGCAACAGTGCCGCGCACTGTGTGCACCGCGCCCGCAACAGTGTTTGCGGGGGCCGGGGATCGAACCCCCGACCAGCAAGGTGCGAACCGCACGTCTTGCCACCAGGCCGACAGCCCTGGTCCATGAGAGAGAGATGGATGAGGGATTCTGTGACCTGTCTGGACGCCAGTTGATGAAATCCAACGAACTCCCCAGTCCCCACCCTGTTCGCCTGCTGGAGAGAGAGAGAGCCCCTTTTGAGCAGGAGAAGAGGGGAGGTATCCGGCCATGGTGAGGGAAAAGTAACGCTCGCCACAGCGTACCTCTCATGGAACGACCGCGTCGGCTCGAGCTCCATCTGGCAGCGGTGGCCGACTTCGTCGAGGAGGGCAGCTTGAGGCCGCGAAGCATACCTGAAAAACACGGATGAGGCACGAAGGAGACCAGACAGAGAAGAGGGCGAGGAAAGCGAGACGGCAACAGAGAGAGGAGGAACCAATCGAAGAAGAAGACCAGAGCATGAGGATGGTAGGAAAACGAAATCGAAGCAGAATGGCGATGGAAAAAAGAAGAGGAAAGAATTACCTGGAAGCCGCGCCGGCGAGCAAACTCGAGTGAGAGAGGAAACACAGGGCGAGGCGGAGTGAAGACCGGAGCGACCGACGCGATGCAAAGCAAAGGAAATCGTCGGCGCCACGACAACCGATGGAACCGACTTGGCCTGACGAAGAAGCGATCGGCGCGTGGTACGCACGACCGAAGAGCGAGCGTCGCGACGAAAACAGGCCAGGCGCAGCGAGAGTCAGTGGCGAGCCTAGCATTTGAAGTTTGGGTATTCAAAAAATTTTAAAAACGGAAAAAAATTTATTCTAGCCTAAAAGTTGCGTTAAAAATATATTGAAGACAATCGTATAATAGATTCAAACTTGAAATTGAGCACATAGAAGCAGTAAAGCGCTAATTGCTCAACGAAATGAGGAGAAAATTTGTAAAACATAATAACTTTTCGATCTTTCATGCTTTGAAATGAGTAGTGATCATTAACTTGCAAGAAGAATTCCCTTTCAATGAGTGAGCTGGTTGTTTTTTAGACCCGTGCTTAAACCCTCTGAGAACCCCCGCATGACGGCATGAGCGCCGCCGCGGCGCCGCGCTCGTTGCTCGCCGAGACCCCCGACCTCCTTCGCCCTAAATGCCGCCCAAAACCCAATCGAATCGCGCCCTCGAAGCCGCCTGAACCTCCTCCTTCTCCAAGGCGAGCCCCACTCCGCCGCCGCGCCCGTACATACGCAGACAACAGCACGGTCTGCTCGGCTACCGCTGCCAGATGCCGGATGCACGGGTCAGGGGCGAAGCTGGATGCTTTTTCTCTGGGTGGGATCGTCAAGGCTTGCACAGAGCTTGAGGACTCGGAGGATGTTCGGAGGATGCTGCACGGTTGTGTGGTCAAGGTCGGTTTGGACTTGAATGTGTTTGTTGGGAGTGCTATGGTGGACATGTATGAAGAACGGCAGGCTAGAGGAGGCTGTCAAGGTGTTTGATTGCATTCCAGATCAGAATGTGGTGGTTTACAATGCCATGATAGCGGGGTTTGCTCGGCTAGGTAACGATCCATGCCCTGAGATCAGAATCGAAGCAGTCAGGCTTTACTCAAACTTACTCCAGAGTAGGATACGACCGTCCAAGTTTACGTTTAAGAGTTTGCTTGAAGTATGCAATTTGACCAATGCGGTAAGATGTGGGAGGCAGATACATGCCCATGTTATATGCAGTGGGTTTGAAAGCGAAGAGTACATTGCAAATGCGTTGATTAATTTTTATTCAAAAGCACGGTCAGTCAATGATAGTTTGAGATGCTTCCATAGGACTCCGAAGCAAGAGAGTTTTACATGGACATCTATTATTACAATATTTGTGGAGGACGAGCAGTTCGAGAAAGCGCTAGACTTATTCAGGGAGCTTTGCTTCACTGAAAAAGAGCCGGACCAGTTTACCATTTCCAGCGTGATGAATGCCTGTGCTTAATGCCTACTGGTTTTGGTTTAATGCCATTTGTGAGGCACGAAGGCCCTGGCGCGGTGCAATATTTGCTTCTTTTTCTCCTTGTTTTCTTGATAGATCTGCCCGGGCGGCACGTGGTTGGCCTTTTAATGGACAGATCTTGACTGCGACGGGTCAAGATAAACAAGAATCATACGCAAAACAGAACGTACCGTACCTCACCGATCTGCTGAACGAATTCCTCGCTTAGAACTACCAAAATAATTGGTGTCCAGCTCGATCTCCTCTGAACATGATCAGGGCTAGTGTCAGTAAGATCCACAGCACGGTGGGAATGCACATGCTTAGCTCTGGTAATCATCGGCGCTCTTCGTGGGGGCGCATTTAATGCACTAACGATCCTGCTGATCATTTCCCTTCACGCATGCATGCCAGATTTTAGCAGCTGACAGTTGCTTAACTGTGTTTCCCTCTGCAAGAGCACCATGAGGGGCATTAATTTTTTTATTTTGGTCAATGCTCGCAGCAGCTAATCGAGCTGTTGGATGTGCCAATTAGCTAGGGCCCATGGAATGCGCTTAACCGCACGCTGGTGGCTCGGAAAAGACGGGCGAATAAATCATAAGTGGTGCATATAATCAGTGTTCTTAGCATCTAGAAGAATCTGTAGGTCAGGAGCTGATGTATTCATCACTCATTCGTGCTTCACATCCACATAGATAGCAAGAAAGATTAGTTAGGTATGTTGCGGAAAGAAACAAGCTGATAGCATGTGAAATTTCCCTGTAAACTATCAGAAGTTCAAAGTAATTAGCAGCTACATAAAAAGAAATATTACAGCGACAAAAAACCTAGTCTTCGGCATGCACAAACTAGAGGTCTCCTCACCACAATCAACAGCTGAACAAAACACTCGAAAAACAAAGGAGGAATCTGAAATCCAATCACACTATACATGTTGAAAAGAATGCTACTTCAGTTACAGTAGTTTAGCTTGCTCCTCATTTCTGTCAGACTGAACAACAAAATAAGATGCTACGAGAATGTTCCTGCTCCTGCAGTGCATGCTTGACGAGACGCAGGAGCTCTTTCTGAGTAGTAGAGCACCGCCGGATCCAGGGGCTGCGCGTGGTTCACTACGGGAAACCGGCTATATGCCGAGTGCCTTTTATTGGGCGCTCGGCAAACAGCTGCTTTGCCGAGTGCCAGAGGCAAAACTCTCGGCAAAACCTAGGCACCCGGTACAAAAGGACTTTGCTGAGTGCCAGGAGGCTGGGCACTCGACAAACCTATAATTTGCCGAGTGCCAACCCGTAGGCTCTCGGCAAAAATTTTGCCGAGAGCCACGTGGCAGGGCTCTCGGCAAACGGATCACGTGCCCCGCACATGCCCCCTCCATTAGAAACCCGGACGGGGCCGTCAACATTTGCCGAGTGTCCTACACTGGCACTCGGCAAACTCCATACTTTGCCGAGTGCCAGGGCTGGGCACTCGGCAAAGTATTATTTTTTTTCGTTTTTTGCCTCCACTTTTTTCAGCCATCAATGTTATGTATTCATGTTACTTCATGTCAAAATTTGGTATTTTTCTCGATTCGTTTGTTATATTTAAGTTATTTATTTCATTTAAATTATTTATTGAAGATAATTCAAATTTGAACTACAAGTGATTCAAATATTGAAATGCAGTGACTCAAAAAATGATATTCATGTTCCTGAGTCCAATGTGAGGCCGTAACCATGAAATGAACAGAAAAATCGCGCATCTTACATGAAATATGAGCTTGAACATGGGGTGAAATAGTATTTTATTTTTATAAAATTCAAACAAAGTCTGAAAATTACGAGACTCACCCTGGTATCATGAAATCATACATGGAGGCCATGGTAAATCGTAGAAAAATTTTCGCAAAAGTCGTCACGTACATTGTTTACAAACCGGAGCATCCTCGAAGAAGATCGATAGAGTTTTGAACTATCCGTTTAGATTTCGAATCAAAATGACGGTCACAATATGGTTCACCTTAAATATTTTTTTATAGATAACAGATGATATTAAATGTATCACGGCAAAGTTTGGTGAATTTTTGAATTTGTTTGATATTTTTAATTTTTTTGAACTTCAGTTGGAAAATGTTTGCCGAGGGCTCATCGGTGCAGCACTCGGCAAATACTCATTTGCCGAGTGTGACATGGAGACTCTCGGCAAAGTTGTCTTTGCCGAGTGCTAGGATCTTTGCCGAGTGGCTTAGATCGAGCGCTCGGCAAAGTTTTGAGATTATCACCCGCCGGCCCTTCCTTTCTTTCTTCTTCCGTAACCTTTCTTCTTTGACGCGCCGCCACCCACGCACACCAGCTCGCCGTACGCCGCCGCTTCCCTCCCCCGCGCCGCGCCCTCCCCTGCTGCCGCGCCGCCCTCCGCCTCCTCCCCCGCTGCCGCGCCGCCCTCCGCCTCCCTCCCCCGCTGCCCGCGCCGCCGCCCTTCGGCCCTGGGACGCCTCCCCCTCCCCCTCCCCCGGGACGCCTCCCTCTCCTCGAGGCCAGGGGCCCGGGAGCACGCCGAGCCGAGGGGCTCGCCCCCGGCCACCGCCGTCGACCCCGCCTCGGCCCGCGCCCCGGCCACCCCGCCACCCCGTCCGCGCCGTGACGCGCTGCACCCGCCCCCGGCAAGGCATCCCGACATGCTGCCCCCGCCCACGGCCTGACATGCTGCCCCTGCCGCCTCGCCTCGACGTCCAGGCCGTGAGGACCTACTACGGTACGAAACGTGGTAGGAAGATGGAGAAAGCTGAGGCACGAACCATATGGCTGACCAAAGAACAATACATGGATGTAATTTGACATTCTCATGTTTTCTATACTTGATTAAGCACTCTTAATTTGATCTTCTCATAGTTTCACAATAACTAACATCTAACTTGGTCAAATGACGTGTAGGTGATTCCGTGGTGGTGCGCCACTCATAGGGACTGCTGGGAATACTTTGTGAAGAGGTGGTGCGACCCCGAGTGGCAGGAGACGCACAAAGCTTGCCGGGAGCGGCGTTTGAAGATGCCTGGTCCAGCACACCATCAAGGCAACCGTACCCTTGACCAGTACGCGGCTAGATGGGTACGTGAATTCATTTCGTTGTTTGTAACGCTCAATTTTGCATAATTTCTAATCATCTTTCTGTTTTCTTTCCAGTCGGTGGCGCATGGTGGCCAGCCCTGCCCCCCGTTGAAGGCTTGGGCTATGGCCCACAAGGGCAAGGCAACGTCCGAGGTCGACTACAACCCGGAGGACCCGCCCGAGGCGTACAGCAACCACCGTCCACAGTCGCCTCAGTCAGTACACCGAGATGGCTAGGGAGGTGCACGGGCCAGAGTGGGACCCGAGCACCGAGGACCTTGATGGAGAGATCATCATGAGGGTGGGTGGAGGTAAGAAGCATGGCCGGTACTGGATTGGAGACAGCACACTGGACACGGCCTCTACTCCCACCCTCTCTCAGATCCGAGCAAGGAGCTCGTCCTCAGCCCCGCCCATACGCCCACGGCAGAGCGCTGCACAGATTCAGATTGACCAAGTCCAGGTTATTTCTGTTCTATTCGTCGTTTCATTGAATTTGACATATGTTTGCTTTGCATTGTAACATTGGGATGACATATTGTAGGCCCAGCTACGGCAGGAGATGGAGGCGAAGCTGCAGGAACAGCGAGCGATGTACGATGCGAGGCTGCAGGAAGAGCGGGCGTTGTACCAGGCGAGGCTGCAGGAAGAGCGGGCGATGTACGATGCGAGGATGCATGAGGAGGTGCAGCGGCAAATGCAGACGATGTTTCAGTACTGGCAGAATAATGGGATGCAACCGTCGCCACTACCTCCAGTCGGCGTTCCTCCTCCTGTCGGCACTCCGAGTCAAGGCACTCCGGTGAGTCACTCTAGACGGAGATGCAGTTTCATTTCTTACTTTCAAGAATGATACAATGGAGTAATCGAATGTTTCAACTTGTATTCTTCTTGCAGAATCAATCCGCGGGATCCAACGCGCCGGTTTCCCCTCCCAATGCTTGGTCGCCGTGGAATACTCAAGCTCGCCCTCCGATGTAGCTTGTAGTTGTATTTCTAATTCAGTTTCATGAACCAACTAGTTGTGCTTGCTTGCATTTCATAAACTTGTGCTTGTGGTTGTCGACGTCTTAGATTTGGACCCTTTCTATGTGAACTTGGTGACAAATATGTATTTGTGAGGATTTTTATGTGTTTGTGATGATTTAAATGCCTGTGATGTTGATGGTGGTGATGTATATGTGTCTCTGATGATGGTGATCATATATGTATGATTTGGTGTGATTTTGGTCCAGGTTGTAGTGATTTTGAACATTTTATTGAAACCTATCTATTTTTTTTGCCGAGTGCGTCAGAAGTTTGCCGAGTGCCAGACCGAGGCACTCGGCAAACTGACCATTGTTTGCCGAGTGCAACTGCCTGGCACTCGGCAAACTGACCATTGTTTGCAGCCTCAGTTCTGGCACTCGGCAAACAGTTGGTGTTTGCCGAGTGCCAGCACCTGGCACTCGGCAAAAAGTTGGTGTTTGCTGAGTGCCTGCCATCATGGCACTCGGCAAACTTTTTTGACGGCCGTTTCCCACCGTCACGTTACTTTATTTTGTCGAGTACCTTCCTGACACTCGGCAAAATCTTTGCGAGTGCCCGATAAAAAACTCTCGGCAAAGTCCCCTTGCCGATAAATAGTTGCCGTCTGGCCTTTCCCGAGTGTTACACTAGGCAAAGCCTTTGCCGAGTGCATTCTAGGCTTTGGGGTTTCCCGGAGTGGTTGTGGTCGTTCTCGTAGGTGGCGATCAGCATGGCCGGGTCGCTGCGGCACCGCTCGACGTGCTTCCTCGCCGGGCAGTCCTTCATGCTGCTGCACCTGTAGTATCCTCTGCACACAGCACAACAGTTTCAGTTTGCAATTATGCGCACAGATTCAGAAAAATAGTTTCAGTTCGTTCCATTGCAGCAGGGGGTCCTTATCAACTATTCCAATTTGATTTTGGAGCAACCCAAGGGATTTGCAACTGACACTGATTTATGAAGATCAAAGGGCAATAGTAGCATTAGGTGATTGAATCCAAGCTTAATTAGCATAATGAAGACCTGGTGTATTAGTAAATGCTCAAGAAATGTACCTTGGATGAGGGGAGCCTTTAATCGGCTTCTGCCCGTACTTCCTCCAGGAGTAATTATCGGACGGTATACCGGCATTCTTGTCACTGATCGCCGGCACCCTCACCACCCTCTTGTCTCTCGGCTTCCTGCAGAGAAGTCATGAACAAACGCAACATCAACATTATAACATTCTTACAAGATAATTCCATGCCAAGAATCGAACCAGTGATAATGCGAAATGGCACAAACTTTTTCTTTGGGCAGTGGCACTTGACCCCGTCGTCCTCCCCTCTCTTGCCGCACGCCTTCTTCCCCGTGGCGGCGGATCTGGTCGCGGCGTCGGACATGCTGATGACATGGCTGTTGATGGAGTTGAAGAAGGACGTCGCCGCCGACGAGGTGCACACCGAGTTGTTGTCGAAGCTGAAGCTGATCACCTCCTTGGCGCCGCGCGCCGCCGGCACCGGCACCTCGATGTGGAACTGCTCGCCGCTCGGCGCCTGGTCGAATAGGAAGCTCTTCTGCGCCTTCGCCTGCTGCTGCTGCTGCTGCTGCGGCTGAAACTGGATGTGAGTAGTAGTCGTGGACTCGTGGTGGCGCAAGGACTGGCCACAGGAGTAGCAGCGACAACTTTTGATGTGGTCTTCTGCACTGCCTCGCATTGGGGGAGAGAACGCTGCAAGAGTTCAAATCCAGCAACGGCGTCTCGAGGAACATGTTACTGTCAAACTTGGCCGGCGTCAATATCACGTTGGCACGAGGCGTCACCACCACCGCCGGCGCCGCCCCCGCTTCTTGGCTGCTCATCAGCGTAATGCTTCTCGTCGTCGTCGCCATCGCTGGCAGCGGCGGCGGTGGCGCAGGAGCGGTGACATGGAGGCCACTTGTTGGAGTTTGTCACGGCGCCTTCAATGGCGGATCCATGAGGTAGCTTGCATCGACGGGCGGCGCGCTCCGCTTGCCAACCCTTGCTCTGGCATGGCCGAGCCTGTCGCTGAGGACGGCGACGACCTTGCCGAACCGGGCGACGGCGTCGTCGGTCTCCGCGGCGACAGGCATGGGCTGGAAGGGGTCGCCGGAGCGCGAGAGGACGGCGACGAGCTTCTTGCAGCTCTCCACGGCCGCCCGGTTGGCTTCCTCCGCCGCCTCCATGGCCAAGAAACTTGCACCGAGAATCAAACGAGCACACTGGTAATTGTGGTGGCGAATGGACTTGATCAAAGATAAGAATTTGACCACGGACCAGAGAATTGGTGGCAGAGGTAAGATTGGAGCAAACAAACAAAGCTGCACTGGGAAACAGTGTTTTAAATAGCGTTTTTTGGTCCTTAGCGGCTGCTGCTAAAAATGCAGCTATAGCCGGCTAAGTTCAGCTATAGCTGGCCCGGCTATAGCGGGCTAAATCCCGTAGCGATGCCTTTCCGAAACAGCTATAGCGGAGCTATAGCGCAGCTATAGCCAGCTATTTAAATCTTTGCTGGGAAATCAGCAAGGTCGCAAGGAATGCAGCAATGGTGGCGTAGAAAAAGGCTTTGCTGGATCTTGCAGTGATCTTATACAGGTAGAGCATATGTGATGTAGTCTAAGCTCATTGGGTCCTTCACTTGTGCGGGAAGTAATTCGCGAGTATGATATTCCATTGTGGAGTGAGAGGTGGACCACGATTGGAATAAAATTATGAGAAGTCAACGAGGTGGTGATCATCACAGCCGTTGGAACAATGGATGGCCAAGATGCCTTTCCCATTTCTTTTTCTAAGAAAACATTAAAGATTTGAGAAAATTGTAAAAGTCAAAGCATGCATCCCTAATTCTCTAATATATCCTCTTGTTTTTATTTTGTTTTGCTTGTCAATTAAGCGGCCAGCACTATAAGATATAAACAAATGAATTGATTTAGTTGAATGTAGCAACATACTTGGTGATGACTGAACCGATGTTGAATTTATATTTTTGCCAGCTCACTACCTGAATGGATCAACACCGTGTGGTTGCAGGAAGTTTCAATTGTTTTGTTCAGTGAAGTGTATGTGTCACCGGAGCTAGCTGTTCAAGTACTCCAGCTTGACGTTGTGGCACACAATTTTGAAAACATTTTCCCGATAACTTAATCAATCTCAACCTCCTTTCACCAGTATACGGTACATGTCCATCTTTTAATTAAGCCGCAAAAGAAAATCAACATGTCAATGAACTGTACTTGTTGACTATTGCTTACAAAAACATTGGTAAGTGATAGTATCAAATAACTGACAGCTTGTTCGGATGGTCGGTTTTGGCTGGGGCTGGCCGGCTGGAATCACTGTTGCTACAGTGATTCGTGAGAGGCAACGGTCACCAGCCCCAGCCGGCACAGTGACCAGCCCAGCCATTTAAGGCCATCCGAACAGGGTATGAGTAGTAGCAATACTAGTATAACAAGTTATGGAGGCCCAATTCAGGCCTAGCCCACTTCAAGGATTCACTTGGGCCATTGGATCATGATCACTCAATCGTCAACGAACCAGTGCATTCTTTTCTGAAGTTACATTTTTGAGCGTTGGTCATACGGTTGACCGGTCTTGAAATTCGTGTTCATCAAAAAGGAAAACATAGCGTCTTGAGAGGTGAAAATAAATGGTTTACGTGTTGACTTCTGCTTTGTTAATCGTTTTGTTTGGTCGTTGGTCGTTCATATTGGTGGTCTGAGTCGCCGTGTTCGCTGACTGGTTCTTTTGGAACCATTTAGCACACCGGCCAACAGTGCTTGTAATTTTCTAAGCTAATCAAGTGTTAGCTTCATCAGCATTGAACTTATGACGCCTCTTGTTATAATAGTACTCCTAGTTACTCCTACTCCTACTCCTTTATCTAAGACAACTAGTATTGTTGTCCGAAAAGTCATATATACGCAGAGAGTAATCGCTTAGAAAACTGCTTTCGTGATCTTATTTGTGGTACTACCATGCTTACCACGTCCTGATTAATCCGATGTAATCAGGAGCCAGCCAATGGAGCGGAGCAGGAACACAATTTGACACCAAGAGAAGATCGATAGAGGGATCCAGGCCTTGGAGCACCGGGCCTCGATAGCATCTCACTCTCACGTCTCTGGACCCTTGTGCCCCAGCACAGGCCGGTACATACACGACTGGTCCTCCATTTTTTTCCATGGAGGGAACGACACCAGTTGCTGGCCCGTGACCGCGAGCCCCATAAATCACGCTCTCATTTCACCCGCCTCGAGAACGATCATCCCCATTCCCTCACCCAACGACGTGCGTTTTTCGGCGCATTTGGATCTGCTCCCACCTTTTTCTACCTTTCCCGGCGAGCACTTTTACAATAGACCATGATACTAGGAGATGAGAGGTATCATGGTTGTAATCCAACCCTTAATTTGACTAGTACATTGCCAGTGCTAACGCTACGGTAAATCTTTGAAATGCATACCAAACAACAAAAGCGATATATGTTTTGATGAAACATTTGCCAACAGCATACAAAATAATATACAACTAATAGTAGTGAAAATCTCACAGTAGATAAAATTCAGATGCCCGTTCAAAGAGTTAATAAGTCATGGATACAGTGACATTAACCTGCATGCAAATTCAAAAATGCATTACACCTATTAAGAAGATGTTGACAAAAATGAACCATTGGATACAAATTTTTCAACATGTCGGAGCTTCCAAGCCCTCTCTCTTCAGTACTTTTTTTTTCTCTCTCTTCAGTACTTATACTCCCTTGTCCACTGGTTTGCTTTCATCATTTCACCGTCATGTCCCGAATTGATAACCATAGCCATGTTAGGGGAATAAACCTTGCTCATCTCTTTCATAACATTAGACACTACTGCAATGGTGCACTGGGGAGTGCTGCCTGCATGGGATGTCACAAGTTCCAGAAATTCCCATTCAGAGTTGCATTCAAAAACTTCCTCAAAAGCAAGCACATCTCCCCTGGAACTTCTCTGAATCATGTCTATCCAATCCAAGAATGTAGAAATTCAGTTCTTTTCTCCTCTCCCTCGGCCTGGGCAGCCATCCATCCCATCCTCACCAGAACGGTCCATGGATTACAGAATGGATGCACCTGAAACCAAATGAAATAGCATCTCATTATTGATTTAAACCAAAGCATTCTGATTGCATGGATTAAAAGAAAATGTAGGTTACACGTTTGGTAGAATAGCACCTCAGATGGCTATACATTTAAACCAAAGCTTTCTGCAAATAAAATGAGTGCAGATGAGCATGCATCACATAAGTGCAACCAAAGACTGCAGCAATAGGAGGCCATGGCTGAGGTTCGGTTTTACCTAGTCAAGCAGAGATGAATTCTTGAACAGGTTCTTCTGCAAATTCCAACCTCTTGCCTCTTCTGCATGAGAGGAATGTTGTTACTGAGGAAATCTATTATATATATAATTGACGAGAAAAAGGAGCCACCACGTTCGCTCTCAAAGCCTAAGAGTCTCCACGTTCGCTCTAAAATGCTAAAAATTCCCACGTTAATCCGAGAAAATAAGAAGAGAATATTACCCACCACTGCCATTATGAAAAAATTAGTCACAAAACCCTCTATAAATATTTATAAAATAGCTAAATTCGGAATAATAAAAAATAGCCAAAAATACCCCTCGAACATATTTCTAAATTACCCACCATGCCATTATGAGTCAAAAAATAGCTAAATTCGAAATAATAAAAAATAACAAAATACACTTCACACCTATTTCTAAATTACCCGTAATTCCATTAAAAGTCCAAAAAATAACTAAAATTGATTTATAAAATATAGCTAAAAATATCCCTAATTCTTATTTCAATTTTCCTACTATATCATTATGAGTCTAAAATAGCTAAATATGACGTGATGGGTAGGCAAGCTGAAAAACAAGCTATGACGATGACAGAGTAAGGATGAGTGAGAGAACTGGAAAACAAGTTAGAAAAGAGGACGGGAAGAGTCTTGAACGAGAGGGTGATGAGCAGTCAATCTGAACAATAAGATGACCAACCTACCAGTAGGAAGGCGAGAGAGGATCGAAGGTGACGCATGAAGGCTGCCCTTGCCGGAGTAGGCGACAAGTAGGCGGGACGGATAATGAGTTGGCAGAGTACTAGAGGAACAAGTGAGCCAGACAACAAGCTAAGGCGACAGCTAGCTGAGCACATTACGAGCAGGCGAGGAATGCGACCGTAGGAGAGAACATATAAAAGTTTATTACAAAATATCATGAAATACCTACATACAAGTTTATTAATTATATACTATTATTGTTGTGAAAACAATCAACTCTAGACGCGCAAATGCGCGGACAACCATACTAGTTCTTTATAAAAATCAGAAACACTTGCATATAAATGAAAAGATCAAGCAAATGATATGCAGACTGGAGTTTACATAAATGAAGAGTAAACGTGTGCCAGTTCTTGATACTTGTACAAGGTAGCCTTGCTGAAAGTGCTTACCCGTCAGGATCCACCCTTAAATCATCCCTCAGCAAGATTGCAGAGTTCGGTCATAGTTTTTTCTTTCTGCAAATACAAAAAGTATTCAACAAATAAGCTAACGGGCGATCCCTCAGCAAGATTGCAGAGTTTGGTCATAGTTTTTTCTTTCTGCAAATACAAAATGGATTCAACAAATAAGCTTTTCTCCACTCCACTTGCTTTTCAAGAAAGGAACAGAAGTGGATATATCTAGACCAGGAATTTGTGGCCACCTATACCATCGCATCATCAAATCCGCGTGCAAGCATAACCAATACAGCCCAAATCGAAGCACGGAAGAAATGAAGAGCTCGAAAGGAGCGGACGGGGGCACAGACCTGGTGGATCGGCGGTGCAGACAGGACACTCGAGCAGACCCGAGACTGGAGGGCCTCCATCCTCCCAGTAACCTGCCGCGTTTTTTTTTTGAATGAACTCGAGGGGCAAGCCCCTACAGATTAATATATTGATAATAAAGAAGTTTTAGTACATAAAAAAACAGAAAGGAAACAAAAAAGAATAAAAGTACAAATGCCACTCTAAATATTGTCTGCAATCCATTGTTCTAGTCCCTCTGAATAAAAGTAACCTGCCGCGTTGACGCTCACATCCACCCGGCGGCCTTCCTCCTCGACGACGTGCGCTTCCTTCTTCCCCTTGTGACGTGGGTGGCCGTCCTCTCTCTCCTCAAGGCATTTTAGGCGCTGCGCAGATGGAGGCGCTCCCATGAACACGGAAAGAGGCGCAGCGGTGTGGCCAGATCTGGGATGCCGCCGTCTTGGTGGCCCTCCGTCTTGGCCATATCTATAATTGTATACTAGGTGATTCCCCACGCGTTGCCGCGGGAATTGCAAAAGTGATATTAAAGATTGGTGTTGAAATGTTTCATAAATTTGAAATGAAAGATGCATAAAACTGTAAATGATACTTCAACAGAACCAAAATTGCCATCTACCGCCTATGAAATAATAATCAACAAAGTCGCCAATATGTTGCAAACCCTGCAAATTTTCTGGCCATGAAAAAGATGCCCAAATCTGACCCTAGAGAGTAGCTTGCTTTTTTTTCTCGAAAGGCAATAAGTAGAAATGCATGATTGGATGTCCATGCGCATAAAAGTTCAGAGCCGAAATACCATATAACATTTGTCTTTTACAAACAGTCACGATCATGTCTTTTAGAGCAAAAGAACAACGCGTATCATCAGTGATGTTAGAAACAACGACCAGCAAAACACCTAATGACAGAAGGAGGCAACGAAAATCAGATCCAAGCACCAAGATAGGATTTAATGACAAAAGCATCAACGTCATGATCATATTGGCTCCTGGACAGGACTCGAGAGGAGCACGAGCAAATTGGTCTTGCCTAAGACAGAAATTGTTGGGTATGATCACTTTTGCTGTACAGATTCTAGACATGAGAGGAGCAGGAGCAAATATATAGATGAGAGTGAGGAAGCAGCCTTGTAGGTATGATGCAGCTGAAACGCCGGGTTGGAGTCGGAAAATCACCAAGCATCAACGTTGGTCATTTATGTGAGAGCATTAGAGGTGTCAGTTTTCATTGGAGCGGCAGTTTGTAATTGGAGCATTAGAGGCGTCAGTTTCCTTGGGTTTTTTTTTTTTTTTTTTGAGACATCAATTTCCTTGGTTGATTGCATGAAGTGATTGGACGGAAATCGAATTGAAGGGTTGGGAGCAGTTTCAGTCTTTAGATGCATGCGTGGAGAGGAGCCCCCGCATGTATTGTGGACGCATGACCAAGGGCTGACGATGCATTAGTGCAGTTTAATGTGTGAGGGCGGCTGGATATGACTGAGGAACAACAATCCAACGGTGGTAATTTTGCAATGACGTGGCTTCATGAGAGTTGAGCTTTATAGGAGTAAATGATCCTTAGTGGGTTGCATCTATGTAAGATATCTATAATATCTATAAAGGTCATACCATCTAAAGCTCAACTCTCATGCAGCCACATCGTCTGAAAAATGTCATCCGTTGGATCACAACTTGAGACACATCCCATCCATCGATTAGTCACAGTCACAGCCTTACCTTAACTGAAAGTGGAATATCAGAAACCAGCTGTGCAACAGCACCAGCACCACCGAGCCTGCTCATGCTTAGAACCTAGTATCAGAATCAAGACCCCATCAAACAAGTGAAGACAAAAACCGCTCGCGACCCCTTCCCCCTGCTACAGTAGAGAGGAGGCGACTCGCGGCGATCTCTCTTCCGGCGCGACTCCGGCCGATCCCTCCCCCTCCGGCGGCCCGTGTGGGCTCTGGAGTGTCGGAGGATCGCCGGAGTTGCCGTCCGGCCGTTTTCTAGCTGCTTGTATAGGAGTAGTCTAGGTTTTTCCCTTGTTTTAGGGTTAGGGTTCGGCGCCGTCGGTCGTAGCGGCGATGGTGGCCGTTCCTCTCTTCTCCCTCGGCGGATCTGGTGGCAAAGGCGTCGGCGTCGGCGGCGAGGTCGTCGGTGAAGCTGTGTGGAGGTTTGTTCTCTTCTCTTTTGCGAAAGGGATGGAGATCTTGTGCCCCTCGCCGGTGTCGATGCTGGTGGTGGTGGCTTTTGTTTGCGGGTGGGCTTCGTTGAGTTTCGACGACGTCTTCTCCGCTTTGCTGCTTCTTGCCGGCCGGTGTGCCGGGGGGGAGCGGAGTTTCTTCTCTCGTCGGTGCTGCGGTGGAGGTCGCCGATATTCGTTCATAGTACCAGATGCGGCTTGGTGTGTCCGAGTCGTTGGATCTTGCGGCATCCAACTTTCGTTGTGCTTCCTCAGCATCTCCGGCGAGTTTGGTTTCCGGTCGGCGGCGCTGGTGTCGTCGGCGGGGAGCTGTGGAGACGGGCGAACCTCCTGGAAGCTAAGGGATTTTGCAGTTAGGTCCTCTGTGTCCCTGATTGTAATTTCTTTCTGTTTCCAGGGTCTTTATGTAAAAGGTGATGTACTGTGCTTCCTTTTTTAATATAATACCTCTCCCTTTCGCAAAAAAAAAAAAAAAAAAAAAAAAAAACAAGTGAAGACAACTAGTGGTTTAAACTTGATAGAAATATAGATAGCATAATGAACTCAACCTTAACTTGAAGCCTCAGAAACTTCACATAATCGAGGATCTCATCTAGCATAGCAGCCCTATCTGTCTGCGTAAGTTTAAAGGAAGCATCACATCAGAACTTCTCGTTGTCACTTTTGATGTTACAAGGTGACTAAAACTGGGTCTCTGGGAATATAAAAATCATTTACTGTCCCAAATACTTGCAGAATATCTAAGGGTACATGCTGCTTATCTCAAATGCAAAGGCATACTATACTATGCTCATATTGCATGATTCTCAGTGCGAAGTGTTTGTGAAATGATAAGAAGCAAGATAATAATATAATATTGTCAGCACATCATGACCCCAGACCACTTGCTAAAATTCCGTCAATGGCAGGCATGTGAACCATAAGAAGTCAATATACTTACACAACACCTATGCTAGTATAATAACAGTATTACCTTGTTTGTATTGGGGACCAATTCCTGCAAGGCCCTCATCCTTTCTGCTATCCTCTCTCTTCTTAGCTGCATCAGAACAAATATGGTTCAAAATATTGCTGAATAAGCAGCTAGATTATTGTAACTAAGTGAGACATGAGAAATGCAGCTCAGACAAAGCTCATAAACAGCTATAAGCACCAGAACAAAAGCATACATAATTATGCAGTGACTAGAAGCATGTTACTGAATGTCAGCAATCAGAAAATGACGCTACGAAATCGCAACATGACAGATGGACTGTCAACCTTCTAGTTTAATATAATGACATGGCAATTGTGAGACTTACGAGGAAAAAAGAAACATATATGCCTGCCAAACGGCCGCCCATCATCTAACTAACACAACAGCCCCTTTTTAAACTCTGATTACTGACAATCACCAAAAAAAAAAACTCTGATTACTGACTGATTGCACCGAAAGAGAATGCAGCGTATTTAATATGACTGGCTGACAACAACATTGCTAAACCACAAAGCGGAAAGCAGGGCATAGAACAAATGAATGCCTGAAGTATATCGGACAATCACTGCCTAGGATTTAACTGCAATCATTTCCTCTCTCGGCAACTATTTCTACACTAAAAGATACACACGATGAAAGGCCGGAACCACACGATTTAACTACAGAGATCATTTTGTTACCCTCTCTGCGATGCTGGGGATCAGTCGCCTGCCCACGTCGCGCCCGCACCTTGGGCCTCGGCGCAGCCGGCTGCGGCCCGACCCCGGCCCCGCCCTGCTTCGGCTGCTGGACGTGGAACACCTAAAACCAACCGAGATGGCACAATTAGCAACAAACCTGCAAATTCGTCACTAAAACACGCATAATTTCTGCACCTCCGCTGCAGCGAGCAGAGTACCTGTGGAGGCGGGTTCGGGCGGAGGTGAGGCGGCTGCACACCACCGCCAAACACCGGCGGGAAGAGCCCGGGCAGCTGCACAGCGTCCCTGTCCTGCAGAGTAGAGCGACAGGCTTATTAACACGTAGCACGCGCACAGGTCCGTTTGGTGCGAAGGGGGAAACCAGAAAGGGGAAAGCGGAGAGACGAGACAAGTGCGTGGCGGGGAATGCTCACCGCCTTGCCGCCTTCCGCATCGCCGCCGAGGCGCTTCCCGCTCCCGGACGCGTCGGCCGCCGCGTCAAGGCTGAGCGCGAGGGAGAAGGGCTGGTCCCCCGCCGTGCGGCCGCCCCCGCGGCCGCGGCGGAGTAGGAGCCGCCGGCATGGAGAAGAATTGGTCAAGGAAATCGTCCTCCGAGCCATGCGGCGGCGGCGGCTGCCCGGCCATGCCCCGCCACGTGGGTCCCTGTCACCCCGCCGGCGACGGCCACGGCCTGCTCGCTCGTTCGCTCTCCGGCTGCTTGCTGGCAGCGCGTAGAATTTTTTAGTTTTTAATCCTTGTTTAATTAATATTTTAAAAACAATCCGGCCGAAACGAAATTTGCAAATCTAGTCTATTTAGTCGCGCCAAATCAATTAGCATGATGGAGACTAAAGCCACATCAACCTGACTGGCTAGACCAATTTCCACGTCAGAACGTCAACGCGGGCTGCTACGTCAGATTTTGGCCACGCCAAATTACTTGAAGCGACTCAGTAATTTGGCGCGACTCACCACTGAGTCGCGCCGAACTTGGACTTCCACCGAGTGAGACAGGTGCACATTCTCCGATAGAAGCCTGGCGGTGTGAAGCGTCCAATTTTACGAGACAGAGCTTCGGATAGCGGGAAATGGGAGAAAGTATACTAAAGAACTGCACGCATGGTACTACTCTCTCCGTCTCAAAATAGTTGTCACTGTTGACTTTCAGACATAACGTTTGACCGTTCGTCTTATTTAAATTTTTTATGCAAATGTTAGTTATTTTTTCGTAGCATGTTTTGTTAGTAAAGATAGTTTAATCATGACATATTTGTTTTAATGTTTGCACAAAAAATTTGAATAAGACGATCAAACATGATAATCAAAAGTCAAAAGCGACATCTATTATGGGACGGAGGTAGTACAAACAACCCGTGCAGGAGCCAGCACCAGCTGCACGACAGAGCTGTCAGAGCAAAGGTAAGTGATTAAAGCGCACCCCGCCGGCAGCGAGCTTG
Source organism: Eragrostis nindensis (assembly GCA_012490785.1). Classification (NCBI taxonomy): domain Eukaryota; kingdom Viridiplantae; phylum Streptophyta; class Magnoliopsida; order Poales; family Poaceae; genus Eragrostis; species Eragrostis nindensis. The sequence continues at coordinate 286,784 of JAAXCT010000652.1, read as the reverse complement.
TGGAGTTGGGGCTCCCGTGGTAGCGCCTCTGTACAGGAGTCTTCGGATTGCTCGACTTCCGGTCGTCGGTGGTCGTCTTCGCTGTGGATCTCCTTCACGCCGGGTAATAGCTCCTTCTATCCTCTTCGTTTGTCGATGGCCGACGAACTTTCAGCTCTTGCACGGGCGATCTGGAGGAGGAAGGACCGCTGGTTTTCGAGGCAGTTCCAAAGTTTGGAGTTCGCGACGGAGTTGGTTGGAGGAGTCCGGCGGTCTCCGGCGAGCGGCGCCGGCGATTGGAAAGTTCGAGCGTCCTCACAGTGTAAGGGGTTGTGCGTGATTTTCAGTGTGTCTGGGGTGTTTCTTGCAAACTTCCTGTGATGTACTGTTCCTATATCAATATAATCCCTTTTCACTCGCAAAAAAAAAAAAAAAAAAAAATTAAAGCGCACCCCGGTTATTACCCTTTGGAGTTTGGACTCACGTCCGTCCAAGCCTCGTAGATGCACGATTCTTTTTTCTTTTTTTTTCGAGGGATTCTTTTTTCTTTTCTTAAGAGATAAGAAAAGAAGGAAGACCAATCTGCATTTACGTATCATCATCCAACACCAAGATTATCGATATTGATCGACACATTGCATGAGTAAGATGTATATAGATTATATCGTATTAAAACTCTAATAGTTCTAACAAGATATAACTTTAGATTGAAGTGGTAGTCTGCATTTGCAATGCGACAACCAAACATAAAAATGTTTTTTTAAACACAGTGCAAACACTCACAAACACGTCCGAGTAATAACTCGATCCTATAAACACACGCACGTAGGGATGAAAAGTAAAAACGGCATTTATCCGGTAATCAAGGCTCGTTTCCGACTTCTTCTGACCGTAGTAGTTGGAAATGATATACCGGAAAAATGAAAACAAAAGTGAAAGTATTTGGTGAAAATAGTAAAAAAATTAGACTTTACCAATCGTTTTCGACAATTTCCGTTTTGGGTCGAAAATTACCGCTGCTATATCGTTTTATATTAGTCTAGCCAACCAAATATATATTATACTTCTATTTTTTATTTTAATATCTTTTTAAATATTTCGTGTCTTTTAATGATGTATTTGTTTCCGCTAGTACTGCTATCGATTTCTCTAAGAAAAAAAATATGAAACTGAAAATGATTTCATCCCTACACGCACGTAAACCCTACCCATATAAGCGCCTCCGAGACTGCGCCAGTTGATCTTGAGATTGATAAAGTCATCACAGGCGCGTCGCAGTCGACGGAGACGTCGACATTTACTGAATGCACAACGCCGTTAAATCCTGAAAAATTCGCTCGAGTCGAACCCAAGACCCGGAACGCCAAATGTTCACAAACTTGCAGAAAAATTATATGCAACATACATAATTTCATTTTGAATGAGCACGCTTCAAATGCTTTTGAACATCACTATAATTAAGAAGCATCAATAAAAATAAAAAATGTGTAATTAATGAGACACAATACAAAATCAAGTTTTTTTCGAAAGAGAACACAATTACAAAATTAAGTTGATGGCACAATCTCGTGGATGTAGTGGCACTGAGGGCGTCAGATGAATTAAGTGCAGGTGGGTCTTTAGAGCAAGCCCAACGCGGGGCTTGGAGCCAACCTTTGTCAGAATTTCCAGAGAAAAAGTAGGAGAGAGGTGATTGATTGGCGCGTCTGCCAGCGCCAAGGGCCTCCCGGCTCCAAGCCCTGCTAAACTTTTCTACCCTCTCTAGCATGTAGGGCCCACGTCCTGGTTGGAGTACATCAAACGCCTATGCGCTGTAACTTTTGGCTGCAAATTGGCTATGCGCCGGTCTTGCAATGAACTTGCTCTTAGCTGATGCAGCTTTTGATGCTGTCGCTCTGACCGGGGAGAGAAGGGAGCCATGCAGAAAATTCAACGCTCCGCACCCAGTCGTCATGTAAGACTGAAGATTCTGTCGCGCAACCTTTCGGCGTGACTCAGAGTTGAGTCAGCGCCTAGTAATCTGCCGTGACCAAAATTTATATGGCAGCATGCGGTTACGTGGAAACTAGTCACGCCAGTCAGGTTGGCGTGGCTTTAGTTTCGGTCACGCCAATCGATTTGGCGCGATCAAATAGGCTAGATTTGTAAATTTAGTTTTGACCGGGTTATTTTTAAAATAATTAAAAAAGGATTAAAAAAAAATTTCCAGCGCGTAACGGAAGCCGTTTACTCTGCCCGAGAGTGAAGTGGTGGTGATTCGAGGAGTGTGGTGGTGGATGGATCGCTTGCTTGCCCTTTTTTTTCACTCCCACGCAGTCGTATCAACTCGTGTGGGCTTGGGCCTCCTGTCCGCTGAATCATTAACACATGGGCTGGACTTACAAAGTATTCTTTATGGGATTGTTAGGCTGCCTCGAGCAAAAATGGATCCGGCCACTTGGTAGAAACCCAAAGGAAAAGCGGGGGCCCAAAATTGCTTGTCTGTCGGCCTTGATATAGAGAGCCCAAGGCCTAAATCTGTGAGGTCACAATATGTCGTCCCAGGCTACGACAATTTGTTCGACGTCGACAAAACTAGGAAACACGCAACCCTGCGAATGACGAAGAAGCAATGAAAAGTAAACGGAGTACGTCAGATGCACGTGTTCTCACTCCACGCCATCTTTAACCATTACTATCAGTACAGAAAATAGGATCCTTCCTATGTCCGGGGATCCTCGGTGAAACCGTGTATACAAGTATTCCAAATGCGGTAGTTCTCGTGGTTCTCGTGATTGAGCTATCCAGCGAAAGGTGATAAACTCCTGTTTCTATCATATATAAGCATTAACATGTGTTGACCAGAGAAGGAAAACATGTTAATTAATCTTTCTTAGTGGGCAATATGTGTGAACTGCTTGCTACATCTTTCAAGCATTTATCGCGCAATTTGGGAAAAAAAATAGTCAGGGGCGGAGCTAACCTTGAGATCTTGGGGTCAACAAGTTTTCGTAATAGGATATTCCCCAAAAAAAAGTTTTCGTAATAGGATAAGCAAGCTCGATAAACAATGGTGGTGAACAGTGATTTCCTATTGATTTTGTCGAACGACATCAATATGTACTAACAGTGACGGTGGAGCTTCGCCACTGTATATAAGTAATCAATTTGAGGTTTTTATTTTTAATTTCACTCTAAATAATATGAGATGTTAGTATTGTACTCCAATTTTCTAGGGACCAAACTAAGTTTGATCCTGTACGTCCCACCAATGTGACTATATTTGTTTAGTTATAAATTACATGGCGATCTACATAGAGACATCAGTGATGACTTAACCAATCCTAAACTATATAGTATGGCGGTTATAGGTGTGAGCGGTGAGCTAGTGTGCAGGTTTGGAATTTGTAATGTAAAAATTAGGGAAGAACATGAGATTGAAGGATTTGAACTGGTGGGTAACTAATAGGATCAAAACTTTCCTTGCGGGAAATGTTTGAGTACGTATATATCACACTCTTTGTCACAAGTTTAAGCATTTTTTTAGTAAATTGATCAGTGTACATTTTGCATGATTCAAATGGGATACATGTACATGATGTCACAAAGAAATCTCACATTAGTATATATTTTGGTTGACTTTGACCCAGGACTCGGTAATTGGGATACACTGATAAATCGCTCACGCCCTGCCCCAACCTCATTATATGTTTTCCACCAAACACTAGACAGCTGGATTAAGATTTTAAACTTTGCCGGCAACTTAAACTTTGTCGTTCAATACGGAAACGCGAACGGTCGGTCGGCTAGAAATGACACCTTTTACCTGGCATCTCCAAAAGCCTTTGTAAATCAGGTTGAATAGCTAAAAATAGCAAAATTGAGATAAAAATCAGATCCAACAGCCTCTCCAAAATCATCTCCTGCCTATCTAGCCCTGTATCCAGCCCTCTCCGCTAGCCATCTTTCGCGAGCCCCCTCCGCTCGCCATCCCATCGTGCAGCGCGCTTCGTCCTCCTCCTGCGCGCCCAGCTCGCCCTCTCGCGCGCCCTCCCTGCCGGCTGCCGGCGGGGCTCGTCCCCGCTGCGCCTCCCCTGCCTGCGCTGCCCGTACCCGCCGCCCCTCGGTCCCCTCCCCTGCCGGCGCGGGGGCCCCGAGCAGCGTCGCGTCCGCGCCCGCCACGATGCCCGCGCGCAGCAGCCGGAGCAGGAAGTCGCACGTCACGCAGTCGTCGTCATCGGGCGGGAGCGCCACGACGAGGGGCTCGGGGACACCGTCTTGGTCACGCCCACGCCGATGGTGGCGGCGACGACCTCGCTGGTCGAAGCGATGCCGGCCGCCTTGAAGATGCGCGGGCTGTACAGCACCACGGCCTCGATGCCGGTCAGGTGCTGGAAGAAGTGGACGCCGAAGGCCGCGACGAGGACGCCAGCAGTCTCAAGCCTGGCCTCGCGGCATCTGACCATGTGTCCCTCTCGTCGTAGATAGCCAGGAGATGATTTTGGAGAAGGCACAGCGGAGGCACAATGTTCCAAATGCAGTCTCAAGCCTGGCCATCGTCATGACCATGTGTCCCTCTCGTCGTAGACCCCAGAGGCTTAGCACCTTAGCTTGTAGCCGGTCATGCTGCCGGGACGGCTCTGGACAGCGAACTGCCGCGCGTCGCATGCATGTGGGATACAAGAATGAGTGCTCTTGCTTTGCATCTACAGTAGCGTAGCTTGTGTAGCAACAGCAAGGCGTGGTCACGCCGGCGGCGAGCCCGCGGACGTGGTGCTCGACGAGCTGCACGACGTGACGCGGGCAGACGAGACATGCAAGAAGACGAGCTTGGCGCGGAGGAGGAGCGGCTCCTAGGCCGGGTTCTGCTTGTCCAGGTCGCCAGCGGCGATGGAGTCGATGACCGGGCCAACGGTGTACACGGCGACAAGGCGAGCACTGCTAGAGATGATGGTGAGCTGATGCGGACTGCAGGCTCTGCATTGGGCATTCAGCATTGGGCAATACTAGACGTGGCGTTGGGCCTCAGAACCATTTTGTAATGTTTCCTTGAGAATTGTAAGGTCTAAAGGAGAGGTTCCACATGTCAGGTATATAGGTATATGAAGAGTTTGTTTTGGCTAGTCTGCTGGAGTGTACGGTGATATAGAGAGGGAATCTTGGCTGAATGAATAGCTAAATGAGAATATAGAGAGTGAGATTTGGCTAGACTCTTGGAGTTGCTCAATGGATAAGTTTTTGAAACGTTTTCTACTGGAAAAATTCAAGCTTCTACCTTGAGGGGCATGCTGTTGAACTGGCTGCAGCGGCGGCAGCGGCTGCAGAGGCAACACAAATTATTTTTAGCTCAATTACTTTTAAAGAATCCTAGCAGGACACGTGATTATTACCTACTAATCTCCGAATCTTTTTTATCTTTCAAGCTATTCCTGGGTCACGAACTAACTTAAGACCATGTATACGGGATCACCTCGATCTACTGTAGAATCTGACGCCCGTTGTTCACATCGATTGAGGTATAGATGCATGCATCAGTATGCCGCCGGATTCTGATCAAACAGTGTGTGACGGTACTGTTCTTTTCCTGGAGAAACCCCAGAAGAACCATTTACATATATACACACACGTGTTTCCTTGCTATGGAATTTTTCATTCCAGCCAGTTTTAATTAGGGGCATTTGCAAAACCGGACCTGTTTTACATCTTAATTCTGAATATGGACCACTTTTTGAGACTTTGCAAAATTGGACCTGTTTTTTGAATCTGAAGGGTTGAATTGCCCCTATTTCATTAGGAGGTCTTAACGGTGTTAAATTTGCTGGCAAAATACGATAGTACCCTTTGCAAGATTGCCCCTGTTTTCTCTTTTGACTTGTAAATTTGCCCCTGTTTTTTATATGAGCACATCATATACATATGGAAAATAAATTTGAACCAATTCGTAGCAGAATTTGATGAACATTCAAATTTTTCAATAAATTTGATGAAAATTCAAATTTAAACATAATTTTGATGAAAAGTTGGAACAATTTTGATGAAACTTTGATAGCATTTCAATATAAATTGCATTGTTTGGATTGGGCCTTTGATAGCATTCCCCCTAATAGAAAAAAGAGTCCATTTTCAGAATTGGAGTCTAAAAGAAGTCTGGCTTTGCAATTCCCCCTAATAGAAAATGGTCGAGCAGTTGGCGTCAAGCTTCAAAGCGGCCAAGTAAGTTTCAGAAGTTTTAAGCAGATAAAACAATATATTATCCTCAGATTTTTTTTTTAAAAAATAAGTACTACCTCCATTTCCAAATAGTTCATGTTAGGACGCTTAGGTTCAAAAAGAAACTAAGCTTTGTGTCCTGACATCAAACAATTTGGAAGCCATGGGAGTAGGAAAATGAGTGCTTTATCATGGCCATAAATCAAATAGCAGTGTACAACTAGAAAAGCCTTGATGTTGATGTTATGTTGCTATCATGGAAAAAAATGATTTTGTCTAGTAGAACATTTAGTAATATTTCGTCCTTTGTAGATTCTAAAAGACCTTTCGATCAGTATATACGATTCACAACATCAATAGACAAGACCATATAAATTTAGTTAGGCTTTCTCTGTCACTTTCAGGTAGTGGCAGACCATATAAATGATGTAGGCCAAGATGGCAAAAACCTTCCACCTTTTTTGTTATATGTAATCTTCTTCTTCTTTTTTTTTTTGGGTGCCATGACAAATGCCAAATGCCAGTCTAGGCCACTAAGGCAAGCTTTCCTCTAGTATTGACTCCTTCGTCCAACGTATGGCTTCAAAGAGATGGAGCCTGTGAAATCTTGTCAGGACTTATCTCCTCTTGCAGGTTGTACGTGCAAAGAAAGCGGTTGTTAGCATAGCTGGTTCGCGATGCGATGAAGAGCTTCCTGGAGGGAAGACTGGGAAGTTCAGGCGATGGCAAGTTGATGGGGTTGCCTGCCCCTGAGGCGGTGGAGATAAAGCACAAGAGGTTTAAACGTGCGAAGATAAACTTTGCGCACAAGTTTGAAAAAGGCATCCAGGCAGCATACGCATCTAGAAGCTAACAGTTTTATCTATATTTCTTTTTGAAGGTCAACGGGGGTTTCTAATCTAAACCAATAAAGAACCAGTTGAGAGGAAAATCGGTTTTACCCTGCCAGATTACACCCACCTGTGTACCCACCATTGATCTAAATCAACCCCTTTTCAAAAACCGTCCGATCCTGCCAGGCTGGGTGGGGCCAATCATAAAAAAGGAAAGGGGACAGGACAATTGTCGGTTACCTTTCCTTCCTACTGATTTCCTTCTTCAACTTTATTCACTTCCTTTCTTCTTCATCGGAAGAATTGTTTCAGGATAGAAGCGATAAGCCCCCAACCAAATCAGAGAGAAAGGGAGAGGAGAGGGATCTGGGCGAGGCGGCGGGGCGCCGAGGACGTGCGTCGGCAGCGTTCGCGTGGCAGGCGTACGTGTCATAGGGGGAGGATGAGGATGGGGAAGCCGGGAAGGAGCAGCGGCGCGCGCGTCGCGGCGCTCCAGAGCATTCCCTGCACAGCCAAGGTTGCAGCTGAGGTTGCAAGGCGACGATGGTCATGAAGCTGCACTTGCTTGAGGAAACGCAACCAGGCATGCTCGTACGGACATAAAGATGATATACGATGGCACATGGCAGCAGTACAACTTGATCAGGACGGCGCTGCCTAGATCCGCCCTTGAAATGAGTCGATCTAGATGGCGGCGTCGACCTCCCCGACTCCTAACATCGTTCATCTCCATCTGAGAGGTATGATTTATTCGATCCATTGGAATATCGATCATGGGGATTTTTGTTCTTGTGTAATTGTTTTTTTATCTGTTACCTGGTTGTGACTGTGCACAGGACTGCAACGAGATGGAGATTCGATGTGACATGGGATGTTCAGGGGGGTCACAAGAACTATGATGAGGAAATTGAAGATTTGAAGGCGCGAGCATGGTATTGGGCGTCAGTTGGATTGTGGCCTCCTTCCACCGTATCAAGGCTTTAAATGGTCTGCTCCTATGTACTATATTTCGGGTGATCAAGTTCCAAGGTGTGTCTGTGTTCAAGCCTTCGACAGGCCATCTGCCTCACGTGGGATCGAGAATCTGGTAAGCTTTTGCTACTCCAATGTCTAGCTGTCTGGCTTTTTGATGAATTTGGCGCTTTGTTGTTGAGATGATGAACTTGACGAAGAAGAATATATGCAAAGAATAATTCTCCTCTACTGCAAATATTAAGGATTCAGCTGGTATACCAACTGATAATTAATTCCAAACACCTTCCTCAAGCTTCGAATATTTGATTCAGAGATCACATTGTTGCAGTCTCACCTGTGCAAAGTGCTAACCGCATAAGAGGTGACCTATCCAATATTAATTTCTTGGCTGTGAGTGTAATCCAGTTTAACTCGAAGATACATTATTACCTGCTCCAGGATCTAGGATTCACACGTGACTGTCATCTAAAGATTTCATAGCTTGCCGTTCTGTTAGAATAAGTAATCGAGCACTATATATTTTCAGAATGCAGCAGCATAGTTGGCTGCAGTATGAACACACTTTTGATAAGCTTATTGTTCTTAGGATTTCCTTGATGGTGCTTTTACCTTTCATTTTTTAGTCTTATTCCAGATGGTCATGTTTTGATGATCAGAAGCTAGGATTACTCTAACGAGAAGTTTCCTGTCTTGTTGGTGTTCTGGATGGAGTTTCGTGATCTCTGCGATCTTCATTGCTTCTTCTTGTTTATGCCAAAAATACAAAGAGCACCGGATGTTCAAGCAAGGATGTTAATCATGGTAGATCACTACATATCATGACTGGTAAAATTCCACATCCCCATTTGCATTATGCCTTTCCCATATGGGTTCAAAGATTGTCTATAGCTTTGCAGAATAGATAGCTAATAAATTAGTAATTACCAGGTTGTTAAGGAATAAAAGTTTTATGATGTGATTTCTATATCCCCATTTTTCTTTACAATTTCATTCTATAGCGGTATTTTGTAGCCCTCAAATACGGTGGAAAGCCACATGAATGGCACAGTTGTTGCAAATCCATTCTCACTGCATCACCATTTTATCAGCGCATTGTTCTGCATTTAATAATTATCAATTGATTTTTTTAATTATAACCTTCATTCTGTCTTTCAGCTATTCACAGAAGGTCCAGAGCATGTTTCTTTGTCAAGGAATAAATTGCTATGGGTGCACCATTTGACCATTGTAGTAGAGTGCACCTTGCAAGGAAGGGTGGACATTCTCACAACATAATTCTTCCTTCTGCTGATGTCACTATTTGGTTGCTTGCTACTTTTTTCAGCCTCAGACTTTTTTAAAAAAGAATGTCACTGGATTGCAAAAGCTTGGGGAAGCTAATCTAAATAATGAGGTCATTAGTTCATTGTTACAGAGGCCTAGAGTTTTGTTTGGATGCGAAGTAAACGGTATTTTCCTTTCTTGATAATTTGGATGACATCATTCTTTGTGATTTGTCAAAGTCACATCTAAATTACCAATTTTGAGCTACATCTGTGAGGCTAGGAAAATGTATATTGAATATGTTATGTGCATGGATTTACCGGAATTTAGGGGAGGGATAGAGGATCGCCGGCGGCCTAGGAGAGGCCAACGGCTCGTCGTAGTAGCAGCGGCGCAGCAAGAGAGGGAGGAGGAGAGGCGGCTGCCCTAGGGCATGCCCGCCCTATGCGTGTGGAGAGGGAGGCGGCGGCCAACAGGCTGGCGCCCAAGCTGGGGCAAGGTGAGGAGAACCTCAATTATCCTTGCTTGATTTCCAATGGGTACATGGGGCCTCTATTATATAGAGGAGACTCGACTTAACCCCTAAGCAACCTATTACAATAGGAAGGTTATGAAAATATCTGATTTGCTTAGAGGAGAAAGAACCTCCCCTGGCTGGCGGCTGCTACAGTACCGAGGGTACTGTTCAAGCGCGTGAACAGTACCCTTGGGCTGTGTTGGGCCAGCTGGCTGGGCCCTCTTGCTAGTTATTGGGCCATGGACCACTTCTGGGCCATGACAGAATAGCTTTTGTTGTAGTATGTTATTATTCTAAAAAAAGCAACATGGTTTCTGCCAGGGAAGGAAATATATGCTGGTATTCTCATTTTTTTTTTTTATCTTAGATCCCCTCCGAGCTACCTCTGAGTCACCACTGCCTGCAGGTTCACTGAATTTACATAGTTCTTGCTTGCCCTTGTTTCCGTAATAATACAAATAAGATTTTCTCCTACTTGTATTAGAAGAAAATAAAGAATAACTTGACTTGGATTTTTTCACAAACATGGTCTGAATGATTAGTGTTCATAATGCAGCAGAAACCGTGTATCTTCTTAATTGCATATAATGTATCAGCTAACATTTTAAAATTCGGATTTTTTTTCTCTTTTTACCTGATAATGTGCGTAGTATCAGGGTGATTACATTGAGACAATGTGTTGATCCTTCGCTGAACCTTCCTTTCATGCACTTCTTTCTAACTAGCAGCAGCACACTGATGCTTTAATTTCTTTATTCAGAAAAAAATAGTGTTTTACTATCACCTGTGTGAACATCGACAGATGAAACTCCACGCTGGATCTCGTTCAAGCAGATTTATATGGTGTGCCTGCTATCTCATCGGCCCCATTTCCTTACGGAAATGACGAGTTAGGGAAGTGCTTTCAGGAAATGGTAGCAGGAATCCATCCTGACTCTTCTTTGTTGTGTGAGATAGGAATTACTTGGAGCATGTTCAAGCAAGGATGGTAATCATGGTAGATCAGTACAATCCCCATGTGCAATATGCCTTTCCCATATCGGTTCAAAGATTGTGTATAGCTTTGTACAATAGATAGCTAATGAATTTGTTATTACAAAATTGTCAACGAATAAAAGTTTTACGATGTGACCTCTAGATTCCCATTTTGTCAGTTCTTCCCTGAGTAGCATCATCTCTCTTGTCTTTCTGTACAGACATTCAACTTTATTTACATAATGTAGGTTTACATAGTTTTTTTGGCTGGGTCAATCATGCGGTAGGAATAATATAGAAATAAACACAAGAGGCCATCTTTTTTAGCTTAAATTTATTCACCTTTGGGGTCTGATTCTGAACCAGCTGTGGTTTCGACAGAATTCTTGATATCCAAACTGTCTTTGGCATAAGCATTTTTATTTCAGATATTCTGATATTCACTCTTGCTGGTTTTGATATCACATTGCCATTTTTGTAGTAACTTGATCATATTAATGCTTGAGCTTGGAAATTTTTTCTAATTCCTATGGTCCTGCCAAGTAATGTAACTTTTAGACACGTGCGTGGCGCACGTGCATTGGTACTAGTTATCTATATAAAATGCCTTTCTTCTTCTCAAGCAGGTCTGTCCCGATGCGGAAGGCAATATGGCGCCTGTACATGGGCCAGAAGTCGGACTAGGAGAATGCTAATCCGTCGAGGCTGCCGCTAATCGCGCGCCGTATTGGGCCAGGATCGTCTCTCACCAAGTTGTGTTTAATCTGCTACGCATTTAAACTCAACTTGGTGGGGGCATTTGTTCGACGATATTTTGTACAAGGTCTCCTAACACTTGTATACATGCTATCCGTGAGAACTTATACGTGCAAGACAAGAAGCAAGAGAAGGCAAGGAAAACGCTAAGTATGCAGCACGCACACGCGCATGGCAATAGAGCCGGAAGAACCTGCATGTACGTGCGTCTGTTGGAGTTGGCCGTAACGTACGAAGCACGTATACGTATACAAGCTATTGGGGCCGAGGCTACGCTCAACGGCGGCCCACTGCCCAGCCTCTAGATCTTCCATCCATTAGCTGATAAACACGAAGAAACAACTCAGCAGATCATCTCGCCGAGGATGCCGAGCGCACGCTGCCGGGGATCATCTAGCACCTGTTTGGCTGATATGTGGGCTTGTCCATACATAGCCCCACACGTCGGTGATTACAAGCTTGCAAAGATTAAGAACGCAACGGCAGCATGTTTATCCATGCAGCGTGCGTATCTTCTTTCACGCGGCGCTCAACCAACTAAAGGACGAAATGGCGGCCGTGGTGATCGCGAGCTGGGTTGGCTGATGTGTGGGCTTGCCTCTGCTTGGCCCCACTGGTCGGCGATTATAAGCTCACCAATTCAAGAATGCATGCAGCGTGCTTATCTCCAACCGGGTATCTCGCACTCAACAGAAAAGCTCGACGGCAGCTGCGCGTATCTCGCCATCGCAACAACCCAGCGACGGCGCGTGCAGGGAGGCACCGCCTCGATTGCTTACCCTAGCTGCTGCCTATAAAAGGCACCCAACCCTACGGCAGAAAGGGGACACACGCCATACATTCCACGCCGCCGGGCTGCTCGCAATACACGTTGAGCAGCGCAGCGCCGCCAGCCCGCCACCATCCATCACACGCCGTCACCAGGAGCTTGAGATCTCCATCAACGCCAAGCCGTCCGCGTCGAGCAGTACTCGCCGGCCGGAGCGCGACGACGACGATGGCCGTGTCCATGCCGGCAACCATAGGCGAGCATGGCTCTTAGCCATCTATTATTTTCTTTCGTCTCTCAGATTGCATGCATGGGTTCAGGGTTGGCCTCGCATCCATGGCCTCCGGAAGTCGCCCATCCACATGCTCGGGCAGTCATGCACTTGACGCCACTACCACGACGAAGCTGCCGATCGCCGGCGACGATGCCGGGCGTGGAGCCGAAGACGAGAACGACGTCGCTGCCGTACCGCCTGCTCCAACACAACTAGCCGATGTTGAAGACGATGCCAAACCTGAACCCGCTCAAGACGACGCCGAGGTCGTCGTCAAGTACAAGACGATGCCGCTGTCAAGCACAAGACGACGTCGCCGCCTAAGCCGACGTCGAGGTGTCCCCGGGGCTAGGCCTGTGCGTGGGTGGGTTTAGACGGATTTAGATGGGTTTACAACCCACCCATGAAAGAATCATTTAGGTAGGGTTGGGTTGGGTGAGTTGAATGGGTTACATGGGTTTAAAGTTCTAAAGTGTGAAACTTACAAATTTAAATATAATATTTTTACATTTAGGAATACAAATTTGCACAAATTTGCTTTAGAGTAATTAATTTATCCAAAAAAATTTCAGTTGATTTCGTGAAAATTGTATGGTGTGAACGAGATATAAAATTTTTGATAAAGACTTTCCACGTGGGTCCCACCTATACATAGATGAAAAATTTCACATTTAGGACTACAAATTTGCACAAAGTTGCATTATAGTAATTAATTTATCCATGAAAAATTACAATCGATTTCGTGAAAATTTTATGGTGTGAACGCGAGATATAAAATTTTTGATAAAGACTTTTCACGTGGGTCCCACCTATACATAGGTGAAAATTTCACATTTAGGACTACAAATTTGCACAATGTTGCACTATAGTAATTAATTTATCCACAAAAAATTTTAATTGATTTCAACAAAATTTTATGGTGTGAACGCGAGGTACAAATTTTTTTATAAAGACTTTTATAGTGTGAACGCAAGTTAAAATATCATAATAGTTCATTTTTTGTGAACAATTCTAATACTAAAGCAACCCATGGGTCTAATGGGTTGTACCCATCTCAACCCAACCTATATATGAGTGTTCTTTCGGGTTGGGTTGGGTTTGGGTGGGTGGGTTGGGTGGATTCCCAAACCCATGAACAGGGCTACCCGGGGCCGTCGACGACGAGTCACACGAGGCGTTACTGAACGATAAGTCTTCCGCGCGTCCAGACGCGCGAGCACGCGTCCCGTGCGGCCCGGCCCAATAGAAGGGGTGCAAGCTGGGCGAGCACCGGCCGGGGGCGGGCGGCGCGGCGCGGCGGCGCCCTCGCCGAAGGTGAGGGAGGGCGGTGGGGTTAGGGTCCGGGGTTGTCGAGGAGGGGCCGGAGGTCATCACCATCGCCGGACATAGAAGGAAGGGTTCAGGGGGCAGCGGCCGCGACCCGGCGGCGGTGCGGCGATGCGGCGAGCGGCGGTGGCGCCGCCGGAGCCGTGGGCGGCGGGCGGCGGTGCGGCGGTGCGGCGAGGCGGCGGTGGCGCCGCCGGAGCCGTGGGCGGCAGGAGGGCGGTGGGCGGGGTAGGCGGCGGGGGCGTCTTGTCGGAGAATTTAGCGTGGCGGCGGCGTGCCGGCGGCGGCAGCGGGTGCGGGCGGCGCGGCGAGGCGGCGCAGCGCCGCCGGCCGCCGGGGGTGGTGGCGGGCGGGGAGGGGCGGGCACGGGGGGCGGCGACGGCGCCGGGGACGGCGCCAGAGTCGCGCGGGTGGGGGCGCGGCCAGGTTGGGGCGGTGGTCGACGACGTCGGGCTTGGTGCTGGCGAGGGTGCGGGAAGAAGAAGACGAACTGGGGACACGTGGCTGCCGCGGAGGAGGGACGCGCGATCCCTTATCGCGCGTCCGTACGCGCGATAACCTCCCCCGTTTCTGAAGCCGTCCAAGCCACGTCGCTCCTTCACTGAAGTCTACGCCAACATGGGGTGCTTGTACATGATGCATGCCTTAATGCATTACGCGCGCGCATGCATGTTACATATGCATGCACGTTGCACACACATGCTTGTGCATACACGTACCTGTACACAACCAAGTTGAAGCCTCCCGATGGAGTTCTACAATTCTTCGATAACCAAGATTCCTACTCTGCTACTCTCTTCGACGACGCCGCCAAGTCGCCGTATCGGACGAGCCAAGCGAACACAGTGCATGTTCCCCTACTACTATTACCACTACATCGAGTCGTACGTGACCGACGAGGCCGGACGACGAGGGCGGGTGCAGCCGACGCTAAGGCCACACTATCAACGGCTCATGGACAGACGAGGCCATGGATGACGCCGACGCCAACACCTGCATCACCATCAACACACATGTACGGAGAACGCGAAGCGAAGACCGAAGACGAGGACCACGCAGCTTAATGGGACTCGTGGATGTAATTAACTAGGAGCCTTCTTAATGGGACTCGTGGATGTAATTAACTAGGAGCCTTCAGAGGCCCTAGGAACCAAGAAGACCACATCGCCGGAGTTAGATGGCCGTCAGCAGGCTACGGAGCGCATTTGTCTTGTGGGAACCTTATTTGTATTTGTAAAATATAAATGAATGTGTTCCTGCCTCTTTTTTTTTGTGTACTTTGGTACACTGGCACGCCCGCACGCTTTTACATTCCTAAATACAATATTTCTCACAATGAGAAATTGTGTTGAAAATTTAGTGCCAGATTGATGTCAGTTAACCAATGATTGTGTAGGAACTGACTGCATAGGGATCAAATACAAAACACTGCCCAAACTACGCCGGAATGGTCCCAAGTTGATTAATAGTGACACGATCTGATCCCAAACCAGATTGCATTGCAGTAATTGTAAACTCTTCAACGACCTAATGCCAAATCGGAGTCAGCACAAAAGCGCGTTGACACGAACTCGGATTTCACCGTAGCCGGAATGGTCGAAGGGAGCAGGAACGTGCACTCCATGGCTCATGGCTGATCCGAGGGCTGCCTCTCTTCTTATTTGTCACATTTTACTGTAACTTGCAAACAGGTCTCACGCAAAGAAGGGAGTAACTATAACGCTAGTAGAGCTTACATACCGGACTCCAAAATTCGGACTCTGTTGTCCGAGGTATGTTTGTCCGACTCAAACTCCTTAAATAGGCCACGAAGGAGGGTTGTAAGCATTCACCACAGTCAAATTGGCGCTAATAGAGCTTACATACCGGACTCCAAAATTCGGACTCTGTTGTCCGAGGTATGTTTGTCCGACTCAAACTCCTTAAATAGGCCACGAAGGAGGGTTGCAGGCATTCACCACAGTCAAATGGCGCTAGTAGAGCTTACATACCGGACTCCAAAATTCGAACTCTGTTTGTCCGAGGTATGTTTGTCCGAGCTTACATACCACAGTCAAATTGGTCTCAAAAAAAAAAATTCAGACTCTGTTGTCCGAGGTGTGTTTCTCTCGACTCAAACTCCTTAAATAGGCCACGAAGGAGGCCTGCACGCATTCACCACAGTCAAATTGGCGCTAGTAGAGCTTAAATACCGGACTCCAAAATTCAGACTCTGTTTGTCCGAGGTATGTTTGTCCGAGCTTACATACCACAGTCAAATTCACCTCAGTCAAATTGGCGTCAAAAAAAAAAATTGGACTCTGTTGTCCGAGGTATGTTTGTCCGACTCAAACTCCTTCAATAGGCCAAGAAGGAGGGCTGCAGGCATTCGCCACAGTCAAATTAGCGCTAGTAGAGCTTAGATACCGGACTCCAAAATTCGGAATCTGTTTGTCCGAGGTATGTTTGTCCGAGCTTACATACCATAGTCAAATTGGTCTAAAAAAAATTTCGGACTCTGTTGTCCGAGGTATGTTTGTCCGACTCAAACTCCTTAAATAGACCACGAAGGAGGGCTGCAGGCATTCACCACGGTCAAATTGGCGTTAGTAGAGCTTACATACCGGACTCCAAAATTCGGACTCTGTTTGTCCGAGGTATGTTTATCCGAGCTTACATACCACAGTCAAATTCACCACAGTCAAATTGGTCTCAAAAAAAAAAAATACGGACTCTGTTGTCCGAGGTATGTTTGTCCGACTCAAACTCTTTAAATAGGCCACGAAGGAGGGCTGCATGCATTCACCACAGTCAAATTGGCACTAGTAGAGCTTACATACCGGACTCCAAAATTCGGACTCTGTTTGTCTGAGGTATGTTTGTCCGAGCTTACATACTACAGTCAAATTCACCACAGTCAAATTGGTCTAAAATAATTCGGACTCTGTTGTCCGAGGTATGTTTGTCCGACTCAAACTCCTTAAATAGGCCACGAAGGAGGGCTGCAGGCATTCACCACAGTCAAATTGGCGCTAGTAGAGCTTACATACCGGACTCCAAAATTGGGACTCTATTTGTCCGAGGTATGTTTGTCCGAGCTTACATACCACAGTCAAATTCACCACAGTCAAATTGGTCTAAAAAAAAAAATTTGTCCGAGGTATGTTTGTCTGACTCAAACTCCTTAAATAGGCCACGAAGGAGGGCTGCAGGCATTCACCACAGTCAAATTGGCACTAGTAGAGCTTACATACCAGACCCCAAAATTCGGACTCGGTTTGTCCGAAGTATGTTTGTCCGAGCTTACATACTACAGTCAAATTCACCACAGTCAAATTGGTCTCAAAAAAAAAAAATCGAACTCTGTTGTCCGAGGTATGTTTGTCCGACTCAAACTCCTTAAATAGGCCACGAAGGAGGGCTGCAGGCATTCACCACAGTCAAATTGGCGCTAGTAGAGCTTACATACCGGACTCCAAAATTCGGACTCTGTTGTCCGAGGTATGTTTGTCCGACTCAAACTCCTTAAATAGGCCACGAAGGAGGGCAGCCGGCATTCACCACAGTCAAATTGGTGCTAGTAGAGCTTACATACCGGACTCCAAAATTCGGACTCTGTTTGTCCGAGGTATGTTTGTCCGAGCTTACATACCACAGTCAAATTCACCACTGTCAAATTGGCCTCTAAAAAAAAAAATTCGGACTTTGTTGTCCGAGGTAGGTTTGTCCGACTCTAACTCCTTAAATAGCCACGAAGGAGGGCTGCAGGCATTCACCACAGTCAAAGTGTCGCTAGTAGAGCTTACATACTGGACTCCAAAATTCAGACTCTGTTTGTCCGAGGTATGTTTTTCCGAGCTTACATACCACAGTCAAATTCGCCACAGTCAAATTGGTCTCGAAAAAAAAAAATTCGGACTCTGTTGTCCGAGGTATGTTTGTCCGACTCAAACTCCTTAAATAGGCCACGAAGGAGGGCTGCAGGCATTCACCACAGTCAATTGGCGCTAGTAGAGCTTACAAACCGGACTCCAAAATGCGGACTCGGTTTGTCCGAGGTATGTTTGTCCAAGCTTACATACCACAGTCAAATTCACCACAGTCAAATTGACATCAAAAACATAAACTTCGGACTCTGTTGTCCGAGGTATGTTTGTCCGACTCAAACTCCTTAAATACGCCACGAAGGAGGGCTGCAGGCATTCCACACAGTCAAATTGGCACTAGTAGAGCTTACATACCGGACTCCAAAATTCGAAGTCTGTTTGTCCGGGCTTACATACCACAGTCAAATTCACCACAGTCAAATGGTCAAAAAAAAAATTCGAACTCTGTTGCCCGAGGTATGTTTGTCCAACTCAAACTCCTTAAATTGGCCACGAAGGAGGGCTGCAGGCATTCACCACAGTCAAAATTGGCGCTAGTAGAGCTACATACCAGACTCCAAAATTCGGACTCTGTTTGTCCGAGGTATGTTTGTCCGAGCTTACATACCACAGTCATTCACCACCGTCAAATTGGTCTAAAAAAAAATTTTGTCCGAGGTATGTTTGTCCGACTCAAACTCCTTAAATAGGCCACGAAGGAGGGCTGCAGGCATTCACCACAGTCAAATTGGCGGTAGTAGAGCTTACATACCGGACTCCAAAATTTGGACTCTGTTTGTCCGAGGTAAGTTTGTCCGAGCTTACATACCACAGACAAATTGGTCTCAAAAAAAAAAAAAAATCCTACACTGTTGTCCGAGATATGTTTGTCCGACTCAAACTCCTTAAATAGGTCACGAAGGAGGGCTGCAGGCATTCACCACAGTCAAATTGGCGCTAGTAGAGCTTCCATACCGGACTCCAAAATTCGGACTCTGTTGTCCGAGGTATGTTTGTCTGACTCAAACTCCTTAAATAGGCCACGAAAGAGGGCTGCAGGCATTCACCACAGTCAAATTGGCTCTAGTAGAGCTTACATACCAGACTCCAAAATTCGGACTCTGTTTGTCCGAGGTATGTTTGTCCGAGCTTACATACCACAGTCAATTGGTCTCAAAAAAGAAAAAATTCGGACTCTGTTGTCCGACGTATGTTTGTCCGACTGAAACTCCTTAAATAGGACACGAAGGAGGGCTGCAGGCATTCACCACAGTCAAATTGGCGCTAGTAGAGCTTACATACCGGACTCCAAAATTCGGACTCTGTTTGTCCGAGGTATGTTTGTCCGAGCTTACATACCACAGTCAAATTCACCACAGTCAAATTAGTCTCAAAAAAAAATTCGGACTCTGTTGTCCGAGGTATGTTTGTCCGACTCAAACTCCTTAAATAGGCCACGAAGGAGGGCTGCAGGCATTCACCACAGTCAAATTGGCGCTAGTGGAGCTTACATACCGACTCCAAAATTGGACTATGTTTGTCCGAGCATACATACCACGGTCAAATTCACCACAGTCAAATTGGTCTCAACAAAAAATTTGTCCGAGGTATGTTTGTCCGACTCAAACTCCTTAAAAGGCCACGAAGGAGGGCTGCAGGCATTCACCACAGTCAAATTGGCGCTAGTAGAGCTTACATACCAGACTCCAAAATTCGGACTCTGTTTATCCGAGGTATGTTTGTCCGAGCTTACATACCACAGTCAAATTGGTCTCAAAAAAAAAAAATTCGGACTCTGTTGTCCGAGGTATATTTGTCCGACTCAAACTCCTTAAATAGGCCACGAAGGAGGGCTGCAGGCATTCACCACAGTCAAATTGGCGCTAGTAGAGCTTACATACCGGACTCCAAAATTCAAGCTCTGTTTGTCCGAGGTATGTTTGTCTGACTCAAACTCCTTAATAGGCCACGAAGGAGGGCTGCAGGCATTCACCACAGTCAAATTGGCGCTAGTAGAGCTTACATACCGGACTCCAAAATTCGGACTCTGTTTGTCTCAGGTACGTTTGTCCGAGCTTACATACCATTGTCAAATTCACCACAGTCAATTGGTCTCAAAAAAGAAAAAATTCGGACTCTGTTGTCCGAGGTATGTTTGTCCGACTGAAACTCCATAAATAGGCCACGAAGGAGGACTGCATGCATTCACCACAGTCAAATTGGCG
The DNA here is from genome assembly GCA_012490785.1 of Eragrostis nindensis. Lineage (NCBI taxonomy): Eukaryota > Viridiplantae > Streptophyta > Magnoliopsida > Poales > Poaceae > Eragrostis > Eragrostis nindensis. Next base: position 266,858 of record JAAXCT010000652.1, on the reverse strand, counting down.
CCAGTAGAGCTTACATACCGGACTCTAAAATTCGGACTCTGTTTGTCCGAGGTATGTTTGTCCGAGCTTGCATACCACATTCAAATTCACCACAGTCAAATTGGTCTCAACAAAAAAAAAATCGGACTCTGTTATCCGAGGTATGTTTGTCCGACTGAACTTCTTAAAGAGGCCACGAAGGAGGGCTGCAGGCATTCACCACAGTCAAATTGGCGCTAGTAGAGCTTACATACCGGACTCCAAAATTCAGACTCTGTTTGTCCGAGGTATGTTTGTCCGAGCTTACATACCACAGTCAAATTCACCAAAGTCAAATTGGTCTAAAAAAATTCGGACTCTGTTGTCCTAGGTATGTTTGCCCGACTCAAACTCCTTAAATAGGCCACGAAGGAGGGCTGCAGGCATTCACCACAGTCAAATTGGCGCTAGTAGAGCTTACATACCGGACTCCAAAATTCGGACTCTATTTGTCCGAGGTATGTTTGTCCGAGCTTACATACCGCAGTCAATTGGTCTCAAAAAAAAAAAAATTCGGACTCTGTTATCCGAGGTATGCTTGTCCGACAGAAACTCCTTAAATAGGCCACGAAGGAAGGCTGCAGGCATTCACCACAGTAAATTGGCGCTAGTTGAGCTTACATACCGGACTCCAAAATTCGGACTCTGTTTGTCCGAGGTATGTTTGTCTGACTCAAACTCCTTAAATAGGCCACGAAGGAGGGCTGTAGGCATTCACCACAGTCAAATTGGCGCTAGTAGAGCTTACATACCGGACTCCAAAATTCGGACTCTGTTTGTCCGAGGTATGTTTGTCCGAGCATACATACCATAGTCAAATTCACCACAGTCAAATTGGCCTCAAAAAAAATTCAGACTCTGTGTCCTAGGTATGTTTGTCCGACTCAAACTCCTTAAATAGGCCACGAAGGAGGGCTGCAGGCATTCACCACAGTCAAATTGGCGCTAGTAGAGCTTACATACCGGACTCCAAAATTCGAACTCTGTTTGTCCGAGGTATGTTGTTCCGAGCTTACATACCACAGTCAAATTGGTCTCAAAAAAGAAAAAAATTCGAACTCTGTTGTCCGAGTATGTTTGTCCGACTGAAACTCCTTAATTAGGCCACGAAGGAGTGCTGCAGGCATTCACCACAGTCAAATTGGCGCTAGTAGAGCTTATATACCGGACTCCAAAATTCGGACTCTGTTGTCCGAGGTATGTTTGTCTGACTCAAACTCCTTAAATAGGCCACGAAGGAGGGCTGCAGGCATTCACCACAGTCAAATGGGCGCTAGTAGAGCTTACATACCGGACTCCAAAATTCGGACTCTGTTTGTCCGAGGTATGTTTGTCCGAGTTTACGTACCACAGTCAAATTCACCACAGTCAAATTGGTCTCAACAAAAAAAATTCGGACTCTGTTGTCCGAGGTATGTTTGTCCGACTCAAACTCCTTAAATAGACCACGAAGGAGGGCTGCAGGCATTCACCACAGTCAAATTGGCGCCAGTAGAGCTTACATACCGGACTCCAAAATTCGGACTCTGTTTGTCCGAGGTATGTTTGCCCGACTCAAACTCCTTAAATAGGCCACGAAGGGGGCTGCAGGCATTCACCACAGTCAAATTGGCGCTAGTAGAGCTTACATACCGGACTCCAAAATTCGGACTCTATTTGTCCGAGGTATGTTTGTCCGAGCTTACATACCGCAGTCAAATTGGTCTCAAAAAAGAAAAAATTCGGACTCTGTTATCCGAGGTATGTTTGTCCGACAGAAACTCCTTAAATAGGCCACGAAGGAAGGCTGCAGGCATTCACCACAGTAAATTGGCGCTAGTAGAGCTTACATACCGGACTCCAAAATTCGGACTTTGTTTGTCCGAGGTATGTTTGTCTGACTCAAACTCCTTAAATAGGCCACGAAGGAGGCTGCAGGCATTCACCACAGTCAAATTGGCGCTAGTAGAGCTTACATACCGGACTCCAAAATTCGGACTCTGTTTGTCCGAGGTATATTTGTCCGAGCATACATACCATAGTCAAATTCACCACAGTCAAATTGGCCTCAAAAAAATTCAGACTCTGTTGTCCTAGGTATGTTTGTCCGACTCAAACTCCTTAAATAGGCCACGAAGGAGGGCTGCAGGCATTCACCACAGTCAAATTGGCGCTAGTAGAGCTTACATACCGGACTCCAAAATTCGAACTCTGTTTGTCCGAGGTATGTTTGTTCCGAGCTTACATACCACAGTCAAATTGGTCTCAAAAAAGAAAAAAATTCGAACTCTGTTGTCCGAGGTGTTGTTTGTCCGACTGAAACTCCTTAATTAGGCCACGAAGGAGGGCTGCAGGCATTCACCACAGTCAAATTGGCGCTAGTAGAGCTTATATACCAGACTCCAAAATTCGGACTCTGTTGTCCGAGGTATGTTTGTCTGACTCAAACTCCTCAAATAGGCCACGAAGGAGGGCTGCAGGCATTCACCACAGTCAAATTGGCGCTAGTAGAGCTTACATACCGGACTCCAAATTCGGACTCTGTTTGTCCGAGGTATGTTTGTCCGAGTTTACGTACCACAGTCAAATTCACCACAGTCAAATTGGTCTCAACAAAAAAAATTCGGACTCTGTTGTCCGAGGTATGTTTGTCCGACTCAAACTCCTTAAATAGACCACGAAGGAGGGCTGCAGGCATTCACCACAGTCAAATTGGCGCTAGTAGAGCTTACATACCGGACTCCAAAATTCGGACTCTGTTTGTCCGAGGTATGTTTGTCCGAGTTTACATACCACAGTCATATTCGCCACAGTCAAATTGGTCTCAAAAAAAAAAATACAAACTCTGTTGTCCGAGGTATGTTTGTCCGACTCAAACTCCTTAAATAGGCCACGTAGGAGGGCTGCAGGCATTCACCACAGTCAAATTGGCGCTAGTAGAGCTTACATACCAGACTCCAAAATTCAAACTCTGTTTGTCCGAGGTATGTTTGTCTGACTCAAACTCCTTAAATAGGCCACGAAGGAGGGCTGCAGGCATTCACCACAGTCAAATTGGCGCTAGTAGAGCTTACATACCGGACTCCAAAATTCGGACTCTGTTTGTCTCAGGTATGTTTGTCCGAGCTTACATACCATAGTCAAATTCACCACAGTCAAATTGGTCTCAAAAAAGAAAAAAATTCGGACTCTGTTGTCCGAGGTATGTTTGTCCGACTGAAACTCCATAAATAGGCCACGAAGGAGGACTGCATGCATTCACCACAGTCAAATTGGCGCCAGTAGAGCTTACATACGGACTCTAAAATTCGGACTCTGTTTGTCCGAGGTATGTTTGTCCGAGCTTACATACCACATTCAAATTCACCACAGTCAAATTGGTCTCAACAAAAAAAAATTCGGACTCTGTTGTCCTAGGTATGTTTGCCCGACTCAAACTCCTTAAATAGGCCACGAAGGAGGGCTGCAGGCATTCACCACAGTCAAATTGGCGCTAGTAGAGCTTACATACCGGACTCCAAAATTCGGACTCTATTTGTCCGAGGTATGTTTGTCCGAGCTTACATACCGCAGTCAAATTGGTCTCAAAAAAGAAAAAAATTCGGACTCTGTTATCCGAGGTATGTTTGTCCGACAGAAACTCCTTAAATAGGCCACGAAGGAAGGCTGCAGGCATTCACCACAGTAAAATTGGCGCTAGTTGAGCTTACATACCGGACTCCAAAATTCGGACTCTGTTTGTCCGAGGTATGTTTGTCTGACTCAAACTCCTTAAATAGGCCACGAAGGAGGGCTGCAGGCATTCACCACAGTCAAATTGGCGCTAGTAGAGCTTACATACCGGACTCCAAAATTCGGACTCTGTTTGTCCGAGGTATGTTTGTCCGAGCATACATACCATAGTCAAATTCACCACAGTCAAATTGGCCTCAAAAAAAAATTCAGACTCTGTTGTCCTAGGTATGTTTGTCCGACTCAAACTCCTTAAATAGGCCACGAAGGAGGGCTGCAGGCATTCACCACAGTCAAATTGGCGCTAGTAGAGCTTACATACCGGACTCCAAAATTCGAACTCTGTTTGTCCGAGGTATGTTTGTTCCGAGCTTACATACACACATCAAATTGGTCTCAAAAAAGAAAAAAATTCGAACTCTGTTGTCCGAGGTATGTTTGTCCGACTGAAACTCCTTAATTAGGCCACGAAGGAGGGCTGCAGGCATTCACCACAGTCAAATTGGCGCTAGTAGAGCTTATATATACCGGACTCCAAAATTCGGACTCTGTTGTCCGAGGTATGTTTGTCTGACTCAAACTCCTTAAATAGGCCACGAAGGAGGGCTGCAGGCATTCACCACAGTCAAATTGGCGCTAGTAGAGCTTACATACCGGACTCCAAAATTCGGACTCTGTTTGTCCGAGGTATGTTTGTCCGAGTTTACGTACCACAGTCAAATTCACCACAGTCAAATTGGTCTCAACAAAAAAAATTCGGACTCTGTTGTCCGAGGTATGTTTGTCCGACTCAAACTCCTTAAATAGACCACGAAGGAGGGCTGCAGGCATTCACCACAGTCAAATTGGCGCCAGTAGAGCTTACATACCGGACTCCAAAATTCGGACTCTGTTTGTCCGAGGTATGTTTGCCCGACTCAAACTCCTTAAATAGGCCACGAAGGAGGGCTGCAGGCATTCACCACAGTCAAATTGGCGCTAGTAGAGCTTACATACCGGACTCCAAAATTCGGACTCTATTTGTCCGAGGTATGTTTGTCCGAGCTTACATACCGCAGTCAAATTGGTCTCAAAAAGAAAAAAATTCGGACTCTGTTATCCGAGGTATGTTTGTCCGACAGAAACTCCTTAAATAGGCCACGAAGGAAGGCTGCAGGGATTCACCACAGTAAAATTGGCGCTAGTAGAGCTTACATACCGGACTCCAAAATTCGGACTCTGTTTGTCCGAGGTATGTTTGTCTGACTCAAACTCCTTAAATAGGCCACGAAGGAGGGCTGCAGGCATTCACCACAGTCAAATTGGCGCTAGTAGAGCTTACATACCGGACTCCAAAATTCGGACTCTGTTTGTCCGAGGTATGTTTGTCCGAGCATACATACCATAGTCAAATTCACCACAGTCAAATTGGCCTCAAAAAAAAATTCAGACTCTGTTGTCCTAGGTATGTTTGTCCGACTCAAACTCCTTAAATAGGCCACGAAGGAGGGCTGCAGGCATTCACCACAGTCAAATTGGCGCTAGTAGAGCTTACATACCGGACTCCAAAATTCGAACTCTGTTTGTCCGAGGTATGTTTGTTCCGAGCTTACATACCACAGTCAAATTGGTCTCAAAAAAGAAAAAATTCGAACTCTGTTGTCCGAGGTATGTTTGTCCGACTGAAACTCCTTAATTAGGCCACGAAGGAGGGCTGCAGGCATTCACCACAGTCAAATTGGCGCTAGTAGAGCTTATATACCAGACTCCAAAATTCGGACTCTGTTGTCCGAGGTATGTTTGTCTGACTCAAACTCCTCAAATAGGCCACGAAGGAGGGCTGCAGGCATTCACCACAGTCAAATTGGCGCTAGTAGAGCTTACATACCGGACTCCAAAATTCGGACTCTGTTTGTCCGAGGTATGTTTGTCCGAGTTTACGTACCACAGTCAAATTCACCACAGTCAAATTGGTCTCAACAAAAAAAATTCGGACTCTGTTGTCCGAGGTATGTTTGTCCGAGCTTACATACCACAGTCAAATTCACCACAGTCAAATTGGTCTAAAAAAATTCGGACTCTGTTGTCCGAGGTATGTTTGTCCGACTCAAACTCCTTAAATAGGCCACGAAGGAGGGCTGCAGGCATTCACCACAGTCAAATTGGCGCTAGTAGAGCTTACATACCGGACCCAAAATTCGGACTCTGTTTGTCGAGGTATGTTTGTCCGAGTTTACATACCACAGTCAAATTCACCACAGTCAAATTGGTCTAAAAAAAATTCGGACTCTGTTGTCCGAGGTATGTTTGTCCGACTCAAACTCCTTAAATAGGCCACGAAGGAGGGCTGCAGGCATTCACCACAGTCAAATTGGCGCTAGTAGAGCTTACATACCGGACTCTAAAATTCGGACTCTGTTTGTCCGAGGTATGTTTGTCCGAGCTTACATACCACAGTCAAATTCACCACAGTCAAATTGGTCTAAAAAAAAATTCGGACTCTGTTGTCCGAGGTATGTCTTTCCGACTCAAACTCCTTAAATAGGCCACGAAGGAGGGCTGCAGGCATTCACCACAATCAAATTGGCGCTAGTTGAGCTTACATACCGGACTCCAAAATTCAGACTCTGTTTGTCCGAGGTATGTTAGTCCGAGCTTACATACCACAGTCAAATTCACCGCAGTCAAATTGGTCTCAAAAAAAAAATTCGGACTCTGTTGTCCGAGGTATGTTTGTCCGACTCAAACTCCTTAAATAGGCCACGAAGGAGGGCTGCAGACATTCACCACAGTCAAATTGGCGCTAGTAGAGCTTACATACCGGACTCCAAAATTCGGACTCTGTTTGTCCGAGGTATGTTTGTCCGAGCCTACATACCACAGTCAAATTCACCACAGTCAAATTGGTCTCAAAAAAAAAATTCGGACTCTGTTCTCCGACTGAAACTCCTTAAATAGGCCACGAAAGAGGGCTGCAGGCATTCACCGCAGTCAAATTGGCGCTAGTAGAGCTTACATACCGGACTCCAAAATTCGGACTCTGTTTATCCGAGGTATGTTTGTCCGAGCTTACATACCACAGTCAAATTCACCACAGTCAAATTGGTCTAAAAAAAAAATTCGGACTCTGTTGTCCGAGGTATGTTTGTCCGACTCAAACTTCTTAAATAGGCCATGAAGGAGGGCTGCAGGCATTCACCACAGTCAAATTGGCGCTAGTAGAGCTTACATACCGGACTCCAAAATTCGAATTCTGTTTGTCCGAGGTATGTTTGTCCCAGCTTACATACCACAGTCAAATTCACCACAGTCAAATTGCTTTAAAAAAAATTCAGACTCTGTTGTCCGAGGTATGTTTGTCCGACTCAAACTCCTTAAATAGGCCACGAAGGAGGGCTGCAGGCATTCACCACAGTCAAATTGGCGCTAGTAGAGCTTACATACCGGACACCAAAATTCGGACTCTGTTTGTCCGAGCTGACATACCACAGTCAAATTCACCACAGTCAAATTGGTCCCAAAAAAAAAATCAGACTCCGTTGTCCGAGGTATGTTTGTCCGACTCAAACTCCTTAAATAGGCCACGAAGGAGGGCTGCAGACATTCACCACAGTCAAATTGGCGCTAGTAGAGCTTACATACCGGACTCCAAAATTCGGACTCTGTTTGTCGAGGTATGTTTGTCCGAGTTTACATACCACAGTCAAATTCACCACAGTCAAATTGGTCTAAAAAAAATTCGGACTCTGTTGTCCGAGGTATGTTTGTCCGACTCAAACTCCTTAAAGAGGCCACGAAGAAGGGCTGCAGGCATTCACCACAGTCAAATTGGCGCTAGTAGAGCTTACATACCGGACTCGAAAATTCGGACTCTGTTTGTCCGAGGTATGTTTGTCCGAGTTACATACCACAGTCAAATTCACCACAGTCATATTGGTCTCAAAAAAAAAAAAAATTCGGACTCTGTTGTCCGAGGTATGTTTGTCCGACTCAAACTCCTTAAATAGGCCACGAAGGAGGGTTGCAAGCATTCACCACAGTCAAATTGGCGCTAGTAGAGCTTACATACCGGACTCCAAAATTCGGACTCTGTTGTCCGAGGTATGTTTGTCCGACTCAAACTCCCTAAATAGGCCACGAAGGAGGGCTGCTGGCATTCACCACAGTCAAATTGGCGCCAGTGGAGCTTACATACCGGACTCCAAAATTCGGACTCTGTTTGTCCGAGCTTACATACCACAGTCAAATTGGTCTAAAAAAAAATTCGGACTCTGTTGTCCGAGGTATGTTTGTCCGACTCAAACTCCTTAAATAGGCCACGAAGGAGGGCTGCAGACATTCACCACAGTCAAATTGGCGCTAGTAGAGCTTACATACCGGACTCCAAAATTCGGACTCTGTTTGTCCGAGGTATGTTTGTCCGAGCTTACATACCACAGTCAAATTCACCACAGTCAAATTGGTCTCAAAAAAAAATTCGGACTCTGTTGTCCGACTGAAACTCCTTAAATAGGCCACGAAAGAGGGCTGCAGGCATTCACCGCAGTCAAATTGGCGCTAGTAGAGCTTACATACCGGACTCCAAAATTCGGACTCTGTTTGTCCGAGGTATGTTTGTCCGAGCTTACATACCACAGTCAAATTCACCACAGTCAAATTGGTCTAAAAAAAAAATTCGGACTCTGTTGTCCGAGGTATGTTTGTCCGACTCAAACTTCTTAAATCGGCCATGAAGGAGGGCTGCAGGCACTCACCACAGTCAAATTGGCGCTAGTAGAGCTTACATACCGGTCTCCAAATTCGAATTCTGTTTGTCCGAGGTATGTTTGTCCGAGCTTACATACCACAGTCAAATTGCTTTAAAAAAAATTCTGACTCTGTTGTCCGAGGTATGTTTGTCCGACTCAAACTCCTTAAATAGGCCACGAAGGAGGGCTGCAGGCATTCACCACAGTCAAATTGGCGCTAGTAGAGCTTACATACCGGACTCCAAAATTCGGACTCTGTTTGTCCGAGCTGACATACCACAGTCAAATTCACCACAGTCAAATTGGTCCCAAAAAAAAAAATCAGACTCTGTTGTCCGAGGTATGTTTGTCCGACTCAAACTCCTTAAATAGGCCACGAAGGAGGGCTGCAGACATTCACCACAGTCAAATTTGCGCTAGTAGAGCTTACATACCGGACTCCAAAATTCGGACTCTGTTTGTCCGAGGTATGTTTGTCCGAGCTTACATACTACAGTCAAATTCACCACAGTCAAATTGGTCTAAAAAAAATTCAGACTCTGTTGTCCGAGGTATGTTTGTCCGACTCAAACTCCTTAAATAGGCCACGAAGGAGGGCTGCAGGCATTCACTACAGTCAAATTGGCGTTAGTAGAGCTTACATACCAGACTCCAAAATTCGGACTCTGTTTGTCGAGGTATGTTTGTCCGAGTTTACATACCACAGTCAAATTCGCCACAGTCAAATTGGTCTAAAAAAAATTCGGACTCTGTTGTCCGAGGTATGTTTGTCTGACTCAAACTCCTTAAATAGGCCACGAAGGAGGGCTGCAGGCATTCACCACAGTCAAATTGGCGCTAGTAGAGCTTACATACCGGACTCTAAAATTCGGACTCTGTTTGTCCGAGGTATGTTTGTCCGAGCTTACATACCACAGTCAAATTCACCAAAGTCAAATTGGTCTAAAAAAAATTCGGACTCTGTTGTCCTAGGTATGTTTGCCCGACTCAAACTCCTTAAATAGGCCACGAAGGAGGGCTGCAGGCATTCACCACAGTCAAATTGGCGCTAGTAGAGCTTACATACCGGACTCCAAAATTCGGACTCTATTTGTCCGAGGTATGTTTGTCCGAGCTTACATACCGCAGTCAAATTGGTCTCAAAAAAAAAAAAATTCGGACTCTGTTATCCGAGGTATGTTTGTCCGACAAAACTCCTTAAATAGGCCACGAAGGAAGGCTGCAGGCATTCACCACAGTAAAATTGGCGCTAGTTGAGCTTACATACCGGACTCCAAAATTCGGACTCTGTTTGTCCGAGGTATGTTTGTCTGACTCAAACTCCTTAAATAGGCCACGAAGGAGGGCTGCAGGCATTCACCACAGTCAAATTGGCGCTAGTAGAGCTTACATACCGGACTCCAAAATTCGGACTCTGTTTGTCCGAGGTATGTTTGTCCGAGCTTACATACCACAGTCAAATTCACCACAGTCAAATTGCTTTAAAAAAAAATTCGGACTCTGTTGTCCGAGGTATGTTTGTCCGACTCAAACTCCTTAAATAGGCCACGAAGGAGGGCTGCAGGCATTCACCACAGTCAAATTGGCGCTAGTAGAGCTTACATACCGGACTCCAAAATTCGGACTCTATTTGTCCGAGGTATGTTTGTCCGAGCTTACATACCGCAGTCAAATTGGTCTCAAAAAAGAAAAAATTCGGACTCTGTTATCCGAGGTATGTTTGTCCGACAGAAACTCCTTAAATAGGCCACGAAGGAAGGCTGCAGGCATTCACCACAGTAAAATTGGCGCTAGTTGAGCTTACATACCGGACTCCAAAATTCGGACTCTGTTTGTCCGAGGTATGTTTGTCTGACTCAAACTCCTTAAATAGGCCACGAAGGAGGGCTGCAGGCATTCACCACAGTCAAATTGGCGCTAGTAGAGCTTACATACCGGACTCCAAAATTCGAATTCTGTTTGTCCGAGGTTGTTTGTCCGAGCTTACATACCACAGTCAAATTCACCACAGTCAAATTGCTTTAAAAAAAATTCGGACTCTGTTGTCCGAGGTATGTTTGTCCGACTCAAACTCCTTAAATAGGCCACGAAGGAGGGCTGCAGGCATTCACCACAGTCAAATTGGCGCTAGTAGAGCTTACATACCGGACTCCAAAATTCGGACTCTGTTTGTCCGAGCTGACATACCACAGTCAAATTCACCACAGTCAAATTGGTCCCAAAATAAAAAATCAGACTCTGTTGTCCGAGGTATGTTTGTCCGACTCAAACTCCTTAAATAGGCCACGAAGGAGGGCTGCAGACATTCACCACAGTCAAATTGGCGCTAGTAGAGCTTACATACCGGACTCCAAAATTCGGACTCTGTTTGTCCGAGATATGTTTGTCCGAGCTTACATACCACAGTCAAATTCACCACAGTCAAATTGGTCTAAAAAAAATTCGGACTCTGTTGTCGAGGTATGTTTGTCCGACTCAAACTCCTTAAATAGGCCACGAAGGAGGGCTGCAGGCATTCACCACAGTCAAATTGGCGCTAGTAGAGCTTACATACCGGACTCCAAAATTCGGACTCTGTTTGTCGAGGTATGTTTGTCCGAGTTTACATACCACAGTCAAATTCACCACAGTCAAATTGGTCTAAAAAAATTCGGACTCTGTTGTCCGAGGTATGTTTGTCCGACTCAAACTCCTTAAATAGGCCACGAAGGAGGGCTGCAGGCATTCACCACAGTCAAATTGGCGCTAGTAGAGCTTACATACCGGACTCCAAAATTCGGACTCTGTTTGTCGAGGTATGTTTGTCCGAGTTTACATACCACAGTCAAATTCACCACAGTCAAATTGGTCTAAAAAAATTCGGACTCTGTTGCCTGAGGTATGTTTGTCCGACTCAAACTCCTTAAATAGGCCACGAAGGAGGGCTGCAGGCATTCACCACAGTCAAATTGGCGCTAGTAGAGCTTACATACCAGACTCTAAAATTCGGACTCTGTTTGTCCGAGGTATGTTTGTCCGAGCTTACATACCACAGTCAAATTCACCACAGTCAAATTGGTCTAAAAAAAAAATTCGGACCTGTTGTCCGAGGTATGTTTGTCCGACTCAAACTCCTTAAATAGGCCACGAAGGAGGGCTGCAGGCATTCACCACAGTCAAATTGGCGCTAGTTGAGCATACATACTGGACTCCAAAATTCAGACTCTGTTTGTCCGATGTATGTTTGTCCGAGCTTACATACTACAGTCAAATTCACCGCAGTCAAATTGGTCTCAAAAAAAAAAAATTCGGACTCTGTTGTCCGAGGTATGTTTGTCCGACTCAAACTCCTTAAATAGGCCACGAAGGAGGGCTGCAGGCATTCACCACAGTCAAATTGGCGCTAGTAGAGCTTACATACCGGACTCCAAAATTCGGACTCTGTTTGTCCGAGCTGACATACCACAGTCAAATTCACCACAGTCAAATTGGTCCCAAATAAAAAATCAGACTCTGTTGTCCGAGGTATGTTTGTCCGACTCAAACTCCTTAAATAGGCCACGAAGGAGGGCTGCAGACATTCACCACAGTCAAATTGGCGCTAGTAGAGCTTACATACCGGTCTCCAAAATTCGGACTCTGTTTGTCCGAGGTATGTTTGTCCGAGCTTACATACCACAGTCAAATTCACCACAGTCAAATTGGTCTAAAAAAAATTCGGACTCTGTTGTCCGAGGTATGTTTGTCCGACTCAAACTCCTTAAATAGGCCACGAAGGAGGGCTGCAGGCATTCACCACAGTCAAATTGGCGCTAGTAGAGCTTACATACCGGACTCCAAAATTCGGACTCTGTTTGTCGAGGTATGTTTGTCCGAGTTTACATACCACAGTCAAATTCACCACAGTCAAATTGGTCTAAAAAAAATTCGGACTCTGTTGTCCGAGGTATGTTTGTCCGACTCAAACTCCTTAAATAGGCCACGAAGGAGGGCTGCAGGCATTCACCACAGTCAAATTGGCGCTAGTAGAGCTTACATACCGGACTCCAAAATTCGGACTCTGTTTGTCGAGGTATGTTTGTCCGAGTTTACATACCACAGTCAAATTCACCACAGTCAAATTGGTCCAAAAAAAATTCGGACTCTATTGTCCGAGGTATGTTTGTCCGACTCAAACTCCTTAAATAGGCCACGAAGGAGGGCTGCAGGCATTCACCACAGTCAAATTGGCGCTATTAGAGCTTACATACCAGACTCTAAAATTCGGACTCTGTTTGTCCGAGGTATGTTTGTCCGAGCTTACATACCACAGTCAAATTCACCACAGTCAAATTGGTCTAAAAAAAAAATTCGGACCTGTTGTCCGAGGTATGTTTGTCCGACTCAAACTCCTTAAATAGGCCACGAAGGAGGGCTGCAGGCATTCACCACAGTCAAATTGGCGCTAGTTGAGCTTACATACTGGACTCCAAAATTCAGACTCTGTTTGTCCGATGTATGTTTGTCCGAGCTTACATACCACAGTCAAATTCACCGCAGTCAAATTGGTCTCAAAAAAAAAAATTCGGACTCTGTTGTCCGAGGTATGTTTGTCCGACTCAAACTCCTTAAATAGGCCACGAAGGAGGGCTGCAGGCATTCACCACAGTCAAATTGGCGCTAGTAGAGCTTACATACCGGACTCCAAAATTCGGACTCTGTTTGTCGAGGTATGTTTGTCCGAGTTTACATACCACAGTCAAATTCACCACAGTCAAATTGGTCTAAAAAAAATTCGGACTCTGTTGTCCGAGGTATGTTTGTCCGACTCAAACTCCTTAAATAGGCCACGAAGGAGGGCTGCAGGCATTCACCACAGTCAAATTGGCGCTAGTAGAGCTTACATACCGGACTCCAAAATTCGGACTCTGTTTGTCGAGGTATGTTTGTCCGAGTCTACATACCACAGTCAAATTCACCACAGTCAAATTGGTCTAAAAAAATTCAGACTCTGTTGCCTGAGGTATGTTTGTCCGACTCAAACTCCTTAAATAGGCCACGAAGGAGGGCTGCAGGCATTCACCACAGTCAAATTGGCGCTAGTAGAGCTTACATACCAGACTCTAAAATTCGGACTCTGTTTGTCCGAGGTATGTTTGTCCGAGCTTACATACCACAGTCAAATTCACCACAGTCAAATTGGTCTAAAAAAAAAATTCGGACCTGTTGTCCGAGGTATGTTTGTCCGACTCAAACTCCTTAAATAGGCCACGAAGGAGGGCTGCAGGCATTCACCACAGTCAAATTGGCGCTAGTTGAGCTTACATACTGGACTCCAAAATTCAGACTCTGTTTGTCCGATGTATGTTTGTCCGAGCTTACATACCACAGTCAAATTCACCACAGTCAAATTGCTTTAAAAAAAAATTCGGACTCTGTTGTCCGAGGTATGTTTGTCCGACTCAAACTCCTTAAATAGGCCACGAAGGAGGGCTGCAGGCATTCACCACAGTCAAATTGGCGCTAGTAGAGCTTACATACCGGACTCCAAAATTCGGACTCTGTTTGTCCGAGCTGACATACCACAGTCAAATTCACCACAGTCAAATTGGTCCCAAAATAAAAAATCAGACTCTGTTGTCCGAGGTATGTTTGTCCGACTCAAACTTCTTAAATAGGCCACGAAGGAGGGCTGCAGACATTCACCACAGTCAAATTGGCGCTAGTAGAGCTTACATACCGGACTCCAAAATTCGGACTCTGTTTGTCCGAGGTATGTTTGTCCGAGCTTACATACCACAGTCAAATTCACCACAGTCAAATTGGTCTAAAAAAAATTCGGACTCTGTTGTCCGAGGTATGTTTGTCCGACTCAAACTCCTTAAATAGGCCACGAAGGAGGGCTGCAGGCATTCACCACAGTCAAATTGGCGCTAGTAGAGCTTACATACCGGACTCCAAAATTCGGACTCTGTTTGTCGAGGTATGTTTGTCCGAGTTTACATACCACAGTCAAATTCACCACAGTCAAATTGGTCTAAAAAAATTCGGACTCTGTTGTCCGAGGTATGTTTGTCCGACTCAAACTCCTTAAATAGGCCACGAAGGAGGGCTGCAGGCATTCACCACAGTCAAATTGGCGCTAGTAGAGCTTACATACCGGACTCCAAAATTCGGACTCTGTTTGTCGAGGTATGTTTGTCCGAGTTTACATACCACAGTCAAATTCACCACAGTCAATTGGTCTAAAAAAAATTCGGACTCTGTTGTCCGAGGTATGTTTGTCCGACTCAAACTCCTTAAATAGGCCACGAAGGAGGGCTGCAGGCATTCACCACAGTCAAATTGGCGCTAGTAGAGCTTACATACCAGACTCTAAAATTCGGACTCTGTTTGTCCGAGGTATGTTTGTCCGAGCTTACATACCACAGTCAAATTCACCACAGTCAAATTGGTCTAAAAAAAAAATTCGGACCTGTTGTCCGAGGTATGTTTGTCCGACTCAAACTCCTTAAATAGGCCACGAAGGAGGGCTGCAGGCATTCACCACAGTCAAATTGGCGCTAGTTGAGCATACATACTGGACTCCAAAATTCAGACTCTGTTTGTCCGATGTATGTTTGTCCGAGCTTACATACCACAGTCAAATTCACCGCAGTCAAATTGGTCTCAAAAAAAAAAATTCGGACTCTGTTGTCCGAGGTATGTTTGTCCGACTCAAACTCCTTAAATAGGCCACGAAGGAGGGCTGTAGACATTCACCACAGTCAAATTGGCGCTAGTAGAGCTTACATACCGGACTCCAAAATTCGGACTCTGTTTGTCCGAGGTATGTTTGTCCGAGCCTACATACCACAGTCAAATTCACCACAGTCAAATTGGTCTCAAAAAAAAATTTCGGACTCTGTTGTCTGACTGAAACTCCTTAAATAGGCCACGAAAGAGGGCTGCAGGCATTCACCGCAGTCAAATTGGCGCTAGTAGAGCTTACATACCGGACTCCAAAATTCGGACTCTGTTTGTCCGAGGTATGTTCGTCCGAGCTTACATACCACAGTCAAATTCACCACAGGCAAATTGGTCTAAAAAAAAAAAAATTCGGACTCTGTTGTCCGAGGTATGTTTGTCCGACTCAAACTTCTTAAATAGGCCATGAAGGAGGGCTGCAGGCATGCACCACAGTCAAATTGGCGCTAGTAGAGCTTACATACCGGACTCCAAAATTCGAATTCTGTTTGTCCGAGGTATGTTTGTCCAAGCTTACATACCACAGTCAAATTCACCACAGTCAAATTGGTCTAAAAAATTCGGACTCAGTTGTCCGAGGTATGTTTGTCCGACTCAAACTCCTTAAATAGGCCACGAAGGAGGGCTGCAGGCATTCACCACAGTCAAATTGGCGCTAGTAGAGCTTACATACCGGACTCCAAAATTCGGACTCTGTTTGTCCGAGCTGACATACCACAGTCAAATTCACCACAGTCAAATTGGTCCCAAAAAAAAAAAAAATCAGACTCTGTTGTCCGAGGTATGTTTGTCCGACTCAAACTCCTTAAATAGGCCACGAAGGAGGGCTGCAGACATTCACCACAGTCAATTGGCGCTAGTAGAGCTTACATACCGGACTCCAAAATTCGGACTCTGTTTGTTCGAGGTATGTTTGTCCGAGCTTACATACCACAGTCAAATTCACCACAGTCAAATTGGTCTAAAAAAAATTCGGACTCTGTTGTCCGAGGTATGTTTGTCCGACTCAAACTCCTTAAATAGGCCTCGAAGGAGGGCTGCAGGCATTCACCACAGTCAAATTGGCGCTAGTAGAGCTTACATACCGGACTCCAAAATTCGGACTCTGTTTGTCGAGGTATGTTTGTCCGAGTTTACATACCACAGTCAAATTCACCACAGTCAAATTGGTCTAAAAAAATTCGGACTCTGTTGTCCGAGGTATGTTTGTCCGACTCAAACTCCTTAAATAGGCCACGAAGGAGGGCTGCAGGCATTCACCACAGTCAAATTGGCGCTAGTAGAGCTTACATACCGGACTCTAAAATTCGGACTCTGTTTGTCCGAGGTATGTTTGTCCGAGCTTACATACCACAGTCAAATTCACCACAGTCAAATTGGTCTTAAAAAAAAATTCGGACTCTGTTGTCCGAGGTATGTTTGTCCGACTCAAACTCCTTAAATAGGCCACGAAGGAGGGCTGCAGGCATTCACCACAGTCAAATTGGCGCTAGTAGAGCTTACATACCGGACTCCAAAATTCAGACTCTGCTTGTCCGAGGTATGTTTGTCCGAGCTTACATACCACAGTCAAATTAGTCTCAAAAAAAAAAATTCGGACTCTGTTGTCCGAGGTATGTTTGTCCGACTCAAACTCCTTAAATAGGCCACGAAGGAGGGCTGCAGGCATTCACCACAGTCAAATTGGCGCTAGTAGAGCTTACATACCGGACTCCAAAATTCGGACTCTGTTGTCCGAGGTTTGTTTGTCCGACTCAAACTCCTAAAATAGGCCACGAAGGAGGGTGCAGGCATTCACCACAGCAAATTGGCGCTAGTAGAGCTTGCATACCGGACTTCAAAATTCGGACTCTGTTTGTCCGAGGTATGTTTGTCCGAGCTTACATACCACAGTCAAATTCACCACAGTTAAATTGGTCTAAAAAAAAATTCGGACTCTGTTGTCCGATGTATGTTTGTCCGACTCAAACTCCTTAAATATGCCACGAGGGAGGGCTGCAGGCATTCACCACAGTCAAATTGACGCTAGTAGAGCTTACATACCGGACTCCAAAATTCAGACTCTGTTTGTCTGAGGTATGTTTGTCCGAGCTTACATACCACAGTCAAATTGGTCTCGAAAATAATTTGGACTCTGTTGTCCGAGGTATGTTTGTCAGGCTCAAACTCCTTAAATAGGCTACGAATGAGGGCTGCAGCCATTCACCACAGTCAAATTGGCGCTTTGCACTCACTCGATCACCACACCATTGCCCAGCTACGTTTGAGAGAGGAGGCAGCTGCTGAAGCCGGAGGAGAAGATATCGTCCCCTGCAGATGAGGCTCTTCGCCTGTACGAGCCACTTGTCGACGTCCTCGCCAACAGGCAGCGCGCTGGCGACAGCAGCTCGTCGGCCGGTTTGCTGCACGTCGCCGACGTCAACGCCACCGCCCCGAGGACCTGGTTCGCGGCCTCGTCCCTGCTCCAGGGGTCGGCTTCTTCTTCGTCTCCCCCAAGTCGTTCGTGAGCAAGGCGAAGCCGGACGGCGTGTACCGCTCCCGCAAGGTCGGCGCCGGCACCAGCTGTTGGCACGCGGAGGCCAGGAAGAAGAGCAATGTCGTCTTCAAGGTCGACGGCAAGGCCGAGTACGCTAGCTCCAGGTCATTCTCCTATGGGTTCAAGAGGGACAAGCACGTCAACAGGCTGGGATGGTGCATGACGGAGTATACGATCGACGGCGTGGCGTGCTCCTACGTCCTGTGTAAGGTCAACCGCAGCCGCAGCCGCCGCCTTCCCGCGCAGCCGTCGTCGTCAGTCAGGCAACAACGTGCAGCCGTCGTCAAGCGCGGCTGGCGACCTCCAAGACGCGCCGCCGGTGATGACGCCCGCCGCGGCCGAGCAGCATGGCGCGGGTGGTCATGGCGGCGGCGACACCGGCCCTTTTGACTTCTACGGCGACCTTCTGCCTCTGGATGACGAGCTCCAGAACGACGCGTTCCAGGACGTCGACTGGCCAAATGGAGTCCAGCACCAGCAGCAGCAGCAGCAGCAGCAGCAGGGCATGCCAGGCGAGGACTTCCCTGCAAGTCCGCCCCCGGATTTCTTCGATGGTCTTACCCCATCTTTTCCCTGATCAGGATGCATTCAACGGACGAGAGCTCCGTAGTTATCTAGCTTATTAGGTAGCAGTACTGTGTTAGCCTTTTCAACGTTCGATCATGTTGCTGTATCCTCACTTCCTTAATTTGAGGGGCCTTGTTTAGTTTCATCTCGCTCTTGTCTTATGGTGTCTATAAAAAGGGAAACTGCCGCCATAAAGAAATGCGCAGCAGTAAAACGCGTCCTTGGACCGGCTGGACGGCAGCACATCGTCCCGCAGCACTTGAAGCGCGCCACATGCAAAACGTGCGCAGCAGATCGACCGCTGGAGCACGTCTCTACGCACAAAATTAGATTGCTAGTAGCACAATCGAAGAGCAACCTAGCTCAGAAAGAGCGTTCAGCATGCATGATCCAGGAAACATCACGCTGCCCGTATCTTCATATGGAGGCGATTAGCGAGTTAATTTCCGGCGTCAGAACGGGTGAGCTCTGCTTTTCCTTCCCCCGTTTCAATGAGAGCAGCACTGCGCGCTTTGTCGGGGCCAAATATGCATGACTCCATTGTTTGGACGATCAACTCGGACAACCTAGTCCGCGAAATTCAGAGTCCGATTCGAACGTGACAGCTTATCGATCGTGACAAGCTAGGTCCGCTACGTATGGATCAACAGGTCGTGCTCGCACAAATATTTTTTGCGTCGTCCTCTCCAGCGGCATTACAATTGTCCCCTTCTTTGTTTTGATTGACTGATGTACTCGTCGCCACTGTTGATATATCCAATCCGTCTGGCTTGGACGAATCTCATTACCAACAACTAACCGATATAAACCATGCATCCGACTCGTTCATTCAAAAAAGTAAGTCTGACTCCACCCTCAGTCATTCAGAACATATTCGTCAGTATGACTATTAGATGAGCACTTTCAAATGTCCCAATACCGGCAATACGTACTAAGCAACGGGCTGAGATGACCGCACCCTGACCAAGCTTTATCATCGATTCAACATCGTGTTGGGCTATCCCTCTATATGCAACTCCTGTGAGCCATCGATCTCGTTTAGGAACGACTGACTCCTCGAGAAGAGTGGCAAGGTAAAAAACATCTAGCTAACTCATCCTCAGCTGGTTGAGAATGTGTTAACAGAGAGAAGTGAGGAATAAGAAGAAGATAAGAGGATTGATCCAGACTGGTGATTTGAATTCATCATAATCAAATGTTGATCAGAGGCTCAGATGTGGTTAGATCAGCTCCAAACTTAGTGATCTCATTGTACACTTAAGAGTAATTTGGCGGACCATTAGATTTGAAAAGTGGGGTTTTTCAATCCTGGTTACTAGAGTTCAACACAGACTGTTCTTGACTACAATCGTTTTGGAACTTAGAGTAGGCCAACTTGGGCATGCTCTCCAGCTTTTTGCCAAAATTAATAACAATAATAACAACAACACATATGCATGTCCATCACTTGACTGCTACCTGCTAACTGCTCTGATTGTGAACAAATGGTTGAAACTTAGCCATATATTCGTATTTTGATTTTAGATTGTGCCATATATATTTGTTACAGTTTAGCGCTAGGAATTTTTCTACTTTGCTATGTTCTTTGGCGGCTGCTCGTCAAATTTCTGGTAATGGGTACCCGATGGGTTTGGGTTTGGGTTAAAATCTTCATCCATAACTTTTATTGGGCTATCCACAGCGGATGATTTCTCTGTTTGTGAGTATGCATGGGTCTGAGAAGGCTAAACCCACTGTGTATAATATTTCACGTGACTAAGGAATCGATCAATTAACCAAGCACTAGCTATAGCAACTAATCATTACAGGGCCCCACAAGATAGCGCATGCACTATATTAGTCTAGCTTTTTTTTTTGTGATCATTAGTCTAGCTAATATACTTAGGAAAGAAATATTAGCTGAGATGCATGCACTCGTTTGCATGTGATATATGTTAGGCACTTATAATTTGAGATCCCCATAACCTGGTTTGTTGCCAATGCCCACATCCTTACTAAATTTGGTTGCAAAAACCACCCCGATGAGGTGATGGGCACATGCTTTACTGATACCCTCCATTTTCGCCTATGCAGGGCAAAAAAAAGGTTATGTTAACTAAGTTAGCTTTGTTCAAGTGATTGGATGATACTTATTCATCGTGTTTCCATGAAAAATTTATGCAAATAGCAAATTTCGGCGCGAAAACATGCAAGCTGGTGAAAATGGGCTCAAAGTTGGAAATTTGAAAATTCCTTATACAATATTATGTGGCCAGTTGTGATTTACTTCAATTGTTACATCGGCATCAATACAGTGGACACCTGGTGAAAATGGGCTAAAAGTTCGAAATTTGAAAACTCCAACAAAAAACATGTTTAGAAGTTCTAAAAAAATCCTCCAAATGCGATGCAATATTATGGATGCACCAAAACACGATACTATTTGTAAGATGCAAAAATGTGAATTTTGGAGGTTCAAATCCCCTAAAGGATAAAATTAGTTAAGTTTGTTCTTTAGTGCATATCTGTCCGCCGCGACGAGCTAGAGGGGGTGACGGTGCAGCCGGGGCCAGCCAACGGCTCCGGCGGCGAGACGCCCAACCAGTGGGTGCGGCTCTCCCTTGACCAGCGCCCCAAGCCGGCGCCGGCGGATCAGGTCGTCCAGCCGGCCGCGCCCGACCAGAGCGTTCCCTTGCCTCACCCGTGGAGGATGGTGGCTACGCGGGCTAGTGCTACTGTCATACCCTGGCCTAACACTACCAGACCCCCAGACTAAGCTTCAGCTCATATCCGAATCCGACAAATTGATCATCGTAAATTCGCATGGATCGACATGAATTTGCTTCAAATTCAAAGGATCAATTCACCAAGATATTTTTCTCTGGTATTTCCAAAAATCCAGAAGCGTCAGTTTATACTCTATCCACTGAAACCGATCATTGTTGCCGTTGTTTATTGCCCATCATAATTATATATGTATCCGACCAGTTATCCTTTGATAATCAACCCTTCAATATTCTCTCCATGCATGCATACGTTGTGTGTGCATGAAGTTCAAATGCTTGTAACGGCTCTCTTTGTTATTATCTCTAACTCTTGATTAGCAGCTCGTAGCACTATCCAGTACAGAAACTTAATTATCTGCACCGAAGCTAGTGGAGCCTTGGTTGATCCACCATAAGCAGTGCGATTGTCCGGCCAATTAGCACCGGACCACATTTCCATGAGTAATTATCTCAATACATGCACCAATGCTCCACAGTTATCCTTCTTGCCGGAGCTAGCTTGTTACATTGCTTCTTTGACCCAAGAAACAAATAGAGAAATGCTCCGGGGGAGCTGTTTCTAAAAAGAGGCACGGATCTTAAAGCTTCTTAATTAATTGAACCATTTTACAATCAACAATCTTAATCCGTCAACAAAATAATCTCTATATCTCATTCTCTCTATCGACTTGTTACCAATTCTCTTCCTGTGCCACGTTCAGAAACTCCCACGCATGCGTGCCTCCTGGATGCCCAGTTAATCATAAATTCTGGGTGCATGCGTTCATCAGTTGTCGAAGCTTACAAAGGCGTAATATAGTATAAGTTTCACCGTGGAGCACTATACGTCAGTTTTAGAATGCCAAGAATTTACAGTTGCTCCTAGCACCGCCCTTCCCTGACTTCAATCACCATGATCCACCGCCTCTCTCTTAATTAATATCCCTTGATCCACCGCCTCTTACCAGCTATAAAACTCATGCTTTGTTCCTCTCGCTTCACACACCTGATCAACAGAGTGAGTGAGTAGAGAGAAGAGAGGTTTGCATAGAGGAGCTCGGCTGGCTGGCAAGCGTCGCGCCATAAGTTTGACGCCGTGCCGGTCGGTGAGGCTCGCATCCAGTATTCCTTTCATCTATCACTTCAAATCTCCACACAGATCCCACGTCACTTGGCACAAGTCTTTTTGTGTGACTTTTGTATTGATGAATGCTACTTGCTTGTCTGCGCATGTCTTTCTCGTTACACAGCCATGGTTCCCATGAACAAGAATGGATGCGACCCCAGCGCAAGGAGTGGATTCGCCAATAGGCCAAGGCAAGCTGCGTACACACCCTTGAGCATATTGATCCTAATACATCATAGTTTATTTCAATTATTTAAAAAGCTTTATCGTTTATCATGATTTGTTTAAAGTAAATTGCTGCATATGTTGTTGGCCTTGAGGAAGGCTGAGGCCTTTGTCGTTGCATGGGAAAGTGGTATGGCGGGAATGTGATGCGAGGCATCTCGGTGGTTGGTAGTGTGGTGCATAAATTGTTAACTAAGGTAATAACCAATTTGGTGGCTCATTAGTATACGTGTACTAGTATCATCATGGCCTGAATGGGCGGGTATAAGTTATTACCTACATAGAGGACGATACAACCCACGGGACAAGAAGCGGCGTGGCCGTGTGATGGGCTAGTTGCGGACCGAGTCAGACTAGCCAACGACGTGGTTGCGGATCGAGTCGGACCCGTCGGGTGGGCTCTGTATCGTAGCTCGTGTGTATGGGAAGACTTGTATTTTCCTCTTATCGGTCAACGCATAAAATGCATGCGTAAGTGGCCAGACGTGGTCGGACAAAAGATTTGAGGAAATCCATGGAAAAGGGTACACCTCTAAAATGTGGATATTCACTCCTGTTACACCCGGGTTATAAATAGGTTGGCCGCGTGTACTATCAGTCTCACCAAATAGATTGGAGTATTAAAATATGAATTTTTCTTCAACAAATGTTTTTACAAAACTTATTCTTTTCCTTGGCAAATGGAGCGTGGCTCATTTGTGCAAACCGAAGCATCCTATTGAAATGACTTGGCATAATTCTTTTTCTTTATTGCATTCTTGCTGAGTTTTATACTCATAGTCTAGTTTGCATGGTGGTGTACGCAGTTAGAAGTTAGCATGCATATTGAGAAGACATCTTAATGAAGACGGCGGGAGCGGAAGAATTTTTATTATGCTTGTGTAATCATAAGGTGGCATTGTAAATTTTAAATTTATTTGATCCATATTCTGTAGTCCATTTCTGTAAAGTTGTTTTTGAATCAAATTTTTTTACGGGGTCACACCTAGATATTTGGCCTCTAAAACAGCTAGGCCTGGGGTGTGACAGCTACTGTTTATCGCAGGATTTCTCTTCACTACGATTTGTCTCTTCTTCTTGATACGCTGTTGCGGGATCTGCCGCTAAAACCTTGCCGATGAGATCTTTCTCTGTCTCTTTTGTGCTCTTGGCACTTTTTGTTCTGAAGAACTTTTTTTAGTTAAGTTACTGGCCCTAAAAAAAGCCTTTTGGAGTTACTGTTGTTAAGACCTGGCTAAATTATCTGGAATTTTTCTATCTGTCTCCCAGTTCCAGTTTTGAATGAACGAGTAGGTACAGATCGATTGCAGACAATTTTGCATTCACAAGTACATCGTTACTCGCTTATTTCATATGTGCATGTCAGTGACCGGTGGCATACAACACAAGTAACAGCGTTTATGGATCTTCAGTGCTGCTGGTAGCTTGCCGATGAGATCTTTCTCTGTCTCTTTTGTGCTCTTGGCACTTTTTTGTTTTTGTTTTGAGGAAATTTTTGTAGTTATTGTTGTTTAAGACCTGGGCTAAATTATCTGGAATATTTCTATTTGAATGACCGAGTTGGCACAGATCGATTCCAGCGATTTGCATTCACAAGTATAACTTCAATCTGTTACTCGGTCATTTCATATACGCTACTACATGTCAGTGAACCGTTGAATACAACACAAAGTAACAAACAATTATTTGCTTATCATGCTTGGCAGACTACGATCTTCAGTACTCTTAGCCTCCTGATGGAGAGCTTTCTGTGTCTTGTGTTCTTGGCACCTTTTTGAGGAACGTTTTGTAGTTATTGTTGTTAAGAACTGGGCTAAATTATCAGGAAGTTCGATTTATCACCCAGTTTTGGATGACCCGAGTAGGTACAGATCGATTCCAGCAATTTGCATTCGCAAGTAGTACTCCATCGTTACTTGGTCAGTTCATATGCACAAGAGATTCACATGTCATTGAACGGTTGCATGTGAAATCTGATGAAGCGCACACCTCATGGTGTCGCAGGCCTTTCATTGTATAGCCAAAACAACACGGCATTCAGTTACAAACGTGATTAACACGTCAAGATTACAACAACGTCTAACTCTATCTAAACCAACTCTATCTCTATCTATAACAGTAGAGATATACATACACGAGTTTATCTAACACTCCCCTTCAATCCCAACTTTACAAAGATTGAGATTGCACCTAAAATCACTTAGCCGTCTCGCTGAAATTGCCTTAGTGAACCCGTCTGCAAGTTGATCACCAGAAGGAATAAACCGAATGTCCAAGAGCTTAGCTGCAACTCTTTCACGAACGAAATGAAAATCAATTTCAACATGTTTAGTTCGCCCATGAAATACCAGATTGGCTGACATATAAGTTGCACCAAGATTATCACACCATAACACAGCAGATCGAGATTGTGGAATACCAAGCTCATGTAGAATAGATTGCACCCAGATTATCTCTGCTGTGGCATTAGCCAATGACTTGTACTCCGCTTCGGTGCTTGATGAGACACAGTAGCTTGTTTTCGAGCACTCCAAGAGATCAAGTTCGAGCCCAAGAAAACTGCAAACCCTCCAGTTGAGCAGCGATCATCAACACATCCCGCCCAATCAGCATCGGAAAAAGCACTCACTAACAAGGAGTTAGACTTTCGAATTTTAACACCAAGATCAGGAGTACTTCTAAGATATCGCAATATACGCTTAACAGCTGTCCAATGAACCGTGGTAGGGGCATGGAGAAATTGACAGACTTTGTTTACCGCAAAGGAAATATCAGGCCGTGTCAAGGTTAAATACTGAAGTGCACCCACAACACTTCGATATCTAGTAGCATCATCTGCAGATAGAAGATCACCTTGATGGAGAGAAAGCTTTTCAGATACAGAAAGTGGAGTATCAGTCGGCTTGCAATTCACCATGCCCACACGAGATAAAACATCCATAGTATACTTGGACTGAGACAAGATAATTCCATTTGTATCCTTCGTGACCTCAATGCCAAGAAAATAGCTGAGAGCACCAAGATCTTTTAATGCAAAATCCGCCCTTAAGTTCTTCAACAAAGCCTCAACTGCCCCTTCTGAAGAACTTACCACAATAATATCATCAACATATATAAGGAGATACATAGTGACACCATCGCGATAGAAATAAAATAAGGATGTATCAGCCTTAGATGCCCGAAAACCAAGGTGCTGCAGCTTCGTACTGAGCCGAGAATACCAAGCACGAGGAGCCTGTTTCAAACCATACAGAGCTTTGTCAAGCTTGCAAACAAAACCAGGATGCACCGGATCCACAAATCCAGGGGGCTGCTTCATATAAACTTCTTCCTCCAGAACACCGTGCAGAAACGCGTTCTATACATCTAGCTGTCGAAGGCTCCACCCACGAGAGACACCTAGAGAGAGAACAAGGCGAATAGTGGCAGCTTTTACTACTGGGCTGAACGTATCCTCATAATCAAGGCCATAACGCTGCTTAAAACCTTTTGCAACAAGACGTGCCTTATAGCGATCAATGTAGCCGTCAGATTTTCGTTTGATCTTATAAACCCACTTACAGTCAATTATTTGCTCCCCTTGGGTGGAGGAACCAGACGCGAAGTGTTATTCTTCATGAGAGCAGAATATTCAGCATCCATGGCCGACTTCCACCGAGAATCATGTACATGGTTCTAAATAGCCCGCTATAGCTACCGCTATAGCCCGCTATAGCCTTTGGAATGAGAAGAGGCTAAGCTATTCCTCATTTAGCGCTAAGCTTCGTAGCCCGCTATAGCCACCGCTATAGCCGGCTAAATCCGCTAAATTAAGGTGATTTAGCCGGCTAAATGGTGGTGTGATGAAGGCATTAAGCACTTGATAAGGTTTGAAACTTTTAAAGGTGATTTAGCGAATTAAATCAAGATGTTTAACACTTTCAATGATGATGTAATGAAGGCATGAAGCCCAATACTTATTTTGATCCATAAAATTCATGGTTCCATGTGTTTTATGTCTAATTATTCTTTGATTTTTAGTGAAATTGTGAAACCGCTAAAGGAGTTTAGCTGTGGCTATAGCCCGCTATAGCCTTTCTTAGCTTTTGCGGACATCAACCGCTAAAGGCCTTAGCTCGCTATTTAAAACATTGATCATGTAAGGCTTCATGTAGATCACGCGGTTCCCCAGAAGTAGTGAGAAGACCATAAGGAATAGTGCCGTCAGTACGTACCAAGGGCTGTCGAATACCATCCTGAAGACGAGTGTGTGGCCTGGACGGAGGAATTTGAGGAACAGGCGGAGGCGCAGGGGATCCAGGAGCTCTGGTCACAGGAGCCGGGACAGGCGCTGCCGGGGACGGGGGCGCAGGCACGCTGGGCGCGACAGCTGGAGACGCGCGACCGGGCGAGCCAGCAGCCGCACCGCGCGAGGGAGACGTGGCGCTCCGAGACAGGTCTGGCGGTCCCGCAGCAGTCCGTGTCGGGGAAGAGGCGGGAGCGCGCCGCGAGTCAGCACGTGGCAGATGCGGAGAGGTAGGCGGAGCCGACACCGAGGTCGACGCGTCCGCGGTTGTGGGCGGCAGGCGCACCCGATCCGAGAGCGATTAGGCGGGTAGAGCAGCAGCAGAATCTGCCCCAGGATCAATGTCGGGATCTTCTGTGGCCATCGGGATCACGTGTACCAATTGAATCGGTAGGCGCGAAGGGGCCGGTAATGCACCATCGCCAGGAGCCGGGTCATCCTGCACATCATCAAGCTCATCGCCATGGTTAGGATGGTTAGTCACAGGATCAGTACCACTTCCCGTTGGGTGCAAAGTTGGATGAAGGAGGGAGATTTCAGCGCATAGACGAGCACCAGCATCAGGATTCAAGGAAGCGAAGGGAAAGACAGATTCATCAAAGACAACATCGCGTGATATATAAACCGGCCAGAGCTAACATCTAAGCACTTAAAACCCTTGTGTTGGTCAGTATAGCCAAGAAAGACACACTGTTTAGAGCGAAAGGCAAGTTTTCAGGAATTATATGGGCGCAAGTTGGGCCAACAGGCACAACCGAACACACGAAGGGATGAATAATCAGGTTTAGCACTAGACAACCGCTCTAAGGGAGTAGAATAGCCGATAACTTTGGATGGCAGAGGCGGAGCTTCCAATAGGGCAAGGTAGGGCGCAGGGGCGGAGCCAGGTATCGGCCAACCTGGGCTCCGGCCCCCCCTTGCCGTGAGAAAAACTCCAAAGGAATGCGTGTATTTGAGGCCAGCTGCTTGTATTTTGTGCGCTGCCTATTGCTTCTCTGAGTGCATGCGCAAGCAAAGTAACAAAGCCCAATGTTATCTTGATCCTTCCGGCCAGCTCGCGATGCCAACTCTGGACATTGGGCTCCCAACTGGGTGCTCACTCAGGCTGGGTACTGTTCATGGCCCCCCCTCCCGTTCACCGCTGGCTCCGCCACTGGTAGGGCGGCCGCCCTACCTAACCTTGGCGCCGAGGACCCCCCTACCCCCCTTCCCTAGACCTCCTGCGCCCCCTGCTCTTGCCAATTTGTGCAGCCGCCATGGCTACGCTTGGAAGAAATAGACTGCCCCAAGGAAGAAGAAAGCACCAAGAGGTATTAGGCCACTAAAACATACAATCAAGATGGGCCATGGCGTTTGGGCTAAAGTACCCAGGAAAGAGCTTCTTTAGTAGGAGTCGTTTGGGCCAAAGTACTCAGGAAAATGTGACAAAAGAGACAAATTATGCTCTAAAAAAAAGGAAAATGTGACAAATGAGTGGCTCAATGACTTGATTTTGTGCTACATTGAGAAAGATATTTTCAAAAAAACTTGAATGTGACATTATTAAGAAGAAATTTCTTTTCTTTTTTTTTGCGGGGAATTAAGAAGACATTTCAAGCCAAGAAAGAGAGAAAAATACAAGTGCCTAAGCCTCCAAGAAAACCTAGACGTACTTAGTGTCTTATCACTGGTATATGTGTATTCTCATAATGTTCGCTCTTCTATTTTGGAATATATTGTAATTTAGATATCATCATTCATCACTAGCTAATTTATTTTTTAAAATGACAGGTTATTATTTATATGTGGAATACATATGGCTCGAGTACAAATATTATCGTTTACTCTTTGAATAATATGTACTATCTTGATTTTTTCACCTTTTGTTAATAAATGTTGCTTGTATGGTTAGGTTGTGTTGTCTGTTCAAATTTGGGTTGCGGCTTCGCCCTACCTAAATATTTTTCCTGGCTCCGCCACTGTTGGATGGGGTCGATTAATCAAATGAACGGCAGTGCTAAAAGCTTCACACCAAAACTTAAGGGGCATAGATGCTTGGGCAAGAAGGGATAGCCCTACTTCAACAATGTGCCTATGTTTACGTTCGGCAGAGCCGTTCTGCTGGTGAGTGTGAGGACACGAAACGTGATGAGTAATACCAATTTTCTGGAAAAACGGGCTAAGCTTTTGGTACTCCCCACCCCAATCGGTTTGGACAGTAAGAATTTTGCGATTAAATTGGCGCTCAACAAGCTGCTGGAAATCATGGAAATAACGAAAGACTTCAGATTTGTGCTTAAGAAGATAAATCCAGACATACTTGCTATAATCATCAATAAAGGACACATAATAATCAAAACGCCCAACCGACATAGTAGCTGGTCCCCATACATCTGAATGCATTAATTCCAAGGGAAACGACGGCACACAAGATGATCTAGAAAAAGGAAATTGATGACTCTTGACTTGCATGCAAGCATCACAAACTGACTCTTGACGAGCCTCGATGGAGTGAGGCAAATTATTTTGACTAAGGACCTTCTTAACAATATCTAAGGACGGATGACCAAGCCGAGCGTGCCATCGCACCGTGGAGGGTTTGACGGCGCCATATGCATGCTTCAATGGGGGGACTACGTCGGCTGATGGAAAGGGATATAAGCCACCTTTAGACCTGCCTTGCAGCAGGGTCGTCTTCGTTGTTCGATCCTTAACAAAGAAAGATTTAGGGTGAAGTTCAACAAAGACATCATTATCCGAAATAAAACGATTAATGGAGAGGAGGCTTTTAGCAGCAGTAGGAACATGCAAAATATTGTTGAGATGGAGAGGACGAACGGGTGTACGAAAAGTGGTACGACCAACATGACTAATAGCCATACCTTGACCATTGGCAGCATGAACTTGATCATGGCCGGTGTACCGCTCCTTGGTCGTCATCTTGTCGAGGTCGGCGGTGATGTGATCCGTAGCTCCGGAATCAGCAAGCCAGTTCGTGTCAATGCCATAAGACGAGACAGCATCGGCAGAACGCTCTTCTTCACCGGAGTAGCTGGCGTCGAAGCGCTTCCAGCAGCGGACAACAGTGTGTCCCGGCCGCTTGCAGAGCTGTCAGATGGGCCTCTTGCTCGGGTTGTTGCCAGGAGGGACGCGGCCGCCTCTGCCGCGCCCAGCACCGTCACCGCGGGTGTCGCCGAAGCGGCCGACTGGAACGCCGCCGCCGCCGCGACGCCCCGAGACCACGCGAGGCAGCATTGACGGACATGTATTGCTGCTGCGCCAGCCGCTGAGCCGCAAGACGGGCCTCAGTAGTCAGCAGCTGCGCGTAGAGTTTGCCGATCGAGATTGGATCCGCCTGGGCACATACGCTCTCAATGAGCGAATTGTAATCCGAGTCAAGACCGGCGAGGATATAGGACGTGTCGTCCTCGTCGTCGATCTGCTTGCCGGCCGCCGCAAGGTCGTCGGCATAGCCGGTCATCTTGTTGAAGTAAGCCGCACACGACATGTCTCCCTTACGTGTCGTGGCGAGCTTGTTCCTGAGATGCACAATCTGGGAACACGATTGAGAAGCAAACATGCCATGTACCTTGGCCCAAACTTGGGCAGAAGTCTTGCAGCGCGCCACCTGGGCCAGCACCTCCTTGGACATGGAGTTGTTGAGGTAGCCAAGGAGGAGTTGATCAGAGGCAGGAGACCCAGGTCCGCGAAGTCAGGGTTGGGGACCTCCTTCGTCTTCGTCTTGTCGGCGGGATCTTCAACCACTAGGGTTTCCGCCGGCGCCGTGATCTTGCCCTCGAGGATGCCAAGCAGTTGAGCACTGCGGATGGCAGGAAGGACCTGCGCTTGCCAAAGCGCAAAGTTGTCGCGGGAGAGCTTCTCGGCGACAGGGTGGGAGAGGAGGGCGGAGATGGTGGCCGGGGTGGAGAGGGAGGCGTTGCTTGTGGAGGCCATGGCCGAAAAAAGAAACTGGATGTATCTATGGAGGCTAGCTCTGATTACCATGTGAAATATGATGAAGCGCACACCTCATGGTGTCGCAGGCCTTTCATTATATAGCCAAAACAACACGGCATTCAGTTACAACGTGATTAACACGTCAAGATTACAACAACTTCTAACTCTATCTAAACCAACTCTATCTCTATCTATAACAGTAGAGATATACATACACGAGTTTATCTAACATTGCATACAACACAAAGCAACAGACTGAAATTATGTCCGTATTTTGTATCAAGCTTTCATAATTCACATCAGGCCACTTTAAAAGAAAACTATAAGAATAGGGAAAGAGAAAGCAGGCAGGCTAGGATTGTAGGATGCGTTGGGTGGTCGAGAAGTCATGTCACAAATCTGGGGTTTTTGATCGCTTGAGGTGGAAGTGTGCCGATATATTTGGGGAGGAAGGGCTTTGAAGCTCGCCTGACGTCCACGAAAGATGTTCCTCCCAACTGCTGCAAACCACGGAAGCAAAGGTCCCCAGCGCTCGTGCCCCCATCCTTCTAGCTCCAGCTCCGTGTGACACAAACAACTCTCTGCAGTCAAGTCGTACCAAACCTCACTGGCCATGTTGAGTAACTCAAATCTGCACCAAGAGCCACGAGGGGCTGGCAGGCAAGGAGTTGGAAGACGCGGCTGGTCGGCCAGCTAGCCGGGTGCGCACGTTCGCGTGCCAGGCGACCGAAACCTGAGAGATTCACGGCCTTGCGGATCGCCGCCCTCCTGCTCCTGGGGGCTCGCTCTGGCGCGTCACGCGACTGAGGCGGGAGTGGAGTGGGAGCACGGGACACGTCACGGCCGGAGTGCTCTCTTGCGTCCGGGAGATCGGAGAGTTGGACGAACGAGGGCGACGCGAACGAGACTTCGGCACGAGCGGCTAGCTGCAGTTTCGCGGCGCGGAAGGAATAATGACCATCTGTTTATGCCTGGCAGGACAAGGAGCGGAGCCATCAAGCGGCCGAGCGCCTTCTTCTATTTTTTCGCTACGAGCTGCAATGAATCCTTGCAAAACTGCACCTCGCAATTGGTTAAAACCCAGCTACCATTCAGACTCCAGCTCCGGCCATTTTACTGCCTACCGGCCATTTTACTCCAGCTACCAGAGTACCAGTAGGCCCGGGCAGTCAGCGAGTCCGTCCCGAACACTCTCTCAGATCGTCACGGTTACCTACCACACGCCGACACGCGGCTAGACCGGCTCACAAACACACGCACCAGACCACCGGCCTCAGGCCTCAGCATCTGACACGCCACTGCGAGTTCTTGATCGTGTCGCGCGCAGTGATCCGTGTGCACTGCGATCAGTGATATGGCCAGCCTCCACCAGCAGCATGTGTTTGCTGCGTGCGTCGTCCTGCTCGCCGTCTTGTCTGCTTCGTCGCCTGCACCGGCGGTCCGCCGCGACGAGCTAGAGGGGGTGGTGGTGCCGCCGGCGCCAGCCAACGGCTCCGGCGGCGAGACGCCCAGCCACTGGGCCACGAGGCACCGGTTTCACGTCGGCGACGTCTTAGGTACGAGCTCCGATCTAGCGTCCTTAGCTTCTTGCCTTGTTGTGTGCGTGCGTTCCCTTTCGTCCTGCGCTGCGAGCTTGATTCAGCTTCGCTTGACTCGGCCGACGTGCATATATGCATGTATGTGTGCAGACATCAAGAAGTGGAACGGGTCCGTGCTCCAGGTGAGCCGCGCCGACTACGAGCGGTGCGGCGTGGCGAGCCCGTTGGTGCAGCTGGTAGCGGACGGCAAGGGCCCCGCCACGTACCAGTTCCTCGGCCCCGGCCTCTACTACATCATCGGCGGGTCGCGGGCGCGCTGCCAGGCGGGGCAGCGTATGGTCGTGCGCGTCGCGTCGTGCCGCGGCTCTTCCGTCAGCGGCGACGAGGCGGCGGTGACGGTGCCGCCGGCGCCAGCCAACGGCTCCGGCGGAGAGACGCCCAACCAGTGGGCCATGAGGCGCCACTTCTACATCGGCCACCCAGGCCTCCACTACTTCATCGCCGGCTCGGGCGCTGCGAGGCCGGGCAGCGCATGGTCCTGAGCGTCGCGTCGTGCGGCGCTTCCGTCAGCGCCGCGACGGTGCCGCCGGCGCCAGTCAACGGCTCCGGCGGCGAGACGCCCAGCCAATGGGCCACGAGGCACCGCTTTCACGTCGGCGACGTCTTAGGTACGAGCTCCGATCTAGCGTCCTTAGCTTGTTGCCTTCCTGCGCGCGTTCCCTTTCGAGACGCGAGCCATGCGCGCGTCGTCCTGCGCTGCGAGAGCTTGATTCAGCTTCGCTTGACTCTCGGCGTACGTGTGTTTGTGTGTGCAGACTTCAAGAAGTGGAACGGTTCCGTGCTCCAGGTTCGCCGCGCCGACTACGAGCGGTGCGACGGGGCGAGCCCGCTGGTGCAGCTGGTCGCGGACGGCAAGAACCCCACCGCCACGTTTGAGTTCCTCGACCACGGCCTCTACTACTTCATCGCCGGCTCGCCGGCGCGCTGCCAGGCGGGACAGCGTGTGGTCGTGCGGGGCTTCCACCAGCGCCGTGATCGTGCCGCCGGCGCCAGCCAACGGCTCCGGCGGCGAGACGCCCAACCAGTGGGCCATGAGGCGCCACTTCTACATCGGCCAAGTCCTAGGTACGTACACAGCTAGCGTTCTTCTTCCCTTCTTGCGTGCGTTCCGACGTGCTCGATCCGCGTCAATTCGCTCGCTTGACTCGGCGTACGCGTGCGTGTGCGTGCAGAATTCAGGAAGTGGAACGGCTCCGTGCTCCTGGTGGGGCGCGCCGACTACGATCGGTGCCGCGCGGCGAGCCCGTTCCTGCGCTTCGCGGACGGCAAGGGCAACCCCGCCACCATGTTCGAGTTCCTCGGCGACGGCCTCTACTACTTCATCGCCGGCACGCCGGCGCGCTGCCATGCCGGACAGCGCATGGTCGTGAGCGTCGCGTCGGGCGGCCCTCCCTTGATCAGCGCCCAGGCGCCGGCGCCGGCGGAGGTCGTCCGACAGGCCGACCCAGCATTCTCGTGTCAGAAAAAAATGCGGGGATGTGGATATCCCCTACCCATTTGGCGTTGGGAAACAATGCGCCTTGAACTCGGATTTCAGCATCCAGTGCCATTCCAACAGGCCCTTTTCCAGGTCAATCGAGATTACTTTTGTTATAACAATAATACTTGTTGGAGGAGGAAAGGAAGTTTCAGGAGAATCTATCCTACTCCTACTCTTTATATGGGCAATTTACCAAAAGGACTCTCTCCTAGTAGGAAAGGAGACCCCCTACCCCGAGTATAAATAGTAGAGCACCCCATGATGTAATTACACAAGTTTATTCAGAATAATAAAGAGAAGGCTCCACCCTACATTGTCTCGCCTCTCGTCTACTTTTGTGTGTTGTTTTCCCCCGCCGATAGCGTGTTACAACACGTTATCAGCACGCTCTTCCGCCGAGCTACAGAAGTCACCGAGTAGAAGCCGCCGAGTTCCAGCCGTCGCCGCCTCGGGATTCATGCCCGCCTCGGGAATCGAGCCACCTTGATTTCTGTGCCTCGACGACATCGACGTCCGCGCCAACGCGAAGCTTTTGACGGGAACGGGAACAACTACACTGCATCCTGACTACACGGCATCGAGTTTCGCCTGCATCAACGAGAACGACTACTACAAGCCCGAAGGTATCTAGCAGATCGATCTTGTCGTTCTTTGATCGCGTAGACTCGCTGCAGTCTAGGATCGGTAGAACCCCTTGAATCTGGACCTGGTTTTTCTAAACCAGGTTTTATTGCGTCCCTACATCTAGTTTTTGTTAGGGATCACGAATTGCATTGCATCGCATACACAGTCCGATGGGGCTTGTAGCCGCCACTGTCGCCGATGAGCACCGCCGGCGACCACCACATGTACAAACTGATAGCTCGAAGGCCATCATCACACAGCATACATGCAAGAAGCAGAAACAGTAGAGGAAAAGGGGGCGGCTGTACACCTAACCCAAACCCTAACCCTAATCGGCGAGATGGATCTCGCCGGAACCCAAGCTGAGGAGCCGAAGCTCGTGGAGCTGTTCACACACGTGGACTAGAACATCCCGATGCCTCTCAACCCTAGCTAGTCGACGACGAGCTTGAACCTCACCGCCGACCACCGTGCCGACTTGACCACCGTGCCGACTTACCGTGCTGCACGAAGCCGCGCGCCGAGCCGCACCTCGGCTCGGCTCGGTCTCCTCGCCATGCGGGGCCCGCATCGCCACCGCACCACCGCGCCGCCGCACGACGGCGACGACCCGCCGCGATCCCCACACGAGCTCGCTGGGCCCGGATCCGCGCCCGAGGTCACCGGATCTGACCTCGGGGCCGCCGGATCTGGGGGTCCGGGACCCCTCCGCCGCAAGAGGGGCCCCGGGTCTTCGTCCTCCTCGCGCCGCGACGGCGGTGAGCCACGAGCTCACCCGCTGCCGCCCTCCTGCACGCACCGCCGCGCCTGAACGCCGCGCGCGCGCTGCTCCGCCTCCGCGACCCCCCGCGGGGGCCGCGCACCGCCATACCCCGGCGCCGAGCCTCGCACGCGCTCGCCTGGGCCCCCGCATCCTTCCTCTTCGCGCCGACGCGCCATGGCGCCCCACCGCCGCCGCCGCGAGCTCGTCGCACGAGCTCGCCCGCCACCGCCGCGCTCGGGGAGTGAGGGAGAGGAGAGGGGGAGGGAGTGAGCGGATAGGGTTTCAACTCTATCCGTCTCGCTTAAGTACCGCCCGGGCAGGCCGGCCTGGTGGGCTGGGCCGGGGTGGGCCAGGATGGGCCGAGCAGGCCCATTGTTGGCAGTCCTAAGGCCTAACAGAAATGAATCCGCAAGCGCACGGATACCGATGTAGCTTTCACCCCAAGAGTATTCCTAAGGTATCGAATCCACAGGGACGAACAATGTACTAAACTCGAGATCTATGCAGAATATCCGTAAAAAGGGTCATACTAAGCGGAGAATTAATGCAGTAAGAGTGATAGTCCTCTGGCCAGGTAATCTAATGCAAGATATTAAATAACTAAGCAATTCGATAAGGGTCTTTCGAAATCATCTACTTCGGAGCACGGCCGCCGCCAAGACACGCAACCCGGTAACTAGGTTCAACGTATCCGGTCAACGGACCGCGTCTAGGCCCTACACATTCAACCCGAACGTGGTGGACTACAGAGACCGGTGCAGCTGTCATCTACACTCGCGGCTACCACACGCCGTGGAGTTGAGGGCAACTCAGGATAAATCAAAGTATAAACACCACGTTTACACCTATCTTTAATACCAGCAACTAGCAATTGTTCTAGAGCTAGAACATGTAGTAAATAAGAAATAAATACTACACACCTGAATCCCATAAATGATAAAGAAGAAAACCTTACTTTATTGCTCAATAAATAATACCTTACATGTTACCCGGCCTGGAAGACTAGGACGACTACTCCCAGGCGGAGTACATACCCGAGGCGCCGAAGAAGAAGAGCTCCGACATCTCCGGAGCTTCCACCCTTCCTCCTCCTCTAACTCACTCTCTACTTCACTTATCAAAGTGTTTCTCTACTAAGGTGTGAGTTCTACCGTGGGAGCTACCATCTATTTATAGGCCTAAGTGAGGTAGAGTGACGGGCACGTCAAGCAGGAGGTCGGTGGAGCGATTTGGCCAAAACGTCAGGCCGGCCGGCCTCCCACCTTGGCCGGCTGGCCATCCATTGTCTTGGATGGCCACCGCCTTCGCCGTGGACGCTCACGATCGCTTCCGAAGGTCGGTTCCGAAGTCGGTTGTCGAGTGGGGGCGGCGGAAGTGCAGAAATCATCAAATTAAAGCCCAAAAGCCCACCTTCCAGATGTCGGTTGTTCATCCACCATGGAGACCACTTGGGCTTGATGTTTTGCGGTGCGTATAGCCCACTGGAGGAAGATCGGGTCCATAGGAGATAAAAGTTGGCCGGCCGGCCTAGGGTTGGCCGGCCGGCCTGGAAATTTCAGCATTTCCTGCAATTTTCGTTGAGGCATAACTTCTGCTCCCGAACTCCGAATTGGATGAACCAAAAGTCAATTTTGACTATCTTTCCGAGGGCTTTCACATGGAGAGATCAAATTTTTTATTTGGATAATTTATCTTCATAGAAAAATCCCTTATTGTTAAAGTTTGTGGTGATTTTCCTTATAATTATTCCTGCAATCAAAATATCACCAAAACTTGTGGAAAGCCATTAGTCCATAAAGAATGTTCATTTTATTCTTGATTGATGGCTTTTATAAGCTGGTGTTGGCGGTAAAAAGTAGTCGTTAAGGACCGCCAACCCCCCCCCCCCCCCCCCCCCCCAGACTTAGATCTTTGCTCGTCCCGAGCAAAAAAGATTGAACCAAAGAAAAGGCATCATCAAGGAGTTATGGCAGAGTTATTTCGACAATTACTTCAGGCTCACTATGTGGAAGTAGCTAAAGCTCACTGTCTTCAAGAGTTGAGAGATTGAATAGCAATAATCAAAGATTCTTTCAAACTCAAAATCCCTCGGGTTTCAAAAACTCCCCCCCTTCTTGTGTGTCACAAATTCACAACATGAGTCACTCAAAGTGGTGAAGAAGCCTTTCTTCTCTCAAAAGATATCTTCCCTATCCCTAATAGGCTTGTATTTGGAGCTTGGTAGGGAGAGCACAATCTTTTTGCAGAATTTTGTAAGGCTAAGAAAGAATTCTAAAGAGAATATTGCACATCCTCATCGTTCAGTCAAGATAAAAGTTGATGCATGTGGTGGGGGAGAAAATGAACTCACACTGTGGGAGAACTTTGATCTATGTCATGCCCAATTTTGAATTTTAAAGTCAGCCATAGTGCCATTTTTTTTTACATCGGGGAACTCTCTCTCTCTCTCTTTTTATTTTTGGAGTTCCCGCGATGTACGAGGCAACTTGTATGGCTCCTTTAACTTCCTTTCATGATTTTGTGGGCTTGAACATAGGGACAAAAAATTCTTTGAAGACGAAGTATTCGCTTGAATTTTGAGTCAAGCAAATTTTCTAGTGGAAGCATTCGAGAACACATGTGAAGGATAAAGACTGAACTTTGAGGAGTGCATTTTTCTCGAGAGAATTAAATCTTAACCGAACTCACAACAAAAAGATTGGCTTTTGAGGAGTTCATACCTATTTATCTTTTTGGCTCTAATAGGCTTTTTCAAAAGATTTTGTGACAACAAGTCCGAAGGAAAAATTTTGATTCCAAGATAATCAAGAGAAGAAAGAAATCAAGATTCATGCATATATCAAATCTCACAACAAAATAGACAGGAGCGTCCTTAAATTTATTTTTGTGAGCAAGAAGAAACAGCAAAATAACGCCATAAACCAAGAAAGAAATTATTTGGTTCATCTTTGGAAATTATTTGGTTTTATTTCCTGGGTAAGTGAAACAGAGCAAGGGGTTCAAGATAAAGATTGAGGAAAAATTGGACCTGATTGGAGTTTCGCCAAGGCCGGCCGGCCTGGGGTGTGGGCCGGCCGGTGGGGTCCCTCCCCTGTTCCTTCTCTGTTTCGTCGGGACAAACGCGCCATTGTGTGTTCACAATTTTGTTCCTGCGCACTCGGGAAAATGTGAGCGTACAAAGGTTAAACCAACACTCAATTTAATAAAGCACTCACACAAACATGTTGATATTATTTATTTTTAATTTATTATGTTTGTTTTTTTTTGAAGGAAAAGAAAAAGGGTGCTTAGTTAAGGTCGAAGCCAGACCGTAGATGCAAGCATTTTCAACTTTGGATAAATTCGAGGACATCTACTTCCTCGAGAGCAGGCATGGAGGGTTCAAGGAATACTTTTAACCGCTGGCCATTTACCTTAAAAAGGCTTCCATCATCACTCTGGAGAGTGACGGCTCCATATGTGGAGGATTCCACAACGGTATAAGGGCCGTCCCATTTACTCCGGAGTTTACCAAGGCCAAATAATTTAGCGCGGGAATTAAAAAGTAGTACCTTATCTCCTGGCACAAAGTGCTTCTCACGGATGCGCGTGTCATGCCATCTTTTAGTTCTGTCCTTGTATAGCTTGGAGCTATGGTACGCCTTCTCCCTCCATTCTTCAAGCTCGGCGATTTGAATTTGCCGCTTGACTTGGGCTTGATCCAGATCCATGTTCCATTTCCGGATTGCCCAATATGCCTTGAACTCTAGCTCGACAGGTAGATGGCATGTTTTCCCTATACCATTTGGTAAGGGGTCATACCAATGGGTGTCTTATAAGCTGTCCTGTAAGCCCATAATGCTTCATGCAGTTTGCTTTTCCAGGACTTTCCCATCTTATCAACGGTCTTTTGGAGGATATTCTTGATTTGTTTATTCAAAATCTCCGCTTGACCGCTGGTTTATGGGTGATAGGGGGTCGCTACTCTATGTTCAATTCCATATTTGTGTAGCATTTTCTTGAAAGATTTATCAATGAAGTGTGAACCCCCATCACTAATAATCACCCTTGGTGTGCCGAACCTGGGAAGATGTGTTCCTGGAGCATTCTCTTTGAGTGGGTGGAGTCTGCATTGCGGCATGGTATTGCTTCTACCCACTTTGAGACATAGTCCACTGCCACTAAGATGTACTCATAGTTTTCTGACTTGGGAAAGGGTCCCATGAAGTCAGTGCCCCATACATCGAAGATATCGATTTGGAGGTTATTTGTAAGGGGCATCGCATCTCGAGAGTTTATCCCTCCTTACTCTTTGGTAGCGAGGACATCTCCGTACATACTCTTTGGTATCTTCATACATAGTCGGCCAGTAAAATCCACTCTGCCAGACTTTAGCATTGGGACGGAATGCTCCATAGTGGCCCCCATACGACGAAGAGTGACATCTGTCAATGATCTGCATTGCTTCACAGGTGAGCACACATCTTCTAAGTAAGCCATCAGAGCAGATTTTATATAGATAAGGATCATCCCATAGATAGTATCTGCTATCCCTAATGAGCTTCTTCTTGTCCTCCCCTGGTGGTATGTATCCCGAAATGATATAGTTAACAATATTTGCATACCACGGGTCGGTGCTTGTTACCTTTAGTAACATATCATCTCTCAAGTAGTCATTGATAGGAAGTTCATTGGGATCTTCAACATGTAAACGAGAGAGATGATCTGCCACTGTGTTTTCTACTCCTTTTCTGTCTCTGATTTCTATGTCAAATTCTTGGAGGAGTAGAATCCATCGGATAAGTCGTGGCTTTGCATCCTTCTTAGTTAGCAGGTACTTGAGGGCTGCGTGGTCAGAATAAACTATCACTTTCGCGCCCACCAAGTATGACCTGAACTTATCAATGGCATAGACTACTGCAAGCAATTCCTTCTCTGTGGTTGCATAATTGAGTTGTGGCCCTGTGAGAGTCTTGCTTGCATAGGCTATGGCATGATGCTTCTTATCCTTGGTCTGTCCCAACACAGCCCCGACGGCATAGTCGCTTGCATCGCACATGATCTCGAATGGGAGCTTCCAATCTGGAGGTTGGATAATGGGGGCTGAGATTAATGCTCGCTTGAGTTCGTTAAATGCCTCCATGCACCTGTCATCAAAGACGAATGGTGCATCCTTAGCTAGCAGATTGGTGAGAGGTCTGGCTTTCTTGGAGAAATCAATCTCCTGTAGAACCCAGCATGCCCCAGGAAACTACGGATCCCCTTAATATTTTCCTCGGGGGTGAAAGTGACCCAATGAATTCAACCTTAGCCTTGTCAACTTCTATCCCTCTGGCAGAGACCTTATGTCCTAAGACAATTCCCTCAGTTACCATGAAATGGCATTTTTTCCAGTTCAGGACTAGATCGGCTTCCTTGCATCTTTGTAGCACCTTCTCTAAGTTTCGTAGGCACCCATCGAATGTCTCTCCATAGACAGAGAAATCGTCCATGAATACCTCCATTACTTTCTCAACAAGATCTGAGAAGATAGCCATCATGCATCTTTGGAAGGAAGCAGGTGCATTGCATAACCCGAATGACATCCTGCGATATGCAAAGGTGCCATAGGGACGTGTGAAGGTTGTCTTATCTTGGTCATCAGGATGGATAGGAATATGGTGATATCCTGAATAACCGTCTAGAAAGCAGAAGAATGAATGCTTTGCCAGCCGTTCGAGCATTTCATCGATGAAGGGAAGAGGATAATGGTCTTTTCGTGTTGCCTTATTCAGCTTCCTGTAGTCGATGCACATTCGCCACCCTGTCACTGTGCGTTGAGGGATCAATTCATTTTTCTCGTTCCGCACAACAGTCATCCCTCCTTTCTTTGGCACAACCTGAACTGGACTGACCCATTGACTGTCTTGTACTGGATAAATTATCCCTGCCTTGAGTAGCTTTAAGATCTCCTTTTTCACTACTTCTCTCATGGCATTGTTAAGACGTCGTTGGTGTTCACGAACAGGCTTGTGGTCCGGTTCATCGGGATTCTATGGGTGCAGAATTCTGGACTGATTCCCTTGAGGTCTGCCAGTGAGTAACCTATTACTGATCGATATTTCTCCAGTAAGGCTACTAGCTTCTTCTCTTCTTCTTGGGAGATCTTGTCACTGATGATAACTGGGGTGCTTTGATTCCCAAAGAGGAAGCTGTACTTGAGAACAGGTGGTAACGGCTTTAACTCGACAGGCGTTGGAGCAGTTTCTTCATGCTTGTCTAGTTTAACATATGGTGAAGCATCGTCGTCTTCAGTAAAGAATATAGTTTCTTCCTCCATATGGAGTGCTTCCATGAATTCTCCACCTATTTGTTCAATAGATGCTAATTCTTCCATAGTCTCAGGATGCGTCTCTGCTTTGGTGTTGAGAGCTCGCCTGATGTCAACGGGGAAGCTTTCTTTCCCAATACGAACATCCAACTTCTCCTGTAAGTACTTTATTTGGGAGAATGTGTAGATTGGAGTTTCGATCAGTAAGAAGTCTTGCTTGGGTATATCAAATATGTGAAAGACGAGAACCATGGGCTGTTCATTTATCTCCGTCTCCACTTCCCGCAAAACTCCTACCGCTGGGTAATATTTGTTCTCGAAGACCAACCATTTCTCTGAAGGTGTTAGGTTGCCTTCGGACAGCCATCCACTACTCTCAGCCAGATGCTTTGACATGATATTGACTTTGGCCTTTAAGTCATATATGGCTTTCCTCCTAGCAGTGGATTGAATATTCACCATAACGCAGTCGGGTTTCGGATTCAACTTGATTGTCTCCCTCGTGCATTCGGCTTCTTGAAACCAATCTTGGTGTATTCTTTTTGTCTGGTCTTCTATATCCTCCCAATACAGTTCTTTGGCGTCATCATTGTCAGGGTGACAATTTCTCTCTATCGGATATGATCTTGTATCCCCGAATTTGGTGAAATCAATTTCCTCTTCGTATGGCACGAGAGGAAGAATTGGTTCCACCACCTGATGGCTTTGAGCTTCGGCAAGAGTTTGACCACCTTGGAACAAATTTGGATTTGTTGGGCAGACATGGAATGGTTCTGGAGCTTCTTCCATGATCGGAGCTTGAGGAACCTCAATTTGAAGCACGGGTTGAGCAATGGGTACTTCTTCAATTGGCAGCTCAGGTGAAGGTGGCACATAGCTGTCCAGATTGCTCAGAATCCTCCCAAGAAGTTCGAATCCTTCAGTTGGTGTGATTCTTATGAAAGATCCTCCAGAAGCAGTATCCAGAAAAGTACGGCTCCCTGGAGTGAGCCCCCACATGAAGTGCTGAAGGAGTACCGTTGGTGAGAGTCCGAGATTTGGCCCTTTGACGGTGTATGACATGAAGCGCTCCCATGAGGCTCCCAATGTTTCTTCACTGCCCTGCTTGAAGGTAAGAAGCTCCATACGAAGAGCAATGACTTTTGCAACAGGGAAGTATTTGAAACAGAAGAGATCTCTGAGAGTTGTCCAATTTCTGCTGGCCCCTCCTACTGACATAGCATACCATTGTGTTGCCCTTCCACTGAGTGAGAATGGGAATAACTTCCATTTCAGCGTGTCCTGTGAAAATCCCTGGGTCGAAACAGTGGAACAGAGCAGCTCGAAGTATCTCAGGTGTTCATATGGGTTCTCATTTTCATCTCCGCGGAAGATGTTCCCCTAAACCAGTGCTATGAGTTCTGGACGAATCTCATAGCTCTGGGCTGTGATTGGTGCAGATGCTGGAGGAGGCTCCAGTAATTCTCCTTTCGGAGCATTGGCACAGGCAATGGAAGATGGGTCCATGGTAATGACAAAGAAAAACAAAAACAAAAACAAAACAAAACAAAACAAACCTAGATTCGAGCTAGCACAGCTACCGTTTCCCGGCGACAGCGCCAGAAAGCTTGTTGGCAGTCCTAAGGCCTAACAGAAATGAATCCGCAAGCGCACGGATACCGATGTAGCTTTCACCCCAAGAGTATTCCTAGGGTATCGAATCCACAGGGAACGAACAGTGTACTAAACACGAGATCTATGCAGAATATCCATAAAAAGGATCTATGCAGAATATCCATAAAAAGGGTCACACTAAGCGGAGAATTAATGCAGTAAGAGTGATAGTCCTCTGGCCAGGTAATCTAATGCAAGATATCAAATAACTGAGCAATTCGATAAGGGTCTTTCGAAATCATCGACTTCGGGGCACGGCCGCCGCCAAGACACGCAACCCGGTAACTAGGTTCAATGTATCCGGTCAACGGACCGCGTCTAGGCCCTACACATTCAACCCGAACGTGGTGGACTACAGAGACCGGTGCAGCTGTCACCTACACTCGCGGCTACCACACGCCGTGGAGTTGAGGGCAACTCAGGATAAATCAAAGTATAAACCCCACATTTACACCTATCTTTAATACTAGCAACTAGCAATTGTTCTAGAGCTAGAACATGTAGTAAATAAGAAATAAATACTACACACCTGAATCCCATAAATGATAAAGAAGAAAACCTTACTTTATTGCTCAATAAATAATACCTTACATGTTACCCGGTCTGGAAGACTAGGACGACTACTCCCAGGCGGATTACATACCCGAGGCGCCAAAGAAGGAGAGCTCCGACATCTCCGGAGCTTCCACCCTTCCTCCTCCTCTAACTCACTCTCTACTTCACTTATCAAAGTGTTTCTCTACTAAGGTGCGAGTTCTACCGTGGGAGCTACCATCTATTTATAGGCCTAAGTGAGGTAGAGTGACGAGCACGTCAAGCAGGAGGTCGGTGGAGCGATTTGGCCAAAACGTCAGGCTGGCCGGC
The DNA here is from genome assembly GCA_012490785.1 of Eragrostis nindensis. Classification (NCBI taxonomy): domain Eukaryota; kingdom Viridiplantae; phylum Streptophyta; class Magnoliopsida; order Poales; family Poaceae; genus Eragrostis; species Eragrostis nindensis. Next base: position 223,007 of record JAAXCT010000652.1, on the reverse strand, counting down.
CTCCCACCTTGGCCGGCCGGCCATCCATTGTCTTGGATGGCCACCGCCTTCGCCGTGGACATTCACGATCGCTTCCCAAGGTCGGTTCCGAAGTCGGTTGTCGAGTGGGGGCGGCGGAAGTGCAGAAATCATCAAATTAAGGCCCAAAAACCCACCTTCCGGATGTCAGTCGTTCATCCACCATGAAGACCACTTGGGCTTGACGTTTTACTGTGCGTATAGCCCACTGGAGGAAGATCGGGTCCATAGGAGACAAAAGTTGGCCGGCCGGCCTAGGGGGTGGCCGGCCGGCCAGGAAATTTCAGCATTTCCTGCAATTTTCGTTGAGGCATAACTTCTGCTCCCGAACTCCGAATTGGATGAACCAAAAGTCAATTTTGACTATCTTTTCGAGGGCTTTCACATGGAGAGATCAAATGTTTTATTTGGATAATTTATCTTCATGGAAAAATTCCTCATTGTTTAAGTTTGTGGTGATTTTCCTTCATAATTATTCCTGCAATCAAAATATCACCAAAACTTGTGGAAAGCCATTAGTCCATAAAGAATGTTCATTTTATTCTTGATTGATGGCTTTTATAAGCTGGTGTTGGCGGTAAAAAGTAGTCGTTAAGGACCGCCAACACCCACTGGGCCGGCCTGTTTCGGAATAAACAGAAAAAGAAAAGAAAAAACTAGGATAATTCTAAAAATCTGAAATTTTGCGAGAAACCCCCTGAATAAGCTAGGAATTGTAGTTAAGTCCTGAATTTTTGCAGAAAAGACCTTGAAGTTTTCCATAATAGAACCCGCAGTCCTAAATTTTTGCAAAAGGTCCAGATTGTTCTGAAATTATGATTTGACCCAGATTTTTTGCAAATTTGACCCTGTAGTCTATGGAATTTGTCTGAATTATTGTTATTTTGCAAATAACACCTCGGGTTTAAAGGAAATTATATCAGAAACATATAAGCTTGCTGTTTTTGCAGTTTAATCCTCCTGTTTGTGCATAATTACTGTGTAACTTGATCTGAAATCATGCATATCATGTTAAAGCAATTAAAACATGATTAAAAGTGCCTTTAATCATAGAAACATGGTTTTAGGTTGTTTTTTTAATTTTAATCCATTACTTTATGCATTCTACAAATCTTGATTACTTGAAGTAATACTTATGTACATTTGACCATCTTGTAGATGGGGTACACACTTGACAAAACTGGTGTTAACTTCCCCGAATGGAGAATCAAAATGCGCAATGAGCTGGAAGATGAAAAATTGTGGCATGTGATTTCACCACATGAAGGTCCACATCCTACACTTTCTGAATAAGTGAAAGCAAGGATATACATCAATCTTCGACTTGATGCTCATCTGAAGGATTGGTATTCGTCGATAGAAGATCCTGAAACACTTTGGGATACGCTGTATGCAAGATACAGAAAAGAAATCTTGGTACTAGCATCCAAAGCTCAACGTGAATGGGATAATCTGAAATATTCCACATTTGCATCGTTTGAGGATTATGATGTTGAACTCAGAAGGATTGCTAATGGCAAATGGATGAGTGGAACTATCATCACAGAAGATGACATGATCCAGAAGACACTCGATGCCATCAATCCTAATGAGGATGTGCAATCAGACAAGTTCTCTAGCCATGCTTATTCAATGTATGAAGAACTAGCTAGAGATTTGATCTGGGACCGAGAAGCCTGCAAACGGGACTACTTGCATGCAGTCATGGAAAGTCCTCACGATATGAAATGTCGCAAGTGTGGATTAGCTGGTCATTTATCCAACACATGCCAATCTCCTCTATACATCAGGAAGATATTCAACTCATACATCCTTGAACATGAGATTAAGAGAACAGAATTCTCGCGATTTGATGTTCTATTTGTGAATCTTGAAGATTATGAGATGGAATATTCAGATGATGAGGATGATGAACACATGGCACATCAAGAAGATGATGAATTCATATATCAAGAAGATGATGAAGTCAATAATCTTGAAGATAACAACATGGATAACTATAACACCAGATATACATCTGATGATGAACATGAAGCGGTAGTCATATCAGATGATGAAGAATGATGTACATGGAGACATGAATTAGTTCTCCCTAGTTTTTACACTATCTAGTAGATGGTTTAAGTAGTAGTTATGCATTTAGTTTTAAATTCCTGCAATGAATTAAGTGGATTAATGTAATCTCTAGTAGAGACCTCGTTTTTAATATATAGTACTTGCAGTCTATATAATTGCCTTGGTTTTTCTTTTACATTGTCGTTATTTGGCTTTTCTTGAAGTATTTGCCTTTGCTTTTGCCTACAAATGTAGTACAAGGGAAGAGGAACTATGTCTTGTAGACTGTTGCACCACTAGCACAGTTCTTAGGGATACCCGTTATTTCCAAACACTCAGAAAGTATGAAGAAGGAATAACGACTCTGTTGGAAACGGGAGAAAGATTGTGGGTTCCGGAAGAGCAACCCTTACTCTCCCTAATGGAACGACATTAGTAATCCAAGCAGCATTACTATGTCCAGACGCAACTAGAACGTTGCTGAGCTTCAAAGATATCCGTGCAAATGGTTTTCATGTAGAAACCAATGACGATAATGATGAAGAACGTCTTATCATGACTAAGAAGCACGGAGATCAGAACACTATTGTGGAAAGTTTCCCCTCCTTTAAGGAAAGCATGTACTACACCTATATTAAACCACAGAATGGATTAGCTGCGTTCAAAGTGATCTTGAAGAATCATGAACCATAAAGAATATGGCATGAAAGACTTGGGCATCCAGGAAGTAATATGATGAGCAGAATCTTGAAGAATTCTAGTGGTCATAAATTGCAACCAAAAAGATTTCCTTCAAGTCATGAAGACTTCTTTTGCGCTGCATTTGCAAGTGGGAAATTGATAACTAGAACCTCTACATTAAAACTTCATGCAGAAGATACACCATTCCTTGAAAGAATACAAGGAGATATCTGTGGACCTATTAGTCCCTTATCAGGGCCTTTTAGATACTTCATGGTATTAATAGATGCCTCCTCAAAATGGAGTCAAGTATGTCTATTGTCCACTAGAAATCATGCTTTTGCACGCCTTACATCCCAAATAATTCAATTGAAGAATAATTTTTCAGAGCATAGAATTAAATCCATTCGCATGGATAATGCCGGAGAATTTACCTCAAAGGTATTTGATAACTATTGCAAGTCATTGGGAATAAAGGTAAAACATCCTGTTCCTCATGTGCATACGCAAAATGGTTTAGCAGAATCGCTAATTAAGAGGATCAAGTTAATTGCAAGACCACTATTATTGCATAGTCAGCTGCCTACCACTTGTTGGGGACATGCTGTGCTACACGCTGCTGCTCTCATACAACTTAGACCATCTGCTAAAGTTGAAGAATCACCATTAGCATTAGTGCAAGGGAAGATACTGAATATCTCTCACATAAAGAAGTTTGGATGTGCCGTATACGTCCCAATCCCACCGCCTCAGCGATCACAAATGGGAGCTCAACGCAAACTTGGAGTTTATGTGGGATTTGAGAGCCCATCGATCATAAAATCTTGAGCCACTCACTGGAGACTTGCATACGGCTCGATACGCTGATAGTATATTTAATGAAGATCATTTCCCGGCATTAGGGGGAGAAATGTACCTCAAGAAAGAATGCCGAGAAATAGAGTGGGAAACTCCTGGAATCCGTGGAATGGATCCTCGCACTAAAGAAACTGACCAAGAAGTTCAGAATATCATCCACTTGCAGAGGATTGCTAATGAACTGCCAGAGACATTCACCAACACACAGGGAATTATGAAATCTCATATACCAGCAGTAAATGCGCCGGAAAGAATTGAAATACCCATGAAGCGGGGGCTCAAATGGAATTCCAAACTAGAGCCACTAACTCATTAGCTAGAAATGCTAGAAAGAGGGGGAGTGAACCGGTTGCAAGGGTATCGAAGAAACCCAAAGTACAAGCGCAAGATAAAGCTCCTAGGAGACGTCCCACAGAGCGTAAGCATAAGCTTGGTGCTAATGAGAATCCCGTGAATGGTGAAATGAGTGTACACGAAGTACCGAAACCAGATATTCCGGATCTGAATACACCTGTAAGTGATGATCTGGACCATGATGAAAGAATCATGGAGAACTCAACACACTATGTTGAGACAGGAGAAAAGTATGATAGAAGAGCTCAGAATGTCGACATATATTTTGCAGAGAAGATTGCCCACATCATTGATGAGGTTGAAGAACCCAAATCAATGAAAGAATGCAAGCAGCGTTCTGATTGGCCAAAGTGGAAAGATGCAATCACTGCATAACCAAAATTTGCTTAATAAAAGACAAGTCTTCAGACCAGTCTGCCTCACCCTTGAAGGAATGTATCTCGTAGGATACAAATGGGTATTCGTCCGGAAGAGAAACGAAAAGAATGAGGTCGTAAGATACAAAGCGAGATTAGTGGCTCAAGGTTTCACGCAGAGACCAGGTATCGATTATGATATCACATACTCACCTGTAAAGGATGGAACCACATTCCGGTACTTGATCTCTCTAGCAGTAAATATGAAATTGCAGATGAAATTAATGGATGTTGTGACAGCATACCTGTATGGGTCGCTGGATACTGAAATTCACATGAAGGTTCCAGAAGGAATCAAATTCCCAAATGAAGAACAACGCAATTTATATAGTGTGAAGCTGCAAAGATCACTATATGGTTTAAAGCAATCTGGAAGAATGTGGTATAATAGGCTTAGTGAGTTTTTATTGAAGAAAGAATTCTTGAAGAATGAAGATAGTCCTTTTGTGTTCATTAGAAAATCAGAGATGGGATATTGTATAATATCTATCTATGTCGATGATCTGAATATCATTGGAACGACACAAGACATCGAGGAAGCTAGTTCATTCCTGAAATCTGAATTTGAAATGAAGGATTTAGGAAAGACTACATTCTGCCTAGGCTTGCAGCTAGAACATACCCCAGAAGGGATACTATTGCACCAGTCGAACTGTACCAAGAAGGTTAGAGAAGTTCTATATGAGTAGTGCATATCCACTCAGAACACCTATGGTTGTGAGGTCACTCGGTGTAGAGACAGACCCATTTAGACCAAAAGAGGAACATGAGGAAGTGTTGGGACCTGAATATCCCTACCTAAGTGCTATCGGGGCGTTGATGTATCTTGCAAATGGTACAAGATCCGATATTACCTTTGCTGTTAATCTCCTAGCAAGATTTAGTGCAGCTCCAACCAGAAGACATTGGAATGGCATTAAGCATGTCCTCAGATACCTTAAAGGAACAGAAGAGATGGGGTTGTTCTTCCGCAAGGAAGGAAATGTAATCCTAGAAGGTTATGCAGATGCTGGGTACATGTCGGATCCACACAAATCATTCTCACAGACTGGTTATGTGTTTCTCTGTAGTGGAACTGCAATTTCTTGGAGATCTACGAAGCAGACGATGGTGGCTACATCAACAAATCACTCAGAGATTATTGCCTTGTATGAGGCATCTAAAGAATGCATTTGGTTGAGAAGAATTACTGACCATGTACTGAATACATGTGGAATTGAAGTGAGTAAATCCCCTACCATTATCTATGAAGATAATGCAGCTTGTATTGCACAAATACAAAAGGGATATATTAAGTCTAAGGTCACGAAGCACATTACACCTAATTTTTCTTCACGCATGAAATGCAAGAGAATGAAGAAATTATGGTGACTCATGTTCGCTCATGTGATAATCTTGCAGATATGTTCACTAAAGCCCTACCTGCTAAATCTTTTGAAAAGTATAGGCATGGTATAGGAATGAGGAGACTTAAAGATGTGTGCAAATTACGGGGGAGAACTTTCTTGAGCAAATAATCCCTAACACTATAGTCAAGAAGACAATATTGTAAATTCTAAGAGAATATAGCATTGTACTTTTTTTCCCTCATTTGAGTTTTTGCCTGAAGGTTTCTCAAAAGAAGAGGTTTTTAACGAGGCATTGTGTGCAATAAAGAGCTACGGTACAATGTACTCTTTTCTCCAATTTTTCCCACTGGATTTTTATGAAGGAGTTTTTAATGAGACATGTGTGTCGTCGTAAAATGCCCAAAGGGGAGTGTTATAACAATAATACTTGTTGGAGGAGGAAAGGAAGTTCCAGGAGAACCTATCTTAGTCCTACTCTATATGTGGGTAATTTACCAAAGGCATCTCTCTCCTAGTAGGAAAAGAGACCCCCTACCCCGAGTATAAATAGTGGAGCACCCCATGATGTAATTACACAAGTTTATTCAGAATAATAAAGAGAAGGCTCCACCCTACATTGTGTCTCGCCTCTTGTCTACTTTTGTGTGTTGTTTTCCCCCGCCGACAGCGTGTTACAACAACTTTCATCTCAGCAGCCGAGGGGAGAATTGGAATGAAATCGGATGTGGAAAAAACTTGCAACAAAGACACTGCCGAGCCTCCCGTGGGCTTCGACAACATAAGACTCTTTCGATTCTCTTACACCGAGAACGTGTTTGTCATTCTGGGCTGTGGAACAAGTGGTGCCGACTTTACGAGGGTAGGTCCACAAGCATTAGAGCATTCTCTGTACACTCTTTTCTTGTCATTTGAAATAACTAGCCTATCCGGTGATTGATTAACTCTGAATATTAATATATTTCTCTTATTAATTTGTACTTTAAACTATAAAGTATTATATCACACCTCAGTTATATTGTTAATAATTAATGATGGACTATAATTCATATTAGATGAAATCTCAACGTTAGTTGGTTTCGAAATGCTTTTGGTTCATTAATAATATCCTTCAGATCCACATTCTAGTACTTTCTTTTGATCACCCAATGTATTAATCTTCTTGTTGGGTCTCTTTTTGCCTCCCATGAAATTGTGTTGGCGCCTTAACACAATTTTGAAGCCGTCACACTCCCCATTGACAGGCTATTATGCGTGGATGATCTTCATGGCATGCTTATAACTTTAACATTAACCCCTGATTCATCACTTTGTTGAAATGGTACGGTGTTGACTGATGAGAAGCATTTACCATTGCTCTAACTTATACTACTATGTTCTAGAAGACATGTTACCAACTTTCACAAAGTGGCTCCGATTAAAAACAACTATGATAAATCAGAGAAAAACCAAACAACCTACGTCCAAATTAAAGCTGAGAATATAATACATGGTTCCTTTGTTAATTATCTAAAATATATTGGGTGTACTTAAGAAGAACTCTGACATGTGTATACTATGTAAATTTATTGCTCATTTACTGCGTATACTTGGTGTCATTGTTTTACCATGTTGACATAGAATCTTTTCAAGGCATTTGTAAATGGTTTTTCATCCTAGTGGTACTTCTAAAATCATCCCACATGATGGACTTTATGATCCATTTGTTTGTTTTCATTTTAATTAATTATTTCTAAAACTTGCATCAATATTTAAATTAATTTTGACAAAGTACATGATGACTCATCACAATCTCATTTCATAAGTATATTAGCTGATTGTTCAATGCCATTATATTTTTTTGGTACCTCGACATTCATAAGCCAAATCAAAATTCATATAGAGATTAGCTAGTTTCTTGTCTTGTATGCATCTCTGTGTGCTTACTCAAATTCCAGTGGTTCAAGGGAATTATTTCTTGTCATGTGACGTCCCATGATTTTTAATAAAGTTTAATTAAAATGTTACACAATGGCCATGCATATGCATTTTTGCCAAAAAAAAACAAAAGGGAAATTTTGCCATACACCCGGATGCATGGTATTAGCTCTTTCAGATTCCTTTTAACAACATCATGGCACTGCTTTCATGGTAGTATTTATTTTAGATTTTAATAGCTACGCCATGCCAATGCTTTCATGGCAGGATTTTATTTTGGATCTTAATAGCATGTCAAGTTTTCATGTGAGCTAACCAGATGATGTATAGTACAGAGAAGATACCCATGGAATCAAGTATTTAATAAATAGATAAAAAGAGAAGAGATATGAGTGCTGAATTGAACAAGAATGATATTGATGATAAGGCGCTGTCAGTAAACAGAGCAGACCTACTGGAAAACAATTCAGTTAGTAAGATTACTCCTCAAGCTGCCAGAGTACTAGTATCTGAATGATTGAGAGTGAATACTACTTTGAAAAAAAAAGAATACTACTTTGAAATGGGGTCTGACATCGGTGCCCGTCTCCGTCATCATGTGGTGGATCCACCGGAACGACGGCTTGTTAAACATCATCTCCGGCAGGTTGCCGAGGACGGGCCATGGCACGGGCCCCGGCAGGAGCGGCGTGCTCTTTCGGCGTGGCCTCAGGGATTGGACAAGATACATGAGCGTCACGGCGAGCAGTAGTAACAGTCTGACGATCGTGGAGGAGGAGAGCAAGGACGCGACATGCACCGAGGAGGTGGCTGATGCCTCCACCTCCATTGCCTTTTCAATTTGGCGAGTTCTTTGAGCTGGGGTGTGAGCACTTGCACCTCGGTCTCTCTCGGCTGGCTGCCTTGCTAGGCCACAGAAAGCTGCACTCGCCTGTGCTGCTTCCTGAGGTGGTTATTTATGGTGTTCTAAACCTCGGTAGCCACCAACCGGATGAACAGCATCAACTTGCGGCCTCATTCATGAGATGCTAACACGAGATGCTAGCCATACACAATGCGCATGCTGACAAATAAAACATTCATGTCACATTTTCTGAAGGAATAAAATCAGTAACTAGATTCGACACATCTCATATTATGTTATGAACTTTTAGCTAAATATTATTGCTTATGTACTTATAATGAAAAAAATAAAGCTTTAAATGGTTGGATGACGATAACATAATAGTATTGGTATTAAAACATAGCTAAGATATTGAATCCCAAACCACAACTGAGAAAATGTTATGATGCACATGTTTACCTTAAAATATCGGTCGCTCCTATAGTGATGAATTCATTGAAATCATGATTAACTTTAATACATAAAACATACAATATTAGGGACGATGGAATTTTCTTAAACCTCAATCAATCTAATATTCATGAACTATATTTAGAGTGTATGAAAAAGCTGAATAATAACTATGTCCAAACTGGCTTTGTATTCGCGTAATTCGTCTACGACTACTCGATTCTATCAAACTGTAATCAAAAGCCATATGCTAAATTAACATAAAACTATTTGAAATAAGGAAGGATAAGGTTGATCAAATATAAACAATAAATCACTGTAGCCATCACCCATCGGCTCTTAGTAGCCATGACACGTACGGTATACCAATGAAGATTTTGAGGACGCGCTTCAGAGATCATCCTGAATGGTGCGAGCCTGCAGGTATGACACATGTATTAGAGTAATCCATTACTGAATGGTACAAAACGAGTGATGTGCTCGAATTATTGCTGAGCTCTCGTCGGAATACTTCATGGCTGCCGCCGGCTTTGAGGCCTTCATATATGGTTGCCGAGCCAGTTTGTCGCAGCATGCATGATAAGCAGGAGCGGCGGTACAGCTGGCTATCAGGTTCTTGTGGGGAACTCAAGATGATGCCAGGCAGCAAGTAATGAACACCAGTACCTCACCAGTCACCACTCACCAGCAAGACCAGACAAATTTCCTGATCGAGCACCATCCTCACCAGCGGTGATATTCAGACCTACAGTCCTCCACCATAAAAAATCCGTCTAAATACATCCTCATCCCTTGCCTCCGTCTCATTGTGCTTGTTCCCCCAACCCCTGCGCGGTGCCATGGTGTACCTTGAAGTATTTGAATCATAATACTCTTGTGACCAGGGCAGTCGGCCTGGTGGCAAGGCGCCCCGTTGGCGGCTTGCTGGTCGGGGGTTCGATCCCCGGCCCCCGCAAAGCACTGTTGCGCGCGCGCAAGTACTGTTGCGCGCGCGCGGCACTGTAGCGCATAGTGCGCGGCACTGTTGCTGCAGTCGGTACTGCTGCTGCGCGCACAGTGTTAAAAAAAATCTCCTTGCCCTTTCCAGGTCAAAGCACATAGTTAAGACTGCGTCGAAGCTCACAACGGCCAGCTGAGTCCCTGTGTAGGATCGAGGAGAGGGTTTGGGGGTTTTCTCGGTTTGCGTGAGAGGCTCTTCTTCTTAGCAAAATGCCGTCGGGACGGTCTTACCCCCGGCAGGTCGAGTTTTTTGTATCATAATACTCTTGTTGACGAGGCACTCTTAGAACTAGCTATGATACAATGTATTGGAGTAGTCTTCTTCGGCGTTTAGATAGGACTAGCTATTTGTCAGTACTATCAGATTAGTTGGTGCCTGCGTCATATCAGATTAGTCAGGTCATTAATAGTCTGCAAGATGCCAACGTAGTACTAGTTGCCCATGTTGTTGAATATTGTGGGCCTTTTAAGCCCATAATAGTGTAATAATTCAATTAGTCTAGGCCTATAATTAATGCAATAATGGTTTAGTCCCACATGGGATTCCTACTATTAATTGACTCAACTTATTAGGTGGATTTTCGGTTCATCCCCTAGAGAAGTTGAGAGAGGCTAGAGGCGAACCACGCGCGCGCGCGCGCCGCCGCCGCCGCCGAGCCGAGCCGTGCCGTGGCGGGCGGGCGGGCGGACGTGCCGTGGCTGGCTGGCGTCGCGTCCGTTCGTCATGGAAGTTTTTGTTGCTTTCGCCTTCACTTTCCACAGTTCCTTCTCGCTCGTGTTGCCTTCGAAGACTTCCCCGTTCCGGATCTCTGCGCGCAAAGAGATCTGGAAGAGCAGGCCTCCGAAACCCCCGATCCGCAAGAGACATCTGCCGGGTGTGCGGGCGATCAGGTTTTTGGGGAGCGACTACGCGACTGCTCGATCGACGACTACTTCCCGGTGCGCGGTGGTTCTGCACTGCGTACAACGTCCTGCATCGACTGAGATCGACTACGTCGAACAGACTCAAGAACGATGGTTCTTGGGAATGGATCTTCTAGCGCTTCGGGCGCTGGATCTTCCGCTGGGTACGTTCCTGAATTACTATTCAGTTTGTTCATCGCTATCACAATTTTGGGGATTTTCTGGATTAAATTACTTAGGAATTTGCCTAATTTCTTAACAATCCAAAAACCTGATATTAGGCAATTTTCTGTTAGCGGTTTTGCTGCTGCACTGAAACCGAACGCGTTTGATGGGTCTTTCTATAAGAGGTGGCGTGCGCAGATGGTCCTGTGGCTTACAGCAATGAACTGCCATCACGCCGCGAACGGTAAGCCAGAACAGTTCACTCCAGAGGAGGAGGAACGGTTCAATATGGCTGATAATCTGTTCAGAGGCGCCGTGATTAGCGCTCTTGCCGATAAGTATAAGGATTCATACATTACGTGTACTTCTGCGAAAGAACTATGGGATGCTCTGGACGCTAAGTTCGGTGTTTCTGATGCCGGTTGTGAGTTGTATATCATGGAGCAGTTTTTTGACTACAAGATGGTTGAGAACCGTTCTTTGAACAGGCTCATGAAATACAAGCTATGACAAAAGAACTCGAACATTTTCCATGTGTGTTGCCTGACAAGTTTGTGGCTGGCGGTATTATCGCTAAGTTGCCACCTACTTGGAGGGATTTTGCTACCCAACTGAAACATAAGAGACAAGAGTTTAGCGTGTCTGAACTCATTGGGTCTCTTGATGTTGAGGAAAGGGCGAAAGCAAAAGACACACGTGGAAAGAGCGTAGGAGAACCTTCTAGTGCCAATATGGTGCGAAAGAATAACCCATCAAAGAAGAAGAAGAAGGGGGCTGAGAAGCCTAAGCAATCAACCACTTTTAAGAAGAAAAAGAGCAAAGACATTAAGCAGGAGAAGAAATCTGCAAACGTGGTCATTAGCGAGACTGGAGGGACTTCTGGGTACGGTAATTCTACACCCATTGTCCTTTCTGTTTGTCAAACACCTGAGTGGTGGATTGACACTGGGGCTAATGTACATGTGTGTGCTGATATCTCTTTGTTTTCTTCTTATCAGGCCGGGGTAACAGGAGACTTGTTGATGGGAAATGGGTCACATGCTCGTGTTCTTGGTGTTGGTACGGTCATTCTGAAGTTTACTTCGGGAAAGACGGTGCTATTGAAGCACGTGCAGCATGTCCCCTCAATCAAAAGAAATCTTGTTAGTGGCTCTCAATTGTGTCGAGATGGTTATAAAATGTTCTTGAGTCTAATAAATGTATACTTTCTAAGTATGGAACATTTGTTGGAAAAGGCTATGATTGCGGAGGCTTGTTCCGCTTTTCTTTACTTGACATTCGTTGTAATAAGGTTGTGAATAATATTCTTACTTCGAATGAGTCGAATGTTTGGCATTCACGACTTTGTCACATTAATTTTGGTTGTATGACGCGGCTAGCAAAACTGAATTTAATCCCGAAATTTGACATGGTCAAAAGTTCTAAGTGCCATGCTTGCGTGCAATCTAAGCAACCTCGCAAGCCTCACAAGGCTGCGGAGGCGAGGAACTTAGAGGCATTAGAACTTGTTCATTCCGATCTATGCGAGATGAATGGCGAATTGACTAGAGGTGATAAAGATACTTCATGACTCTCATAGATGATTGTACTAGATATTGCTATGTGTATCTGCTGAAATCCAAAGATGAAGCTTTGCATTACTTTAAAATCTATAAAGCTGAAGTAGAAAACCAACTAGAGAGGAAGATTAAACGTTTAAAGTCTGACCGTGGTGGAGAATACTTTTCTAATGATTTTTCTGAATTCTGCGTGGAACATGGTATTATTCATGATAGGACACCGGCTTACTCACCTCAATCCAATGGGATTGCTGAGAGAAAGAACCGAACTCTAACTGATTTGGTAACGCCATGTTAGAGACAGCGGGCCTTTCTAAGGAATGGTGGGGTGAGGCGATCTTGACAGCATGTCATGTCCTGAATAGAGTTCCCACAAAGGATAAAGAAATTACACCATTCGAGGAATGGCATAAGAAAAGATTAAATCTCTCATATTTGCGTACTTGGGGTTGTTTGGCCATGGTGAATGTGCCAATCAATAAGAAACGCAAACTTGGACCTAAAACTGTTGATTGTATCTTCCTGGGTTATGCTATGAACAGCGTGGGCTATAGATTTTAGTAGTAAAATCTGGAGTACCTGACATGGTGGTCGGTACAATTTTGGGGTCCAGAGATGCTACATTCTTTGAGAGTGAATTTCCTTTCAAAAATACACCTAGCACATCTAATCATGAGTTTACATTACCCCTTGAGCATTTCATTCCGATAACACAAAATGAGGAACCCCCTGTGCACATTCCTGAGGAGGATGACAATCTAGTCACCCGTAAGGGTAAGAGACAAAGGACAGCAAAGTCTTTTGGAAATGACTTTATTGTGTACCTCGTGGATGACACTCCCAGAACCATTGAAGAGGCATTTTCATCTCCCGATGCTGACCTTTGGAAGGAAGCAATAAGGAGTGAAATAGATTCAATCATGTTGTCACACCCCAATTTTTTCCCATGATTAAATTCCACTAAAAATTTAAAATTTTTTAAATTTAGAACAAATTAAAATGAAGTGTGTGATTAAAGTTAGCCAAACCACCTCAATTTTAAAATTTTTCATTTTGAAAACTTGCACAAAATCCAACATATGCATTTTGAGGATTTATTGGGTTTATTTTGAGTAATGTTTGTTTTTTCTCTTTTGGTTTGAATTCGAAATCCTTCCAAATTCAAATTCTGAGAAAAGATCAAATCTTTTCTTTCTGGGCCGCTCCCTCTCCTTTCTCCTTTTCCGGCCCAACTCCCCGCTTTTTCTTTTTCTTTTCTTCCCTCCCGCATCGGCCCAGCTCCTTCCCCTTCCGGCCCGTTTCCCCAGCCCAGCGCCGCTCGCCAGCCCGACCCCTCACCTCTTCCGCCTGGGCCGCGCGCCAGCCCATCAGCCCGTTTCCCCTCGGCCCAGTCGCGCCAGGCCTCCGGCCCGTTTCCCCACCGCCGTCCTCCTCCTCCCGTCCGGTCGCATCGCCGCGCCGCCGCACTGTGCGCGCCGCCTTCACGTTACTTGCCGCGCCCGCCAAGTCCAAGCCCCGCCGCCTTACTCCACCGCCTTGCCGGCCTTCAAATAGGCGCCGAACCCCCTTTCCCGAGCTCCCTCATGTATTTCTCTCTCTCTCTCTCTCTCTCTCTCTCTCTCTCTTTTCTCTCTCCGGCGAACCCCGCCGATCTCCGCCTCCGAGCCGCCTTCGCCCTCCCCGAGCTTCCGGTAAGCGCCGCAAGCTCCTCCTCTCTCTCCCTGGCTCCCTCTTCCCCTTCCTCTTCGCGCTCACAAACCTCTTCCCGAGCCTCCGCCGTCCGCCATCTCTCTTCTCCGTCGCCGGCCGCCGTGGCGCCACCCCCGGCCCGGCTGAGCTCCCCTGCACGCTCCCCGTACGCTCGCCAAGCTCCCAGACCCCTCAAACCCGCGCGCGCACGCACACACGCGAGAATTCGCCGAGCGCCGCCGCCGCCGCCCTACTCCGGCGAGCTTCCACTGCCGCTCCGCTCGACGCCGTCGACGACACCACCCGCGCCCAAGTTCGCCGTCGCGCGTAGATTCCATAGGGCCACTTCTCGCCTCCATCCGACCCTTGTATCCGCCGGCGGCGAGGATTCCGGCGAGCCCCGCCGCACTCAGCCCGACGCCGCCGCGAATTGACTGGGGTCGCGCCGCCGTCCGACGTGGCGCGCCACGTCGGCAGCTGGGCCCACGACGACCCGGTCGCCTCTGCCCAGTCAGCATCCGGTCCACGGATTCGGCTCACGGTGGACCGGAGACACACGCTCATCCGGTGCACCACGCCCGTGGACCGAGCTCACAACACAGTGCCACACAGTGCACCGACCTCCCCTGGCCCACCTGTCAGCCTCTCATGATCTTTTCCAATACAAAAGTAATTCCAAAATACCCAGAAAATCCCGGGCCCTGTATTTTTACAGATAAACCCCTGACCTTTTCTGTCATTCTGTCTTAGTCCTATCTTTTTGCAGAAAAGTCCCTATACTTTTCTGTAATTACAATTTGGCCCCTATCTTTTTACACCGAGACCCCTGAACTTTCCAAAATTACAGATAGGTCCCTGTCAACTTTCTGTTTTTACCAATAAGCCCTCATAATAATTCTATTCTTGCAAATAAGCCCTCAGATCCCCTGGACCCATCTGTCAGCCTCTCTTTCTCTCAGGAAATGCTAAGTGCACCCGGCTAGTGTACACACATTTATGTTCCGAGCAATTTCCAGTATCTGAAAAATCTCAGAAAATTCCCAAAAATCCTATGTTCCTTTCTAATCATTTTCCAACCCTTGATCACTTCAGATTAATTAGGATTATGGCTATACTTAATTAAGTTGGCTTAATCCTGATTAATTTCCTTTCTCAAAAATGTAATAATTGATATCTCCTCCATTTCAACTCCGATTTTGGCGATTCTTTCGCCAAAATTTATCTAAAATCATCCTCTATTCATTACCACCAGATCCAATCTAACCTTGATCTCTATTTGGATTTTATTTTATTTATTGCTTGTTTAATTGTTTGTTGAGCGGTAGATTTATTTTCTTTTATCGCTAGATAATCAAGTCTTTGAAGAAGAGCCCGAGGATTTGGAATACGAGGACTTAGAAGAAGAAGACTTTTGTGAAGGCAAGTCTAACTCCCTTTGATCATATTGATCCTATGTTTGCAAATATCCTAATTAGAGCTGTTTATAAATAAATTGCATGGTATTTAAATGAATTTAAAGGCTAGAATGGTCCTATGCAATATTTGATTGCCTGCCTTGACTTGAATATATCCTGATCCCTTGTTAACCCTAGGAACCAACGTCATTAACTCCCTTAATGACATGTTGGATTGCTTTGCCGCTTACGACTCTCACCATATGTGTTTAATTAATACTGCTCACATGATTTTCGCGTAAAATGCGTGCGTCTTGGTGGTGTGTGTAAATGTGAAATTGGGTGGTATAATAATAAGTGCAACCCTAGTGGGGGATCTTTGTGACGGGATCAGGCGAGGTAGTCCTCAGTGGGGAGGCTATCTCTGGGATGCCCTTCCACTTGTGGATTGGCTATTGAAGATGCCTGGTTCGGTCGTATAAGGACCGGTTCTTGTGCCGCCTTTGCTTAGCACCTTACGCGCAGCCACAAGCCGTATATGGGTACGGGATTGGAACCACACCCTACTAGTACTCACCCGGTACCCCCCGGAGGCAGGAGATTGCAACGGAGTCCCAGGAGAAGACTCGTTCGTTGGTGGGTGTTCGAGATCCGGCATTTATGACTGGCCATATTATTGATTGTGAAGCCCCTGGTGATGTCCGTGGGGGATGCCGTGGTGGTACGAAGTAGGTATGGAACCTTTAGTGGGACAGTCCAAACTATGACGATAGGGAGGACTGGACCACCTTGTGGGGAAATTTGTGCACCCTTGGCCAAGGTTAAGAAACTTTCCGGAAAGCCGTGTTCCACGGTATTGGACAACGCGAAAGCATCGGCCACACTATGATTAGATTTTTCGCGTGAGTTCCCTTGGTGTGTTTTTGGAAAACGCCGGTTTGGAGCCGTGTGCTGGTTGTCGGCCAGTGATAAAACTTGAGGCACTGGCGGGATGGACAGTAACTCCCCCAGGGCCGCCCAACCCCACTAATCTCTACAGATACTTGATTAGATTGCGAACTGCTTTGTTTTCAAACAACCTTGCATAAACTTGGCTTTCTTGCCTCGTTGATATAAACCACAAGCCTATCCTTTGGTGAACTCCCTTGCATAACTTACCCCTCGTATTAGGCTTGCTGAGTACCTTAAGTACTCACTCTTGCTTCAATCATTCAGAAGATGAGCCAGAGATAGAAGCTGATGGAGGTGAAGATTAGGGTTCAGCCTGCCCGCAAGTCTGCCTGTTGGAGTGGTGCCGTTCCGTCTTCCGCTGGAGTAGAAGTCTAGTGCTGCTGCTGTAGCAGCTAATCGGGGTGTTGTCTGTTTGGTCAGGCCGCTGGCCTTCGTTGTAAGACCTTTGTATAATAAAAGGGCTTGTATGAGACTTGGTAATATTATAAAGGGTATGAGACTGTGATGTCATTCTGTGTAAGCGTCGTATCAGCGTCTGATCCAGGGACTGATACGGTAAGCGCTAGTGCTCCAGAAATGGGGTACGTCACATGTCTAATGGTACTTGGGAGTTGGTCGAGCGTCCTTACGGGTGCAGACCCATAGGATGCAAGTGGGTGTTCAAGAAAAAGCTTAGGCCTGATGGTACGATTGAGAGGTACAAGGTAAGGCTTGTGGTGAAGGGATATTCACAAAAGAGGGTGAAGATTATTTCGACACCTACTCACCTGTTGCTCGTTTGACCACGATTCGAGTATTACTTTCCCTGGCAGCCTCACATGGTCTTCTCGTCCATCAGATGGACGTTAAGACAGCTTTCCTTTATGGAGAGCTAGACGAGGAGATCTATATGGATCAGCCTGATGGGTTTGTGATAGAAGGTCAAAAGAGCTTAGTGTGTAAATTGTTGAAATCCCTGTATGGCCTCAAACAAGCTCCTAGGCAATGGCACGAGAAGTTCGAAAGGACTCTGATATCGGCTGGCTTTGTTGTGAACGAAGCCGACAAATGTGTATATTATCGGTATGGTGGGGGCGAGGGAGTCATCCTGTGTCTATATGTTGATGACATACTGATCTTTGGGACCAACCTTAATGTGATTAAGGAGGTCAAGGACTTTCTGTCCAACAACTTTGAGATGAAGGATTTGGGAGTAGCAGATGTTATTCTTAACATCAAGCTACAAAGAGAAGGCAATGGTGGGATTACTCTCTTGCAATCTCACTACGTGGGGAAGATCTTGAGTCGCTTTGGGTATAGCGATTGTCAATCTGCTCCCACGCCTTATGATCCTAGCGTGCTATTAAGGAAGAACCAAAGAATAGCAAGGGATCAATTGAGATATTCCCAAATCATTGGTTCGCTTATGTACCTGGCTAGTGCTACAAGGCCTGATATCTCGTTTGCTGTGAGCAAACTGAGTCGGTTTGTGTCAAAACCGGGAGATGATCACTGGCGAGCTCTTGAGAGAGTAATGCGCTATCTTAAAGGTACTATGAGCTATGGCATTCATTATTCTGGGTACCCTAAAGTACTAGAAGGATATTGTGATGCAAACTGGATATCCGATGCTGATGAGATGTACGCCACTAGTGGATATGTGTTTCTACTTGGAGGTGGCGCTGTTTCCTGGAAGTCTTGCAAGCAGACCATCTTAACGAGGTCAACTATGGAAGCAGAACTTACAGCTTTGGATACCGCCGGCCTTGAGGCTGAATGGCTTCGTGATTTCCTTATGGATTTACCGGTGGTTGAAAAACCAATACCGTCTATTTCCATGAACTGTGACAATCAGACGGTGATAGTCAAAGTGAACAGTTCAAAGGATAACATGAAATCCACAAGGCATGTGAAAAGGCGGCTGAAATCTGTCAGAAAATTGAGAAACTCCGGAGTTATGTCGTTGGACTACGTCCATACATCTAAAAATCTGGCAGATCAATTTACCAAGGGACTATCACGTAATGTGATAAATAGTGCATCGAGTGAGATGGGCTTGAGACCCACTTGATGGGCTGTCATAGTGGTAACCTATTCTATGTAATCGGAGATCCCGTGAAGTAGAATGGTGAAACAGGCTAGTGACAGTTTGAGAGGAAAGACCCTTGACTGGTCTATCTCAGATGTACTTCTTTCCTAGAGAACTGTAAGGCAGGTTGGTTCATTAACCTTAATGTGTTCCTAGTGGCTTATGAGAAGCAAAGATATCGTCCTACAGGATATCTTTAAAGAACACACCTATATGAGTTCGACTGCTAGTCACAGTCTATAAGATAGTGGGGATCTTTAGATACTCATGAATGGGCCAGAAGTTTGACTTATATGCTTCAAACAGAGGGGATGCTTTTTGGCAACCTAGTATCGGTAAAGGACTTTGGCAAAACCTCTTTCGCACAAAACTGACAATTCAAGGCGTAGTCCATTGCTCAGTTGTGAATAAGGCGTAACCTCTGTTCTAGATGGAAGTTCAACTTAACAGTCTCCATCGAAACACCGGTATATCAAACGAGAAGAAGGTAATTTGAGTGCATTCCTTATGAGCTCTAGACTTGGTGGGGATTGTTGAATATTGTGGGCCTTTTAAGCCCATAATAGTGCAATAATTCAATTAGTCTAGGCCCATAATTAATGCAATAATGGTTTAGTCCCACATGGGATTCCTACCATTAATTGACTCAACTTATTAGGTGGATTTCCGGTTCATCCCCTAGAGAAGTTGAGAGAGGCTAGAGGCGAACCACGCGCGCGCGCGCGGCCGCCGCCGCCGCCGAGCCGAGCCGTGCCGTGGCGTGGCGTGGCTGGCTGGCGGGCGTGGCGTGGCGTGGCGAGGCGCGGCGCGGCGGGCGGGCGGGCGTGCGTGACGTGCCGTGGCTGGCTGGCGTCGCGTCCGTTCGTTATGGAAGTTTTTGTTATAGTTAAACGGCGCGTCTCATGGAATGAACCGACGCCTTTACGAAGGAGTCGCGTCCGTTCGCGAAGGGACGTCTGTTCACATCTATATATACTGCTTCCGCTCGCCCGGAACGATTGATCGTTCGCTCTCGCTTTCGCCTTCACTTTCCACAGTTCCTTCTCGCTCGTGTTGCCTTCGAAGACTTTCCCGTTCCGGATCTCTGCGCGCAAAGAGATCTGGAAGAGCAGGCCTCCGAAACCCCCGATCCGCAAGAGACATCTGCCGGGTGTGCGGGCGATCAGGTTTTTGGGGAGCGACTACGCGACTGCTCGATCGACGACTACTTCCCGGTGCGCGGTGGTTCTGCACTGCGTACAACGTCCTGCATCAACTGAGATCGACTACGTCGAACAGACTCAAGAACGATGGTTCTTGGGAATGGATCTTCTAGCGCTTCGGGCGCTGGATCTTCCGCTGGGTACGTTCCTGAATTACTATTCAGTTTGTTCATCGCTATCACAATTTTAGGGATTTTCTGGATTAAATTACTTAGGAATTTGCCTAATTCTTAACACATGTCAAATAAGAGAGCTTAATCTGAACTTAGAGGCCTAAACTACTAACCTGATGACCAAACCAGACAAGAGGAACCTACGGGAGCTATAGTGGATGTGAATATTAATTCGAACCTAAATGTATAGTAAAGCGCGCGGGAGGTGAGCAAGTCTCAGCATGTAACAAATTCCATGATGTCACAGCTCACGATGGCAATTGGCGTGGGAGATGGTCGTCACTAGGAAGGCATGTGACGGCAGGGTTGAAGTGGTAGTTGTCGCCTGAGCAAGGCTCACATGTGCGTGGACGCAGGGCGGCGACCAGGAGGGCGAACGTCTCAGCCATGGAGAACGTTCTGAGAAACGCGTTCGATCGCGGACAAGGCCGAGCCAAGGGAATCGTTGTGCCGGTCGAGGCAAGATGAACCGCAGAGCGCAGGCCCAACGCATAGGGCCTACCGAAAGGTCCGAGACAGATCGAGCAAGGATCCCGCATTAGATGGCAAGATGCCATGGCCGGGCGTCGACAACGGCGTGCGTGCTGGCGAACGTGTCCGTCCTCAACAAGGCTCAGCTCAACGCGTCGTCGATCCGTTCCATTCGATCCGCCAGCTGTCATGTTCTTTCGCCCCGTAAATGCACTTCCCGAACAAGCGTCGAGGATATTTCCCTGCCGGCGTCGACCTTGAGCAGCGGTCACCGTCGAGGTCCACCGGCATCCATCCATGCCCGCGCCAGCGCCACGGCGCAATCCGCCCGCGCTCTGCCCTCGTCCGCCTTGGAGACGGGGAAACGACCCAAGTCAAACTGTTAGGAACGCCAAATCCACGCCGCACGTACGCAATCCTACGCCAACCAACGACCCCAGGGGTGGTCGCTATTCGAAATAGCGACCGCCCGGTCGTTGTTTCGAATAGCGACCACCCCCCCACGCCCGTAAGCCCGGGGCCCGGACGCCACCGCGGCCATGGCGGAAGAGCGCGGGAGTTTGCTAGCAGTCCAGCCACAACTGACGCTCCAGCTCGGCGCTCACGACGCCGTCTGCGTTGCAGCCTTGGAGGCCGTACGTCGTGGTGAACACATTCGATCGCGTCCGTGAGGTGAGGTGGCTCTGCTCAGAGCGGCATTCATCCACGGGCTCGACGTCTGCTCTCCCTTTGCACGAGTGAACCTCCTCGTGGAAGCAGCGGCGGCGGCACTCATCCAGCGTCCTCGAGCCGCACGGTCATCCTGGTCCACGAGTTCACCACAAAGGACTCCCTGCTCGCCGGCGCCGCCGACGCACGTGAGTTGTTCGACTGCACGAGCTCCGGGACGTCTGTCGAGTTTGTGTTGACCACGCTCGGCTCGCCATCGTCCGAATGGTGGTGCGCCACCGCCACGGCGCGACAGGTCAGGGTAGCACGCCACGAACGCTACGAGGCGGCGCTCGGCAAGCCTGTGTGCGGATGGTCGGGCCGCTCTGCCCCCAGAACCGGGACGCCGGCCGGCCGAGGCCATGGCGCATGATGCCCATCAGAGCGCTGTGGGTCGAGACGGACTCCGTCGTGTACGTCAGCTTTTCGTGCTCCTGTCTCTTGAGAATACTGCAATTCGCGCGGATGCGCCCTGCTGTCAATTAGGGCCTCATGTGAGTAGATGCCAATGTGTGATCATAGATAGACTGAATTCTGGGTAACTTGATCATGTGCTATTATTTTGGGGTCTCCGTAAAGTAGCTGTCGTTGTAAATTGCAGCCCCAGACTGTAACCAACATCTCCGTAAAGTAACTGTAACCAACCAAGTTTTTCACTATTTGCAGGAAATTGGTGCTTGTACTGTTACTGTATTTACCACACAACACAATGCCCATCGATCAACCTCACGACAGTTTGTAGCAGCACATATACATAACCAAATCAACTGAAAAACAGAGCATGAACTGTTCATCTGGCACGATTCCTATCATCTTCACGTCTGGAAAACCACTCATCATCCAGTTGTAAAACTGAAAGAAAACTAGGGGCCCGCTCGTGCTAATATAAACTGCTCCTATTTTGTTTATTTTTTTACAAGTAAAGGTTGTTTAGTAAGGATAGTGACGGGTATGTGTTTCAGATTCTTTTTGCAAACATATAGATAATACACACTATATAAACAAAACAATATGTCAAAAAATAATGGGTATTCAACTGAATACCCTTGAACCAGGGTAGGCCCGCCCCTGGCGAGAGTCGGAAGGGAACGGGCCCGGCGAACGACCCGAGAGCTGGGAAGGCATGGGCCGCGACCGGCGTCTCGCCAAATGGTGGGGCCATGAGCGCCGACGCGTCGGTAAGAGACTGGGCAGTAAAACCAGAATCGCACGCGTCAACGGGTGATTGGCGCGGATCGCACCGATTCACTCATCCAGCGGCGGCGGCACTCATCCAATTAGACATCTAATATTTTGTAGGGCATGGATTGACTTCACTTTATAGTAAATTTGTCCAGCGACTTCATTTTCAGCAAAATGGATATGCGTGGCTGACATGTGGGTCCAGGTCCAAACGTAATAGTTTTCTGAAATTATACTCAAAAGTCGCAGTTTTGTGTTACTCGATGCAAATAGTCATAATTTTCTAAAATGTACTCGTAAACAAAGGTTTGTATTTATGATACAGTCGATCTTTATATTAAAATAAAGTACCAAAGGTTCATGTTACATAGGAAGGGCCTCCTCCGTGCAGGCCCAAGTACTCCAAAATTCTTTTGTCAGAGGAACCACTTGCAACTGTCACAAGAACAAGCAATCAATTAACTGTAATTATCACTGTGCGACTCTAGAAGCAATCGAATGCTTCGAAACATTGCAGAAACTATTGCATGATCTCTCCGTGTTATATTAGCAGTAGCACGTACAGATCTTAGTTTACATGCGTGCAGCGATCACCGGGGATTTAGCTTTACAAGTCACACGCACAGCAGCTTCCGTCTCTTGGGCGAATCCGCGGGGTCGATCAGCAACGCCGATGAAGCCACTTCCGCTTTCTTCGGTAGCATCCCCGCCAATGCGTCCTCCTCGGCGAACCATGGGTATTTGAGCGCGGCGACCGCAATGAGCCTCTTCTCGGGGTTGCACGCGAGGAGGTCGCTCAGCACCTCGAACCCATGGTCGGACAGCATCGTCTCCGGGATGAGCTCGCGCAGCACGCTGGGCTGGTGAAGGTCCAGCTCCGGCATCAGTCTTTCGCGAAGGGCGTAGACAAGAACCCCGGCCACGCCTCCTCGTCCGGTACGCCGAGCACGCGGAGGATCGCCAGGAGTTCCTCGTCCGGGTGGTCGCCGCGGGCGTCGAACAGCGGCTCGCCGCCGGTGACGATCCCGGCCATGACGCAGCCGAGCGACCAGACGTCCACGCGCGCGTCGTACGCGGGCAGCTCGAGCAGGATCTCGGGCGCCGTGTACCCCTGCGTGCCTACCGGGTCGTGCGGCGGCGGGTCGTGCGCGGACATGGCCAGCCCGAAGTCGCAGAGCTTGACGGCGCGGAGGTCGTCGGCGACGAGGACGTTCTCGGGCTTGATGGCGCGGTGGATGACGCCGCGGCCGCCGTCAGCAGCTGCCACATCACGGCGCGCAGCGTGGGCTCCGGCAGCGGCGGCGCGTGGTGGTACCGCCGGCGGAGGAGGAAGTCGTCGATGCTCGGGCCGACGCACTCCATGACGAGGCGGAGCTCCCCCGTGGCCGGGTCGCGGATGAGGCCGTGGAAGCCGACGACGAAGGGCACGCCGGCGCACGCCTCGAGGAACCGCGCCTCCCGCAGCAGCTCCGCCTCGGGGTCGCCGCCCTCGTCGTCGTCGGTCGGGGCGAGGCGCTTGATGGCGACGGCCCTGCCCGTGGCGCGGTGGCGCGCCTTGACGACGGTGCCGAATTCTCCCTTGCCGAGGCGGCACGTCTCCTCGTACTCGTCCGTGCTGCCGACGGCCGCGCACCGGGGCGAACAAGAAGGACCAGATCCCGCCGCGTCCGGCGCCATCCGCTGGCGCTTGGCGCCGCGCGAGCGGACGTCGGCGTCTTGCACGGCTCGACTGCAGACGCTGCCGGCGACCTTGCGGCGAAGGAAGCCGTCGCCGACGCCGAGCCGGCCGTCCATCGCGCGGAGGGCGCTGCTTCGTTCCTGGATGTCGAGGCGAGGGAGGGCGTGATTGAACTACTAGTTTACTTTCGTTTTCGTTTTATGCACGCATCGAGGTTGCGCTCTCCGCATCGCTGTCGAAGTCTCAGATCGGATTGCATTTGCAAAGGGAAAGGGGCAAAGGGCTCCGCTCGCCGCGTGCCAACCACGGTGAAACCAAGATTTCGCACGGGTTGCCGCGCCGCCGGTCACGAATCCATCTCGCGACGCACAAAACGCAGCCCAGGAGGAGGTCATCGCGTGTCAACGGCCCAGGATCATCGCGTGGGGCCCGACCGATTTTTCAGGGACCACACCGCTCAACAGAAATTAACTGTGTCAGACACTACTACAGCTTGTGCTCAAAAACAAAAAAAAAAGATACTACTACAGCTCATCATCTCCTTGCCGTGCCCGCATTGGCGCATTGCAAGTGATTTTACACCGAATGTGTAAAAACTGTTGACTCGTCGGGAGTGGCTTGTAAAAAAGGGTAAAGTAACCGTATCTCTACTTGGGAGTTGGGAGAGCTGAGCCTCCGGTAGATTAGTGTAGCGTAAAGTGGATGGCCGATCAAATTAAATTCGGTTGTCGAACTTGTTCAGAGATGCCGTTCAATTCTTAATTTACACATTCGAATTCTTGAATCTGCTAAGTGCATTACTAGCAGTTGGAATTTCTCTTATCTATTATATATATAATTGAGGAGAAAACGGAGCCACCACGTTCGCTCTAAAATGCTAAAAATTCCCACGTTAATCGGAAAAAAAGAAGAGAAAATTACCCACCACTGCCATTATGAAAATTTTAGTCTAAAATACCCTCCACATGTTTTAAAAATTACCCACCGTTGTTTTTATTTTATTTGTGGCATATTAGAGTCCGAAGCAAATTAATAGATATTCTTGCGTCTTCTCTTGGAGAACATGTATCAACCTGAGTTGAAAGTCTCATACAACCCAACGACATGGCTGGACATGCATGGAGACCACTGCACGGCTCGAGCAAGCAGCTAGAGAGAATAACTTCGGCAGCGTCCTGCTGGGACACAGATAAGACGAGCTCGAAGCATGATCTTAGACGAGCTTCAACGACAGATTGGAAAGAGGTAGCGACGCGGCCAGACGCAAGAAAGCAATCTTGCATCATGAGCAAGCACACCCATTGATCATGGATTTAGGCGACAATCGGATTTGTGATATGGAGGAGGCTGGAGGCAGCGATGCGAGCAGACGCAAGAAGCCAAACATAACGCGGATGAGCCAACGGTGCTTCTGCATATGAGAAGGCGATCATTTGTGTGACGCGAGCAAAAGCGGCGCTAGAGATACGTACGAGCTTTGATGGGTGCCAAAAAACAAGTTTATGCATGTGCCAGCCGGGCGCGAGAGCAAGCGGATTCTTTTTTTTTTTTTTGATCAACCATACCTGTATTAAGTTAAGGAAGGAATACAAGCATACGACCGTACACAGGTATGCAATACAAGGATACGGAGTACAACAGTACCACCCAAAGTGCAAAAAGGCCCTTGAGAAAACCAGAAATTACAGACACGCCCCTGGGCCTCACACACACCAACGGCGACGAGATCCACCTCCGCCAGCCGCCGCCGGCGCCTGCAGCTCCCGCCGCCTCCACGAACCTGAAGCCGGGAAGGGCCCCATCGCACAACGGCTTTGAAACGAGCCGGGAAGAACACTCGCGACGCGAGATGAGCCATAGCTGAACGCCCGTCCGGCCGGGGACGCGCCCCGGACACCTTCCCGGCAGGCCCGCCGCTCGCCAACGACGACGAACGCCGTCGCGGTACACCCGAGCACGAGCCATCCGCCCAACCTCCACAAACCCGCAGCTTCCTCCGCCTCCCTGCAACAAAAAGCCGGCTCCCTTCACGCCCCGACGACGAGGGCGCAGATCTGCCGGCAAACTCCTAAAGAGGAGCCCCACGACGAGGACTCCGCCCCCACGAACTCGCCGCCGGCACCGGAGTGAAGCGCCGGCGGGGCACGGCCGAGCTCGGAGGGACCGATTCGGACTGAAGGCCGTCGCCGCCGCGACCTCGTCGACGCCCGCCGAAACCCTAAACCTAGACCTAGGATTACCTAAACTAGGACCTAAAGAACCCCCAGCCGGCGAGAAGCCAGCGGTCTCCGCCGCCTCGCGACGCCCCGGAGGGCCTCGGAGGCGGAGGAGACCACCGGATCCGCCGGCGAGGACGAGCTCGCTCCCGGTCGCCTCTCTCAACTGTAGCAGGGGAGAAGTTTCGGGAGAGAGCGAGATGAGGGAGAGCAAGCGGATTCATGGCCTGATGATCAAGGTGGATTTGGTGCCTTTGTTGAGCGAGACATGTATATTCTTTTTTTTTTCTTTTTTGCGAGGTAAGAGCAAGACATGATGGTCGGCAATACAACTCCGATCTATATATAGTCATGCCTATCTGTGATTTACAGATCATTCAAGCACTATAGGTATACAATTGGACTATGATGAGCTGCTTTTTTTTTAAGTAAAAGCCTATGCACATGGATTTATGGTAGGTAATACATTTAGGAGTGTATTTCATGAAATTTCACTTTGTGAATGAGTACATGCCCATTATTGCTAAAGAAAATCTTAAATGCAAAATGCTTGGTGCTAAAGGAAATATCTACAAAACTCTCAACTGCACTGGCGCTGTACAGATTTTAAATATAAACAATAAAATAAAGACCCATTTTTACATCCATTTGTCATGAGATAAATAAGATATAAACAATACTTTTCTGCATCATCATTTCTAATAAATGTTTACAAGTATAAATCGATTAAATTTATACTATAATTCTAGATGGCGTGTTTAAATTATAATTCATTTAACAACCATCAAAACATGAGCATCAATAACATCTAGTCAGTAGTGGTTTCTTGGGATTCAATATCTTAGCTTTTTTTATAATTAACAATATTTTAATATTGTTATGTTATCATCATCAAACCATTAGATTCTTTTTTACCTTACAGGAGTAAGTACACAAGAAAGGATGTATTTAGGTATACTTATGAACTAAAAGGTCATAACATAAACGAGAGATGTGCCAACTCTATCTATATACATATAATTGACCAAGAAAAGGAACCATCACGTTCGGTTTTAAGGTCTAGAAATTCTCAGGTTAATCCCAAAAATAAGAAAAAAAAACTACCCACCACTGTCATTATGAAAACAATAGTCACAAACCCCCATAAATATTTATAAAATAGCAAAAAATACCCCTCACATCTATTTCCAAAATTACCCACCATGCCATTCTGAGTAAAAAAATAGCTAAATTCGGAATAATAAAAAAGGCAAAATGCCCCTCATACCTATTTCTATATTACCTACCATGCCATTATGAGTCAATAATAGCTACATTTGGAATTAAAAAACAACAAAAAATTACCCTTCACATCTATTTTGAAATTACTCATCATGGCATTTTAAATTCAAAAAATTACTTAATTCGGATTATAAAAAGAGCTAGAAATATCTCTAATTCTTATTTCTAATAAACCCACTATACAATGAGTCCAAAATAGCTAAATTTTAAAATAATAAAAATATCCTAAATACACTTAAATTCTATTTCTAAATACACTATTATAAAATTATACCGGCATATGTCTAGCTAGCATGGCACATTATCTTATTTTTAGCACGATGTGTTTTCTTCAAAAGATTTATTTGTAGCACAACATATTCTTTTTACTAATATGATATATGTTAGTTGTTTAGCATTGCACGTTTGGACCGACGTCACTTCTAAAACAAAATCATGTACAATAGGTTAGCTAAGACGCAATCCAAGATAAATGATGACTCATCTCATACTCAAATTGAGGGATGGTGAGAAATTCTCGAATCTATTTTCTACTATTTTATAAATATAGAGTATAAATTATTATTATTATTAGGGACAATGGCGTTTTAACAATGATTCTAGACTCTAATTGCAATGATGTTAATTTTTTACCATAATATAAATTTTTTTTTACATACTATAATAAGTCTAGCCGCGCAAATGCGCGGGCAGCCATTCTAGTTAATATTAATCCACCTGTTCGGCGTCTCAGTGACCCAATTTCACCAACTCACATTTCGTACTACTATCCGGGTCATGTCAAACTGAAAAAAAAAAGGGGGGAAAACCAAACGAACTCTTTGTGCTTCCTAAACTAGACTCATATTTTTATTGTAACCTAATTTTTTATTTTCAGTTAGTTTGGAAGTAACACAGATGAGTGAACCGCTTATGGCAACCGTCGTCATCAAGACATCAATAAACGTGAATTCGAGAGATTTGGACGATGAGTAAACCACTTACCAAGTTCAGGCACACCTGAATGTGCAGAAACAAAAGAATAACTAATGCACAAGTTTTTGAAGAGATTCAAGAACTTTTGAGGCTGGCAATCCACATTTCTTAGGTGTCGCATTTAGACCTCATCATATACACATACCCCAATCTCTTATTGCTAAGCTCAAAACTATTCTTGAAAGAGGCTTTGACTACTACTTCTAATTCACTCCACAAGTGTCTATCTATATTACTCCTAGTAGATTAGTGCATTAGTTGATTGCGAATAGAAAAGAAAAAATTGGTGCATTAGTTCTTCCTTTGACTTTGAGCACTGCTGCATCAGCGACGGAGCGTGAAACGTGAGAACTCTGCTGATCGATCGATCGATCGAGCAGTTAATCAGAGATGAAACGTGAGCAAAGCGGGACCCTGCACAACAATGATGATGCCCCCCGCCCCCAGCGCAGCGGCAGCAGCTGGCAGCTGGAGGCGGTCACGCAGCGGGGAAGGGTAATGCGTGCGGCGAGGGAAAGAACCCCCTGTTCGGCTGGGCTGGGCTGATAAGCCGCGGCTGATTTTTGTGAGAGGAAAGTACTGTTGACTGGTTGATGCTGATAAGCCACGGCTGATTTTTTATGAGAGAAAAGTACTGCTGGCTGGTAATAAGCCGTGGCTGATAAGCCAAGCCGAAATCTCCGCTGCATCCAACGTCTGGTGTAGGGATCGAACGCACACGGTTGCGCATCACGCCTGTTGCTGCGGGCCGTGCCGAGCAATCTGCGAGTGTGCGACGAGGACGCACGGGTCCGGTGCTCGCACACGCGCCCAAGAGAACGATCGCCAGTCGCGTTCGTGTGTGGCCTGCACGCGAGAATGTCACCACCGCCCGCAAAAAATTAAAAAAAAAAATAGAGAACGTCACCACCGTGCAGCGGCGCGGAAGGCCCTGGTATTTCATACATTTACCGCGGTGATAAATTCAACTTGCAGTCATGCACCCCTAGTTTTACCATTTCACTCACTTTTACCTGACCTGCCCTTCCGCTCTTCGCCGCCTCCACACACGCCGTGTCTCTCTCTCGCCGTTATGCACTCGTGGCGCGCGTCTGCCGAATGTTTCGCGCGCACCCGCCCCGCACCGCGCGCTCCCGCCGACAGAGCGGGCCCACCGGGTCACGACCTCCGCCGCACACGCTCGCCTCCGTCCCTCCCGCGTCACACGGTCACACGGTGTCAGTGTACAACGCCCGAGCCGCACCAAAAGCGTACAGAACGCTTAGGCACTGACATGCCGGGCCGGAACTCGCTCGGCCTACATGTCATTGGCCCAACAATGCTCAGCGCGTGCGCACTTCCGTCACGGCGCGGGCCGTCAGCCAGCAGCTCCGTTCCGCCCGGTGCCGTGTCCTAGCTCTCTCTCTCTCTCTCTCTCTGCAACGGCGTCACACGCATGCGCTGCCGCCGCCTGCACAGCCCCCTCCCGTCTCTCTCTCTCTCTCTCTCTCTCTAACCCCTTCCCTCTCCACAAGGTTTGTTTCTCCAAGCATAAAACCGCAGCCGATGCGGCGGGGATCCCCGAGGTGAGGTGAGGCCGGGGAGGAGAAGCCGATCGCCGACCACCACCAGCCCTAGCTCACCTCCCCGCCCGCGGCCTCCCGATCCACCAATTATTCTCCCCACCTCACCACGATGAACTAGCTATCCCAACCCAAAGCTCCAACATTTTGGGATCGATCCCCGCTTCGGATCGATCCAGACTAGCCAGCATTTAGTCGAGATATACACGAGAGTAGCTGATCATCACCGCCCGGTTTGATTCGATCTCGTTCGTGCTTTTGATCTGGTTCGTTTCGATCTCTCGGGGTTTGTGTGTTGGTCGTACTACTACTGTTGGTCTTGGTTTATCTCGAGATTCCTTTTGCCGTTTTTCCTGCTACCTTGATCGTCTTTTGGTGTTGGTTTATCTCGAGAGATGAGATGGTGCTGCTGATGGCAGGAGGAAGCCGCGCAGGCGGACCAGTTCGTACCGCGCTGCGCGATTCCGTGGAAAGGCCGAAAAGCTTGGCTGTTTGTTCGATCGCAAAAGCTGCTGGTTTTTCGTTTCGGATCTCTTTCTGCCTTGTCGCTGCTTTCCCAGGCCGCGTCTGCTTTTTGACCCGTCTCGCAGCAGCAGCAGCTTCGTTCTGCCAAGCCAGTATCACATGCGCCGCTGTGACACGAGACGCGAGGCTTTCTCTTCTTTTTTTTTTTTCTTTCTCTCGTGCGACGTTGGAGTGTTGGATCTCAGTTCAGTGATTCGGTGTGGTAATATAGGCAGGCCGCCTTTTGTCCCTGCTCCAGTGTGTGTTTTTGGACATCGTTTTTCAAATTTTTTGTAGATCCCGATTTGAACGGCCAGTGCAGTGCCTGTGATTTAGCGCACTTAAATTTCTTACTCGAGTTTTGCTTAGATTTTTGCAATTTTTTTATGACATCGAACAAATTCGAAGTGATGCAGCCATAAGATCTGCTAGTTCTTAGCATTTTTTCTGCTTAATTCAGTTCAGCGTTAACATCCTGTGCTGGTTCAGCTTATGCGTATGTTGATTTGGCTTTTGTTGTGCAGGAGACAGGCTGTGGCGGGGATGCAGATGGACGCAGAGACGGTGCAGGCGGCTCCTGCGCTCGCGGCTTTTCTGCAGAACTCGCCCACGGTACGTACGTGCGTTGAGCTAGCACGATCGTACGTAGACGCAGCGGCTTTCCCCAGTTCGTCTGCTTTTGGCAGTAGCTTATCTGCTTGCTGTCCCATGATTGATCTACTGCTCCGGCCAGTTGTGCTTCGTTAGCTAGAGTGATCGATCGACAATTCGACATGAGGATGATTCTTTGATGCTCTTGCATGTACGGAGTAGTTTGATCTTATTAATGGTATATTGTTAGTTTGTTACCTGACTTGGAGTATGGTAGAGTGACCTCTTTATGGCACTGCATAAGATGGATGTGCTTTGAATAAGTAGGCGCAAGAGGTAGTTTAGTTTTTCATGCATATGACCCTTGTTAAAGCTTGCTGAGATCATTCAATGAAGTCTGTTTAATTAGCAGCATACTCAAGATACAACTGAATTATGGTAGCTAAAAGAAATCGTTACGTTCGATACAAACTAGTTTCCAAATTAAAACACATGTCCCGTTGTTTGATGTGACCAAGGGAGAATGCTTCTACACAACAGTTTACTTGTACACGTGTTAAATTAATATCAAAATGGCAATTAAAATGCACATTCCTAGAACAACTCTTTTAGCAGAACAAATCATACTTGTGACCAAGGGAGAGTATTTTGATATATCTCTTACCTATCTTATTGCATCGATTTGTTTTGAATCCATTATTGATCCTGGTTTTCAAGTCCCAAGATTAGTTGCACAAATATGCTACCGTGCTATGCAATGTGCTATTCAGTTGCCACTCTGCCATTAACATTTCAAGAACCCATCAATTGGACAGATATATGCAAATTCATTATAGTTAGTGTATAGCTATGTCAATGTTTCCTTTTCGCCCACTGTCCAAAGCTTTTACCATTTCTGTCCTCCTTTTTCTCTCGTGTACTACTACTCCGTATCACACACCCCTCTTACCCATTATTGTGTGACCACTGCGCATCACAAGAAACCAGAGGTGAGCAAGTACTACTACAAGAAGAGGGCCAGCATCCAAGGCAGAAATGGCAAGGACGGTGCTGATCAGGACTCCAGGATCGAGCCCCGGTCGCCCTTGAGCAGACAGAGTGTGACCGCCTGCGGCATCCTCACATACCATACTGGTGAGCACATGCATATATATGGTGCAGCACACGGCCACTCATTGATTCTTCTTGTTAAGTTGTTTTTTTTTTTTTTGGGAATCCTTCTTGTTAAGTTGTTGAAAACTCGTTTTTGGTCTTATTTTCATCAGGAGCCTTCTACGAGATCGATCACGAGAAGCTGCCTCCAAAATCCCCAATCCATCTGAAGTCTATAAGAGTGGTAAAGGTGAGCTTTTCATTGGGATTCTGCTGCTTTCGATGTTTCGATCTTTGAAGCTTGTCTGATTTGGTTTTGTTTCTAATCAACATCTGATGTCCGTCTTGCTAGGTGAGCCAGTGCACGAACCTGGACGTCACAGTGACATTCCCGTCCCTCCTGGCGCTGCGCAGCTTCTTCTCCGCCTACCAGACGTCCGGCAGCGGGCCGGAGCTTGACGAGCGCTTCGTCATGAGCAGCAACCACGCCGCCCGCATCTTGCGCCGCCGAGTCGCTGAGGAGGAGCTCGAGGGCGAGGTACACCTGGACAGCTTCTGGCTCGTTGAGCCCTGCCTCTACGACTTCGGCGCGTCCCAGCAGACGCCACCAAGTGTTGCGTCGCCGTCGCCTGTTCCGCCAGCAGATAAGCCGGCGACAGCAACCGGCTCCTGTCTGCTCACAACCTTGAAGTGCGACGGCACCGGGTGGGGCGTGAGGCGCCGTGTCAGGTACATCGGCCGGCATCGTGATGCTCCCAAGGAGTCTAGGGTCGACGGGTACGGCACAGAGGCCAGCGTCAGGGAGGAGGAGCAGCGTCCGGTGACGCGGGAAATCAGGAGGAGCCCAAGAAACTGCAAGAGGAAGCGGGAGGCAGAAGGAAGAAGCCCAGGCAAGAACAGAGACGAACGCAATAAAAAGAGGAAGATTCAGGGCCGTAGCAAGAAGAGCCCCAAGGAGAAGAAGCGCACCGTGGAGGCCAAGGACGGAGATCCTCGGCGCGGCAAAGACCGCTGGTCAGCTGAGCGCTACGCCGCAGCAGAGAAGAGCCTGCTAAACATCATGCGCTCCAACGGTGCCCGATTCGGTGCGCCGGTGATGCGGGCGGTGCTACGGGAGGAAGCCCGTAAGCACATCGGCGACACCGGCCTCCTTGACCACCTGCTCAAGCACATGGCCGGTCGGGTGCCGGAAGGCAGCACTCAGCGGTTCCGTCGCCGGCATAACGCGGATGGTGCCATGGAGTACTGGCTGGAGCCGGCCGAGCTTGCTGATATACGGCAAGAGGCCGGTGTGTCTGATCCATACTGGGTGCCGCCGCCGGGATGGAAGCCAGGTGACGACGTGTCGTCCGTTGCCGGCGACTTACTGGTTAAGAGGCAGGTGGAGGAGCTCGCCGAGGAGGTCGATGGCGTGAAAAGGTCTCTCCTTTTTCGCTCTTCTTTTGTCCTCACAGTTCCTACTTTTTAGCATTAATCTGTACTCTGTAGTTTACCAATGTTATTTGCAGATGTTGCATCAGACGCAGGATTTCTCCCTATTTTGTTCTAATTTTTTATTCTGTGGTGTGTGAAGGCACATGGAACAGCTACTGTGCAAGGATGGGAAATTTGATGCAGAAAGAGCTTACAGTTCATTGAAGGTACACGAAAGATCCTATTTTCTCAATCCATTTATCTCTATTGTTACTCCACCTATTCTTCAAGAAAGATGCCATTTGTATTGGCATGTTAGTTTTGATTTACCCTGAGCAAGACATAGCATGTGCAATGAATTTGCATTCCACACATCTGACATTCAATCCATCGATCGATATGAAGTCTTTGAAGCGCTAGCCCATTTTCAGTTCTCTGATGCTTCCAAGTGGTTGCCATCTGTAACTATTTTGAAATCTCAAATACCTTGATGTACATGTGTCTGGACCTCTGGGTGGCATTTCAAACTACACAACCAAAACAAGAAGGAAAATTGAATTTTTTGTGTCTTCCCCATTGACCAAGTTGCGGTGCACTGTTTTTTTTTTTTTCGAAAGATGCCGTGCACTGATTTCATTTGCTTCTGTTTATCAGGAGAAGTACCAGAGTGTTGTGAGGGCTAATGAAAAGCTTGAGAAGCAGGTTTTGTCTTTGAAGGTAAGTATTTGACTGCAGCAAGTCCTCTCTGCTCGGTGAAATCTTTCAGTTAATTGCAAACTATATGAAAGTTGAGAGGCCATGCCTGTTAATTTGTCTTAACTGACATTGCACGTTTCTGAATCCGTTTGTATAGATGCCTGCAATGATCTAGAGTGAAGCATTTTCTTCACTTTTCTTGCTGAACTTAATAAACGGTCTTCTACTTTTCATGTTCAGGGCAAGTACAAGAATGTTGTTCAAATGAATGGTGAGCTCAAGAATGAGGTGTTGTCCTTCAAGGTATATCTTCAGGCATCGACAAGTCGCGTTACATTGTATTGTACAGTACTAATTTCAAACACAGCACCTGTTCTCTGCATATCATTTACGTTTCTGTGAAATTATGAATACATCTACTGACCGAGTTTGCCTGATTTCAGGACAAATACGAGCATATAGTTGACAAGAGTGACAAGCTAGAGGAGCAGATCACCTATCTCTCTAGCTCCTTCCTTTCTTTCAAGGTAAAGCTTCTTTGCATGGAATGTACTCTGTCTGCTGGTTTTGGGCAGCCTCTGCGATGAAACGTATGCCGGCTGCCTTTCATGCATTTTTTTGTTCAAGTGACTAATCAAGAACAGCTGTGCCAATTGGACGTTACAGGATCAGTTACCACTGCTGCTGAAGATGGAAGCAACTCATCAGGCGGAACTGTCTCCCAGTGCAGGCAATCAAGAAGCGCTTCCTCGCACAACATTGTATACTGCTAGTGGCGATCAGATGACCCAGCCTGCAGATGGAAGTGGAACCGTCGTCCAAGGTGGCCCTGACAGTGCGGCGAGGAAGAGCAGCTTCCGCATCTGCAAGCCACAGGGCATGTTCCTGTGGCCAAGCATGGCGTCCGGTATCACCACCAGCGGGGGAGCCAGCACCAGCTGCCCGAGGCCCGGGCTCCCTCGCAGCACCAGCCGCCGCAGCAGTACAGGGCTCCCGGCACTGTCGCGAGCCCCGTTTGAGGTGATGGTGACGCCGCCCGGCCCGGACGAGCACATAATGCTTGGCGCCCTCACCACGCCGCCCTCTGCGTCGTCCACCACGCCGCTGCCGCCGCGGCCAAGCTGCAGCTGTCCCTGCCCAGCCCAAGGTCTCCCCTCCAGCCACAGCAGCTGTTTGCTACTACTGCTTCTGCTGGGTTCAGCTCCTCCCCGGCGATGCATTCTTTCTCCGGCCTCACCTTACGGCATGTGGTAAGTTTACTTGCTTGCACTCTCTCGTCAACCTTGCTGCAGCTAAGAATTCTTTGAAGCTGTACATCGTGCAAATTCAAGTGCCTCGAATTTCCTGAGTCTAGTTTTCCCTCTGTTTCTTCAGTCTTCGTAATGATTCTGACAATTCAATTGGGTAGTCCGTGCTGGGCCTGCTGGCTTTCTGTTACAAAATTGCCTGCAAGCATCAGTGGTTGACAAATCACGGAACCTGGAAGCTGATTACTATCGTATCTCCTTGGTCTGTGCAGGACTCCTCGTCCTCACCGCCCACTCCCTGCGGTGTCAGCCTGATGGAAGGGAAGAGGGCCATGTTCGATGCAGACGCCGGCAGGATCAGTTTGGTGGGCACTGAACTGGCCCTGGCTACTCCCTCCTACTGCTGAGTTACTGCATCCATTCTTTCTTAAGATAACGAAAACGACGCAACATAAAGTATATAGAGAGGAACACAGTTTTCAAAAGAGATTAGGAACTCACGTAATTTGTAGCCATTTCAGGTTGGTCAGTCTCAGGGTTAATACGTCCAAGCTTCTGTTGCTGCAGTATCTAGTTATATTGATCTCTTCGATCAGTATGTTAGTTGCAGGGTCGTCTCTATCCTTGGTGCATGGCACATTTGAAGTAGAAGAATGTGCCAGTTTTGCTGGCTCCATATAGGGCATATATAGGCTATTCATTCCACTATTGTTTGGTGCAAAGTCCATGCATTAGTGTCTTATTCATTTATACATTGTTGATGTTACCATTTATGAACCCGTGCAGAGTTATTCAAATTCTATATATATGCCATATGTTTTGCACATGATTCGATGATAAATATGCAATCGTATGGTTGATCATTGCTTTCAATTAAGAGTTTGTTGAACATTTGTGCAAGTGAGAGTGCCTACTGCCTACAAGTAATGTTATGGTTTTGTTTCTCCGGTATTTAATAGACATTGTTCTTTAGTACAAGTACTCCCTCCACCTCTTTCTTTATGTGTTTATTAGGAAAAAGAATTAGCGCATCAAAGGAAAAATTTAGGTAGTATTAGTAAAACACATACGACTGTATAAGTTCATTTGTAGCATATGGAAGATTCGAGCTTCCATGAAGTCCTTAAGCCAATGCCAACATCTACGTGTGATTATATATTTATTACATACCCGCATACAGGCCCGTCCCGCCGCATGTGCGGACGGTGCGACGGAACAGGGCCCCCAAAATTTTGGGGCCCCAAAATTCAACATGTATATGCATATTATTCCCGGCCCAATGCAATTGAAGATCAAACGACAGACTCAAATCGACCGATTGATGAAGGCGCCGTCGTCTCGATCTCCTGAGCAGCGAAGGCCTGCAGCGTCGCCGTCTCATCTCCTGATCGCTAGCTGAAGAGACGAACAGCGTCGCCGCCAGCGATCAGCGACGCCGCGAACAACTTCCATCGACTTGTCTCCGTCTCCTCTGCTACCAGCGAACAGCGCCGCCGCCGCCGGTGACGCCCAGGACAGGAACTTCATCCGTTCGTTGACGTCTTCTCTTGAGCTGCTTTAGGGGATTAAGGTATGAACTGCATCGATTTTATTTGGCTCTAGTTGATCTGTTCGTCATCTCTGATTCCCAAGTCTTATTTCTTTTTTTTTCCCATCGATTATTGGTAACTGATCAGGGCATAATCAATTTTATTTGGCCCTAGCTAGGAATGTCTTCTTCAAACCGGATCCGAAAATATGCTAGCGGTTGTGAAAATGGTAAGAAGAAACAAAGACAAGATAATCTGGATAAATCTATGAAAGGAGCTATGGATAAATTTGTTTTGAGATAATCACAAGGTCCTTCCGATAATCAGACATTTGATCCTCATGATGGCCAGACAGAGGCAACAAATGTTGGTGAGGAAGTTCTGATTGATAGCACAAATGGTGATAATCAGGCCACTGATGATAACATGGAGACCAGCAATGTTGATGTTAATTTGGATAGCTCACCAGTACTTCATATTGATATCCAACCCTCCGAGGTAAGTTCTTTTCACCAGTTCAAAAGATTTTTGGCTTTTTATTTACTTCTGACACATTGCAATCATTAGATCGTGATAGTTCTAAGTCTTCTTGTGAACGTCTAGAAGATGCACTTAGAAAAGATGGACAATGGAGTTGATTCTTCTCCAAAGTTTCCTTCCAAAAGAGAATATAGGCCCCGCTGAAATTTTGAAGTTCATAAAAAGACATGGTTCTTACGCAGCTGTTGCCTATCGAATTTTGTTGTTGACCACTCATGTGACTGTTGCATCGGCAGAGTGTTGCTTTTCTAAACTGAAATTATTGAAGTCATTCTTGCGTTCAACAATGACGCAAGAAAGACTCAATGATTTGGCTACAATAGCATTAGAGGGCGATATATTGAAAAAAATTGCTTATCAAGATATCGTTGAAGATTTTATCTCAAAGAATGCAACAAGAATAATCCACTTCAAGTGAAGATTACATGACAGGTATAATTTTGTTTTATTTTAGTTTTGCGAAGTGCATTATGAACTCATATAAATTGTTTCTCATGGCATATTTTTCAATTTTTTTGAGCAATTAAAAAATTAATTAAATAGGGCCTCGGTCTGTATTTCGCACCGGGCCTCCAAAATCCCCGGGACGGCCCTGCCGCATAAGTAGTCATTTGTTTTACAGATAACAACATTATTGTTAAATAATGTGTTGTAGCAATAAACCAGAGAATTTTAACTTGGATTATTGTCAATCCTTGTCATTGTTTAATCAGTCCAGAAAGTAACAAAATGAAAAACACACAGTGGGAAAAGGGTACTTGCCAATGGCTCGCCGATGACGAGGAAGAGCAGAAGGCATGTAGTAGAAGAAAAAAGCGAGAAAAATAAGGAACCTGATTTACCTTGTTAGAACCAAAAAGGGCAATGAGCTCGATAACGTTGAGATTGCCGGAAATTTGTAGAGTCGAGAAGCGCATATGGAAGAGCAATATGATTGGGACTCTGACAGTGATAATGTTCTTGGATATGAGGCTAGAGCTGAAAGAAAGGATGCGGAGAAGTTTGTATTCCAAACTGGAGTGTAGTTATAAGGACATGAGGCTAGAACCTTCTTCCTTATATAATCACACTCCATGCTGGACGTGAGGGCTCACAGAAACAGTTACCCGAAATGTGATGCCACAGAAACTGTAGAGTCAAGTTGCGGCAGCGAAGCGAGTTGTCACAGGCGCCAATTCTAAAGTTCGTTTTCATTTCAAATCTACAAACATTCAGTTTGCGAGTCCACAAAAACTAATATGCGCTAAGTTTCTCAGATTTACCTTTCTTTACCTCTTCGGACAACACGTGAGCACCAAGTTTTCTTCTTGGGAAATTGAGGCCACAAAAATGTCGCATTGAAGGCCAACAGCAGATTCAAACGGTTCAAAAAGCTTTCGTGACCCTACGTACTAGTAGAATAAACCGAAAAAGGGAAGATAACCACCGGCCCAACACTGTCGTCTCCGACGCCACAGAGCCCAAGCCTTTTCTGCTTCATTCGGACCGCCCGAAGTCCAGAACGACAGTCCCCAACCAAGCCCAATCCCTAACCACCGCCGCCTCACGGCCATGTCGGCGGCGGAGAGAGCGGACGATGCGGCGTCGCCGGCAGAGGACAGTGGCGGAGCTGATGGGGATCTTGGGTATGCATATGAATACCCAAATTTTTTTGAAAATGAGCTAAATATGACTAAAAAATCCTCAAAAATACATATATTTGAGGTAAAATGAATATTTAGCTTCAAAAATACGGAAAAATGAATGCCCATTCCAAAAATGAATGCCCAGCCGAGCAATCTCAGCTCCGCCACTGGCAGAGGACCTCGCCGGGTACGCAACACGTGCATCCTCGCGCACGTGGGCCACGGCAAGAGCACCCTGGCGGACCACCTGGTGGCCTCCTGCGGCGACGGGCTCCTCCACCCGAAGCTGGCGGGGCGGCTCCGCTTCATGGACTACCTCGACGAGGAGCAGCGCCGGGCGATCACCATGAAGTCCGCCGCCGTCGCGCTCCGCAGCCGGGGCGGGTACCGCGTCAGCCTCATCGACTCCCCGGGCCACATCGACTTCTGCTCCGAGGTCTCCTCCGCCACGCGCCTCTCCGACTCGGCGCTCATCCTCGTCGACGCCGTCGAGGGCGTGCACATCCAGACCCACGCCGCGCTGCGCCAGGCATTCGTCGAGCGCCTCCGCCCCTGCCTCGTGCTCAACAAGCTCGACCGCCTCATCACCGAGCTCAACCTCACCCCCGCCGAGGCCTACGCCAAGCTCCACCGCATTGTCTCAGATGTCAATTCCATCTACTCGGCGCTGCGCTCGCACTCCTACTTCTCCCTCCTCTCCGCCCTCGAGGACAATCCCGCCTCCAGCTCCTCGTCCTCCACCGAGGACCTCCCCGAGGATTTCGAAGATGACGATGATGACGAGGACGCCTTCCAGCCACTGAAGGGCAATGTCATCTTTGCCTGCGCCCTCGATGGCTGGGGCTTTCGTCTCCAGCAGTTCGCCGACCTTTACGCCAAAAAGTTCAACCTCAACGCATCTGCATTCCTCAAAGGATTGTGGGGCCCGAGATACTATGACAAGGAGACGAAGAGGATTGTGGGGAAGAAAGCCATGAAGACACCAGACCCGCAGCCAATGTTCGTGGAGTTCGTGCTGAAGGCTCTGTGGAAGGTGTACCATGTTGTGCTGACGGAGGGTGGTGAGAGCCAGGATGTCAAGGCTCTCATCAAAAACTTCAACTTGGAAATTCCGAAACGGGAGCTGCAAAACAAGGACCCAAAGGTGGTACTGCAGTCTGTGATGAGCCGGTGGCTGCCGCTGGCAGATGCTGTGATGGATATGGTGATTGAGTGCACGCCTGACCCCATTGCTGCTCAAGCAGTCAGGGTTGTGAGGCTTATGCCAAAGAGGGAGGTTGCACAAGAGGATGCTGAGTGTTGCCCTGAGGTTGTTGTAGAGGCAGAGAAGGTAAGGAGGTGTGTGGAGGCCTGTGATGTGAGTCCTGAAGCACCGGTTGTGGTTTACGTGTCGAAGATGTTTGCGGTGCCATATAAGACCCTGCCATTGAAGGGGGTGAATGGGGAACTGTTGAACCACAACGGTGCCAATGAGTCCGAGGAGTGTTTCATGGCATTTGCGAGGGTCTTCAGTGGGGTCCTTCGTGCAGGGCAGAAGGTTTTTGTGCTTTCACCATTGTATGATCCAGTGAAAGGGGATGAAATGCAGAAGCATGTACAGGAGGTGGAGCTGCAATACTTGTATCAGATGCTGGGACAGGGCCTGAAGCCAGTTGCCAGTGTGGGTGCTGGCAATGTGGTTGCAATCCAGGGCCTGGGGCAGCATATATTGAAGAGTGCTACATTGTCATCCACAAAGAATTGCTGGCCCTTCTCAAGTATGATGTTCCAGGCGTCTCCAATGCTTAAGGTTGCGATTGAGCCCTCAAATCCGTCTGATCTGGGAGCTCTTGTTAAAGGGCTGAAGCTTCTTAACCGGGCAGACCCTTTTGTTGAGTACAATGTTTCGCAGAGGGGGGAGCATGTCCTTGCTGCTGCTGGTGAGATACATCTAGAGCGGTGCATAAAGGATTTGGAGGAGAGATTCGCAAAGGTCAAACTGGTGGTCTCAGACCCCCTAGTTTCCTTCAAAGAAACAATCGAAGGAGAAGGTGCTGGCTTAATAGAGAGCTTGAAGGCCCCGCTGGAATTTGTTGAGAGGACTACTCCAAATGGTAGGTGCACTGTGAGAGTTCAGGTCTTGAGGCTTCCCAATGCACTGACTAAGGTCCTTGAGGAAAGTGAACAACTTCTTGGTCAACTAATTGAGGGAAAAGCAGCAAAAAGGGATGGTGTCTTGGATCCACGGCTTTCTCAGGATGATGGTGATTCCACTGCCTCACTCAGGCAGAGGATGATCAATGCCATAGACAGTGAATTAGAAGCAATTTCTAATCAAGTGGATAAAGAAAAACTTGAGAGGTATGGAAAGGCATGGTTAGGATACCTTGAAAGAATCTGGTCCCTAGGTCCTTGGCAGGTTGGTCCAAATCTCCTCCTCATGCCTGATGTGAAATCAAGTGATTGTGTGATAACTACACAAGATGGAAGTCAAGGTATTCTTGTGCGTGGCAGATCTCATGTCTCTGAGAGATTAGGATTTGCAAGCGAATCTAACGCTGAAGCTAACATTCTTGACAACGTTGAGTCAGCAGAAGATGCTCCTGACTCATTACATCTAGAGTCTATGGCACTAAGGAACAGTATTGTCTCAGGATTTCAGATTGCCACAAATGCTGGGCCGTTATGTGATGAACCTCTGTGGGGCCTAGCTTTTGTTGTCGAACCTTACATATTTGCCGACAGCTCTGATACCGCTTATCACTCTGATCAATACAACCTCTTCAGTGGACAAGTAATTACTGCGGTTAAAGAAGCATGCCGAGCAGCTGTTCTTCAGAACAAACCAAGGCTTGTTGAGGCCTTCTACTTTTGTGAGTTGACCACACCATCAGAGCAATTAAATGGCTCTACTTATGCTGTTCTTGATAAGAGGCGAGCAAGGGTTCTGAAGGTAGAGATGCAAGAGGGAACTTCATTGTTTACAGTGCATGCTTACTTGCCAGTCGCTGAGAGTGTTGGATTATCTAATCACCTTAGGAGCATAACTGCAGGTGCAGTTAGTGCTTTGCTCGTTCTTAGCCACTGGGAAGCTATACCTGAGGACCCCTTCTTTGTCCCTAGGACGCAGGACGAGATTGAAGAATTTGGTGATGGTTCAAGTATCGGCCCAAACTTGGCTAAGAAACTTCTGAATTCTGTTAGGCGAAGGAAAGGGCTGCATGTCGAAGAGAAAGTTGTGGAACATGGCACAAAACAGCGGACTCTTGCTAAAAAAGTATAGCTGTGTTTTTTGAAGCTGGGGAAAGTTGTATCTTCCTCCAAGATTTTGTCCTTGGCTACTGAATATACTGCATGTTGGTATTGTTGTATACGACATGTACGACATTGGTATATTCTTTCAATGTAATCTAGTTGCGATGATTTATGGATTGCTGCCTTTCTTGCCTATGAAGTGGGAAGTTTCATGGATTCATTTCTTGTATTAACTTGTCTTGGCCTTTATATTTTTTGAAGATCGCAATGTATACTGTACTGTGTAACTTTATATGAGGTTTAACCATACTAGTTCATGATCTGCAGTGGTATGAAGGCACATGGAGCAGCTACTGGGCAAGGATAGAAAAATTGATGCAGAAAAAGCTTACAATTCATTGAAGGTACACGAAAGATCCTCGTTTCTCAATCCTTTAATCTATACTGTTGCTCAAGAAAGATTACATTTTTGTTGGCTTGCCACTTCTGATTTACAACTGCATTAAAACATACAGAAAGTGTAATGAATTTGCATTGATGTCAAGCTCACACATCTGACTTGCATTTCATGTATTGATGGAATGTCCTTTGAAGTGATAGCCCATGTTCAGTTCTCTGATGCTTCCAAACGGTTGGCATTTGTAACTATTTTCGAATCTCATGTACCAGGATGTACATGTTCTAGGCCTCTGGCTAGCATGAAAGGAACATGAAGTCAAATGAAAAGTTTTCGCATGTCCAATTTGAAAACAAAATTATGGAAGTTTACTATTTCCCCATCGATCTAGTTGTAACTTGTAGTGCACTGATTTCATTTGCACCTGTTTATAAGGAGACTAGTCGATTTGCCTGTGCGTTGCTACAGACCTTAAGTGCAGTTTTTGCCAAAAAAAAAATACTACTTTGACATATGTGTGTTATTTTTTTACATAATAAAATCTGAAATCATACAACAATAGTAACAATCACTGATGGCATAACACATTGTGATATAACACTTTAAGTGCTGCTGTAGGCATAGGTACCGCTGTAGGTGTAGGTGCTGCTGTAGGTGTCATGGTTGCATCTATAGGAGTGATGTCCTCATCACATTGTCAATTGAAACAAACGAAGCTTTCTCTTGTCAATGCCTTGTTCAGGAATTTATTTTACTTATTTGACTAATTCTTCAGCGATTTAGTAGAATTGAAAATAACCATAAAAGGGAAATAGTCAATTCAATTCACAAGAGGTACAGAACCTACTCGTTTGCAATAACCTGACAGTTGCAAGAAATGTCACATGCCTGTATTCAGAACCTAACCCGTTTGCAATAACCAAACAAAGCAAGAATGCCAAAGCAGAAAATAGCACCACGCAGCAGCTCTTTTCTTCTCTCTACTGCTGCAAGCGAGTGACACGGGGTTCCAGTTCTTGGTTTTCCATAGTCAATTGAAATATATGGGATGGGACCCACGTCAATTGATGCCGAGGACTCGCATCAACTAACCGTCTTCTCCGCCAAGATAGTTGGAATCCCGCTCTGGGACTGCACGGCGGCCCTCGTCTCGCATTCCCACCACCAGCATCCTGATCCCATTCCATGCTCTATTATCAA
Organism: Eragrostis nindensis; assembly: GCA_012490785.1. Lineage (NCBI taxonomy): Eukaryota > Viridiplantae > Streptophyta > Magnoliopsida > Poales > Poaceae > Eragrostis > Eragrostis nindensis. The sequence continues at coordinate 178,824 of JAAXCT010000652.1, read as the reverse complement.
CTTTCCCAAGCGGGCAATGGGCTTGATCCGCTAATGGAGCACAAGCGAGCGACAGCTCTGTTCAAGGTAGCTCGATCCAGACAGTGGAAACAACGATTCCGGCAGCTGGAAGCTCAATCCAAGCACATCTGCCCTCATTTTCTTCTTTTTCCTCTCCTAATCCCAAATCCTGCATATGGCGTGCCTGTTGACGACTGCCATCGGTGAGATCATGCTCTCGCCCACTACTCGAGCAAGGGGGCATAGCGCCTTGGAACTCGAAAGTGGGAGAGGAATGAGACGAATAGAAGGGAGAGCTGCGCAGCGCGCGGATGGGCGTGGGCCTGAAGCTAGCATCTGCACGGTGCCCGCCGTACTGAGAAGACATGTGCGCTAGTGCAAGCTTCCGAGAGAATGGAGGGAGCGCAAGGGGCAGTGGGCCCAGCTGTCAGCGGCTCAGCGCGCAATTCTAGATCATACGTATGCTTCTGGGTAATCAGAAAATCAGTTCAATGCCGTCCTGTCCTGCTCCCTTCATATTTCCCTATCATTTCAAACATTCAAGCTGAATGAATAGCTGACATCGCATACTCATTACCAACTATTAGAGCAACTCCAGCAGAAGCCCCTAAATCCAAGCCCCTACATGCCATGTAGGGGCCGGCCCCTAGATTCAAGCCCCTACAAATTGCTTCCAACTCCAGCAGCAGCCCTTACATCTCAGCCCCTAGATGGGTGGGACCCGCTTGTCAGCCTCACCCCTCCTCTCCTCTTCTTCCTCTGCTCGTGGACGCAGGGCGCGAGGACTCAGTGCGCCGCCACGGGCCACGGCGTCCCCACCACGGCGCGTCGCGGCGCGGGCCAGGCGTGGGAGCGGGACGAGGAAGGCCATGGCCGCGGCACCGTGGCGCCGCACCTCTTCCCCTAGGCGCGGCGCAGAGCCTCCCCGACGGCGTCTCCCCGGTGCGTCGCCCCAGCCCCGGCGCGGCACCCCTACGAGCAGCACCACGACATGGGCGCCGGCGAGGGAGGGCATGGCGACGCGCGCCATGGGCGCTGCCATGGGCGACGACGCGCGCTGCCTTGCGGAGGAGCGGGTGCGGGGGCTGCGGCCATGGCGTGGAGGCGGGCAAGGCGCGGAGGGTGGTGCGGGCGCGGCGAGCCCTCCCCGGCGAGGCCCCCATGTCGCGCATCGGGCGAAGGCAGGCCATGGCCGGCGCGAGCCCTCCCCAGGCGTGGACGCGGGCGCAAGGCCTCCCCGATGGCTCCCAAGCTCGAATCGGAGGGGGTGACGCTCCCAAACTTGAATCGGAGGGGGTGAATCGACGAATCGAGGCTTGAATCGGCGGCGGCGAGCCGGATTCGGCGTCAAGCAGGGCAGGGACGACGCGCGGGAAGGAGGCGGCGTGCGCGCGCGGACGTGGTTGAGCGGGCCCCGCCGCTCTAGCGACCCAACAGCGAGCCCCTACATCTGGGGGCTTTGGGGAGAAATCTGGGGACCCAATAGCTGTAGGGGCTCATCTAGAGGCCCTGCTGGAGTTGAGTTTTTGGCCCCAAGCCCCTACATCTCATGTAGGGGCTCATCTAGGGGCCCTGCTGGAGTTGCTCTTAGTTGGTATATGGATCTCTAGTTTGTATATGTGATAACCAGCTCATATATGTGTCAATGTTGCTTCTGTTAAAATGTTCAGAAATCAGAACGACAGGAGTTTACGTAGGTCTTGATAGTATTCATTGGTTTCTGCACACGTTTAGCACTTAAGTACTCAACCTGAAGCACATGGCTGGGGCATCGTTTTTGTACTCAAGATGAGGATGTTAATGACAACTGAACGTTTCTGTTAAAATGCAAGCAGTGAAAGCAGATCAGGAGTGCCTCGTCGCGCGGATGAAGTCAGGAACTCAACGACCGCAGGCGAAGTCTGGAACGATAGCAGATGAAGCGAATGCCATGCGTCACAACGTGTGCGCGAAGACAAAGCGAACACCATGCGGGACGACGTACGCGCGCTTTGCGGCGCGGCTTGCGGCGGGATGCGGCAGCCCGCCAACAGCAAGCGGCGGCATGCGGGCCGCTGCATCAGCCAGCTTCGGCCGTTGCGGCTGATGCGGCGCGCTATGCGGGCGCCCGCATCCCGCCCCGCTTGCAGCGCTACATGAAATGCTCTAGAGTGAAGCATGTTCTTCACTTTTCCTGCCGCATCAGCCGAAGAAGTATGGAGGCCTGGGAGTGCTTGACCTCACCATGTTTGGAAGGGCCCTCAGGCTCCGATGGCTGTGGTTCGAATGGACTGATCAGGAGAGGCCTTGGGTAGGAACTGCAGTGCCATGCGATGCAACAGACAGGCAACTCTTTAGAGCTAGTACAGAAGTAACAATTGGAGATGGGAGCAGGGAAAATTCTGGCAGTCCTCATGGCTAGAAGGGAAAGCACCGATGGACATAGCACCAAGGTTATATAAATTGGCATGGAGAAAGAACAGAACGGTAAAGGAAGAGTTACAGGACAACAACTGGACGCGTGGCCTTTGGAGAATGCAGGATGCAGATACGATATATGAGTTCATTAATCTGTGGCATCAGGTCCAGCGGGTGCACTTGAGTGACCAACCAGATACAATTACCTGGACGTGGACGGCAAGTGGAAAGTACACGGCCAAATCGGCGTATATGGCCCAATGCAGAGGTTCCTACAGTCCATTCGATGCCAACGCAATTTGGAAATCGAAATCGGAAGGGAAACATAAGTTCTTCGCTTTGTTAGCCATACAGAATAGAATCTGGACGGCGGACAGATTACTGAAAAGAAATATATCCTGCAACCCAACCTGTGTGCTGTGCGACCAGGAAAGTGAGACTGTAAGCCATCTTGCTTTGCACTGCAGCTATGCGAAAATAGTGTGGCAACAGATTAATCAATGGAGGCAGAGCAACGTTTATGACACACCTAGCAGGGAGATGAACCTGAAAGAATGGTGGAACCAGACGATGGAGAAAATCATCGCGCAGAACAAAAAGCAGGCAGCAGCGACGATCATATACACGCTATGGAATATATGGAAAGAAAGGAACAGGAGAACGTTCCAGCAAAAGGAGGCGCAACTCGAGCAGGTTTTTGTCATGATCAAGGAGGAGATGGCAGTGAGGGAGGCGGCTTATGGCCAGCTAACACAACATGTAGAAGAATAAGATTGTAGCACGGGGCGGGCCGGAGTCGCCGGACGCCTTCCTTGTTTTTTCATTTTGTATCAAACCTTGAACTCTATCGTTTTCTCTCTTAAATGAAAGAGCAGTGCTCCTGCTCATGTTTCGAAAAAAAAACTTTTCCTGCCGCATTTCAATAAAGAACCTTGCTTTTATGTTCAGGGCAAGTACAAGAATGTTGTTCAGATGAATGGTGAGCTAAAGAATGAGGTATTGTTCTTCAAGGTATATCTTCAGGCATCTACTAGTGACATTGCATCTGTTCTCTGCCTATTCTTATGTTCTTTTGTAATGTCTCTGAAACTGTTAATAGAACTACTGACCGAGTTCTCCTGATTCCTCCAGGACAAATACGAGCATATTGCTGACAAGAGTGACAAGCTAGAGGATCAGATCACCTATCTCTCCAAAGCCTTTTCTTTCAAGGTATAGCTTCTTTGCATGAGAATGTACCCTGTTTGTACATGACAGCCTGCAACGAAACATATGCCGGCTTTTCATGCATTTGTACTAGTGATTTAATCAAGAACTGCTGTGCCAATTGGATGTTACAGAATCAGTTACCAATGCTGCTGAAGATGGAAGCAACTCATTAGGTGGAATTGTTTCCCAATGGTGGCAATCAAGAAGCTCATCCTCGCACAGCACTGTATACGGCTAGTGGTGATCAGATGACCCAGTCTGCTGGTGGAACCGACGTCCAAGGTGGTCCTGACAGTGTGGCGAGCAAGAGTAGGGGCGCCAGCACCAGCTACCCGTGGCCCAGACTAATAGACTTCCTCTTTTTAAGTTGGTCTTTGATGCATATTAACACTGGCTGGAGTCTGGAAACCCATAACTGCAATGGATGTTAAAATAAAATATGTTCCATATTTTATTTTTTTTGTTTTGCGAAGAAATCTATGCCATCTTATTGATTAATGGTTATTATGACTGCAAACTTAGATGCTCAGATCTTCTCATTTCTCAAATTCTTCTTTGATCTTCCACAGTTTGATTTTCCCCATGTTCCTCTTGTTCGGGTGCTTGATCTGCACGGTTGTATCGACATTTCATCATCTGAACATGTTGTTTCTGTACATCGTAGTGTTTTAAAGCTTGTATTGGTCGGTTAGATTGTCTGGCGTTAAGCTCATCTAGCCATTCTTGCTGAAGTTTGTCAGTACAAAGAATAATTTATGTACTGTTCAATCACTACTAGAAAACCAACCAAAGCCGACAGTTTTTCAACCGTCAGCTATTAACTTATACCATCGGGAAACAGAATCCCCGAGCGTGGACCGTCGGGCATTTACCGTCGCGCACTCGTGGTCGGGGATTCCCCCATTTCCCGACGGTACGCTCGGCAATCTTGTTGTCGACGGTAGGTTGCCGACGGTTGATGCTCGGTAATTGCCTGGTCAACATCCATTGAACAGGCATGCATCCCCGACGTGTTTACCTTCGGGGATTGCTTCTTCGAGAGTTTGTGTGACCGGTCGGCATATGTTTCGTTGACTGTGCAAAGTAACCGTCGGCTACTTAAGACCCTCGGCCATACCTAAGCATGAGGGTGTGTTATCCCGTCGGCAGTTTAGCGCCTCACTGTTTCTTTTGCCCGTCGGGAACACAAGCTAATCGTCGAAAGTATATTTATAAGCAACCGTTCTCAATGACTCGTTGTCTTTCAAATATGGGAAAGTATCAATATGTAGTCAATTGAACATTGCAATCCACAAGAAAGTGGCAATCCCAATAACATCTTTCTGCATATTACTAATGATTGAATGACAATCCTAACTGTTCACAGAGCTGGAAACAAAATAGTTGTCCACAATGTCATTAAAGTAGAAATTAAAGTGCAACTAATTGACTTTGTTCCATAGGTTCTAATTGACAATGTCATCGCTGCCAATTAAGATACGCACGTCCTCTACTCCCAGAGGTTCTTCTTGTCACCAGGGATATAATATGCATCATTGTAATCAGCATAATAGTTGCCTATCATAGTAGTTATCTACTCCATCATCATTGTAGTCGTCATCGTCGCCGTCATAGGTTCCTCCATTAGTGTCGGTCTACGAAATGACATGAATTAATCATTACATGAGAATTTAAAATTTACAGCCTTTCTAGGTTCAACATTAATATGTGGCTGTCATCTTACCTGTTCAGTTCCATCCAGACCACCTCTTTCATGCTTATTGGAGAACCTAACATCAGTTCTGAAGTTACCTACATGATCCCAACAGAAACAATGTAAACAACACTTGAAAAATAATAATAGAACTTTGTACTTTAATATGTTGAATGCTACACCAATCTGTTTCAACATTCGAGTAACATATGAGAGCTACTTGATTCTACCAGGAAGTGAATGCAAATTGAGATCAGAGTTAAACTTACCAAGTCAGGTGCATTTTCATGAAGTAAAACATGAAAGTCATATCCTCCTTTTGCAGCCAGTGCCTGTTCAAATGTTCAGATTAGCAAAATATTTTTCTTTGTGCATTCTGAAAAAAAAAGAAACCATAGTATTTACACAACATGCTCCAATCCAAGAAGCTTCTTATTCTTATTTCTCAGGCTATCGACCTCCCTTTGCAGTTGCATCTATCTGGCAGAAACATGTGTATGTGCATGTCTGGCCCTGGTCTTGGTGGGCTCTTTCTCAGTGATGCTTATAGCCTTGTCACCAAAAGACGTCCTCCCATGTGGAGTCCTGCCCATTTCCTCATATAATACAGCAGCGTTAAAATGTGGATGCTCCATTCTCCAATTGGGGCCATGATTCTTTTGCATTGCATCAGTGTATTGCACCTTTTGCGAAATAAAGGATAGGTTGAATCAGCATCAAAGTTCATATTAGGATAAAAAGATGTTCCCAGTTCTTCAAGTGTGCAAATCTTCTATTCAGCCACAGTCTAGTATCAATTATGCCAAATTTAGCCTTTTGATAGTTCAGGGTAGAGATTGATCACATAATGCTACCATCTATTGTAATTTTCTAATTGAGATCGACTTAATTCAAAAGCCTTGCTGTTACTAGTTCTAAGAACTCTACCTGAATACTCGGTATCAAGAACCACACTGCTAAATAAACAAGAAAATATTTTATCGTACAAGAAGGCACAGTAGTGAGCTATGTAATTCAAGAACTAATAGTAAAGAAGCCTACGAACCCATTTTTCAGTGGCATTCTCACTGCACAGCTGGTCAGAGTCAGTCCCTTCTTCTAGTTTGTGTGTGTGTAGCCATGCTCCAATTTCTCCAGGGTCCACTCCAGTTTTGAGTGTCTACATTCAGTATTTTTGCAGTCATACATATAGTATTCCATAGCCTTTGAATAGTCATATGTAGTGAAAGGAAATTTATTACCAGAAATTGGCGTGTAGCTGGAAGGAATCTCCTATGGCAAGGAAACCAGCAAGATTTTCCCCCATTCTTCAATGTAAACGTATTGAAATCACACACACAAATAGGACAACCAAGTTTCTCATGTGTGCTCCAGCATGATACTAAGCCATAGGCAGGAAAATCATGAATAGTCCACAACACGATTGCCTTCATAGTAAAGTTTTCCTGTTTAATAAGACATGTCCCACAATCAGGTAGAAGTTTTTATACATAGGAACTATCACAAACTAAAATAGGAAACAAAGCTAAAATCTCCAAATCTCGATGGGCATAAGATCATTCTGTTGATACTCTATTATTTCCAGCCTGCATTCGCATGTGGTCTTTTTTAATTGAACTATTGACTATAAATTACAAATTAAATATATGTTTGTAGCACATTGATTCTTCCAGGAACGGCAACATAATGAAACAACAGGGACACATGGGTTTGAAGAAATTGCAGATGCACAGAACAATTCAATCAAAAAACAATTATAGGTGATCCACAAATAGCATAATAAAACAAAATCATCTAGGATTCAGAAGTACTACCGGTCAGATCGCCTATGATTAAAAACTCCCGGATTGGATTGTAGGAGGGGACAGATTTCAATGTTACCTGGCGATGTAGAGGAAGCCGGCAGAGAGCTTCAGGATGCGGTGCGGGCGATGATGGAGACAGATCACAGGAGCTGGGCGCCCTTGTGAGTCAATGTAGCCCAACCAACTCGTCTGTTGCAATGGAGAAGGGGGAAAAAATCGATTAGGGATGCGTGTGGATTTATGACCAACAGATGGATTAGGGATGGGCGATGAACTCACGAACACAGATCGCCTTTTGGACGGAAGGATCGACTCCTGGCGAAAAGATCCTTTCGGTTTCAGATGGAGCCGTTTGTTAATCGTGGAGGGCGAGGTTTTAGGGATTTCGAGTGGTGGCCGCGGGTCTGCGTAGATATTCTTTTCGTTGCCCGCTAAAACTCCTCAGGCGTGGATTTTGCCAAGCCCGGCTTCGTAACTAACATATAAATTTCTATCATTCCTAATCATAAGTCGCACATTAGCCTACTGGATAAAATCCCACTTACGCTGGCTTAGGTTCCTGGTTCAAGACCTGAGGGTGGCCACCTTTTTTTAACCCTTTATTTATATTATTCGACAGAAGATATAAGATTGTATTTTCCCAAATGTCATACACAAGAGTGGCCAAATTTTTTAACCCTTTTATACTGTTCGACAGAAGGTATAAGATTGTACTTCCCAAATGTCATACATATGCATAAGTCACCTAAAAATTTGTATTATGCAATCTGAGGAATTAATTTTGATCATTAATTTGGAAAGCCTTCACTTACCACAGGTACCATGATTAATTTCCAGAGCATATCTCTCTAATGTGAACCTGAATTCCTTATACATCAACTGTTTTAAAAAAAACAATCCTCACAGAAGTCAGTTAAAAATTTGACCAATACATCTTTGGTTTTAAAAGTTTCACTTACCCGTTGGATCCAAATGGTAAGTCACATGAAAATGTGTTCTTCAATATGTACTATTCGAGTTTACGAACTTCTGGAGAAACCAATATGTTACGACATGTATTCATATGTTACGACATGTATTCATAAAAAACCAAAATACTCCATGGTTTTAAATATATGACACTGTTGACTTTTGTTTTACTGAATTATAACCAACAATATATCTTTAAATAAATAGTTACCTAACTTGAAATGAATATCATTGGATCTATCATCAAAATAACTTTAAAGTATATCCAAATCGACCTGGTCAAAGTATGTTGACTCTAATCCCTAGGCAATATATGCCAGCTCTGAGCAAAGTTATCGTGGTTTACAGCCCAAACATAATTAAATATGTGAATCGGTTTGTTTATATGGAAATGCAATTAACCATGTTATCTTAGTTAAAAACAAAATTATCGTTTAATAATCCTAAATAAACTTAGAAGAATTGTATATAATTAAACTATTTGACCCCTTTACTATTCATACAATTCAAAGAGTACCAAATTTTCATCAAATGCATCAAATATCATACCCAACGGTTGTTTCAAACTGTTGCCAATCTACATTGAACTGTCGGTCATTAAATCAAAAGCCATGTGTTATTTAGTAACCGTCGGCAAACTTAGCACCTTCGGCCCTTAAATTGTGTGCCCGACGGGTTCAGAGGGAACGCTCGGCTATGTTTTAGCAAGTCACCGACGGTTAATGATAAGACGCTCGGCAATTCTAAAACGGTCGACAATTTGGTATGTTTCCCGATGGTTTAATTTATAACGGTCGGGATTTGTTTGACCTGTCGGGCATTTGTAACATTTGCCGATAGGGAAGTTTAAAACGCTCGGCAACATCCCCACCGTCGGCCACTACACCATGTTCGCGAGGGTTCGTCGGGGATTTTATAAAACCTTCGGCCTTGCTTGGTTTTCTAGTAGTGAATATTCAGGCACAATACATTTGGGTTGAAGCCGATATGTAATACTATGTTGATCTGCCATTGGGGATTGCCAATAAAGAAGTTATACTATTTGGTACAGTTGATCTGCCATTGGGTACAGTTGAAGTGCCCACTAATGTTCGTGGCATTGTGCCTAATGTAACTTACTATTCAATGGGTTGCGCATAGACTATTTGCTCCATATGTTCCTGTTCTTCACGTGCAGTTTATTTTGCATTCATCTCTGGTGTAAAAACCGTGCATCTTTTGTCTGTTACGAGAGTGATTCATAAATTGAAAATCTACAGAGCAGTATGTGCGCGCACGCGTGTTGCTGATTGATGCTTCAGATGGATTGTGATCTTAGGAGGAATACATAAGTCAACATTTTCTTTCATATTGTGAGCAGTAGTTGGTATGATTCTTGTTTCTTGGTGTGTGAAAGAAATCAGTCGAGGGTCCATATGATGGATGGCTTTTGCCAAATGGCCTGCCCTATGCTTTGCTGTTATATCCACGAATATAAGCCATAATTTTTCATGAACTTGGAAGTTCAACCTGTAGTCCTTGTTTGATCCATAGGCACCATAGCATAGCACGGTCGAGGTTTCCACAATACACTCTAGTTTAAAGCTTCTAGCTACAACTGCCTATCACTGGCTTCGGACAGATCCCGGTCACATAATATAGGGGGAAGAATGTTTTCTCTTTTAGGAATCCCCCCCGGCTCCTTTTCTTTTCTTTTCTTTTTTTGTGTAAACTTTCCTTTTCCTTTTGAAAGGAGCTGAACCAGGCGAGGCGCCTGACGGTTTTGAATCGGATTGCTTTTTCACTTCACGTGGTGGCACTCTCCACATTTAGGTGCTGGTGTGTGTTCGGTCGATCTGACCAGTTCGGTGCATCTTGCTCTGACTCCAGCAGCAGCATGTTCGTGTTCAGGCGGGACAGGACACGTCGGATCGGACCGCAGATCAAGTTTGCTTTTCCATTTCTAAACCCCTAAAGAACCAGTTTTGAGAAATACATTTTTGACCTGTCAGTTTCTACCCTACCTATGTATCCACCGTTAATCAAAATCAACCCCAATTAATCTACCGTCCGATCCATCCCACACCAGCTGTCGTGGGACAAGGGGGACGTTACATCGTCATCGGACGTGCAAAAACCTGACATTGCTTTAATTTTTTTCACCGGTGGATTTTCCTACCCGCCCGCCGAGCCCTCCCGGATTCACGCTCCCGATCTCCTTCCTCTTGATTTCTTTTCCATCTTCCCCGTATCCTCCTCCAGATCCCTCCTTCATTCCCTCCGACGAGATCACTCCTCGTGCGCCGCCATGTCAATCCCGCCCGCAAATGACGCTCCGGTTTCTCTTGCGTTGGTACTTGTTTGCGATTGATTTCCTTCCTTGAATCACGCTGATTGATTTCCTTTCCTTTTCATGGCGCGGTTGATTTACTTCCTCGCAGGAGGCGCTCCAGATCGAGCGGGGGGGGGTGGCGCACGGACGGGAAGACGACAAGATCGACGCCCGTGACGTCCTCGACGCGGGCCGTGTGGAGCGCGTCCACGGCCTGCCCGGCGCCGGCGGCGACGAAGATGACGCTGGAGGAGTCGCCAAGGAGGCGCCACCGGCGGAGCGGTGCGAACACGGCCGCATAGAGGACCGCGGCGCGGCGGCGCCAACGCGGGGTCTCCATAGATTCCAAATCCGCGTCGGACAAGGGCAACGTCGCCGCCGCCGCCGCCAACGCAGCTTCCGATCCCGCCAAATCCGCTGCGACCGCAGCCGCCAGGGAGGACGACCATGGAGGCCATAGAGGGGCTCTTGTTCCAGCTCTCCTCGCCGACGGCGTGCCCTCCGACGACCCTCCTCGCGCCGACCCACCACTTTCCTCAACGCCGTCGCCTTCGGCCGTAAGTATCCGTCTCTGTCCTCGCTCCCTCGTGATATGCTGCTACTCCTCCCCTTCAATGTACTCCGTTCTGATCCCATTTGTTCGTGCAGGGGGATGGAAAGTGGAAATCTAGCATCGCGGTGGTTGTCTGATGGTGACAGCCGCCGAGCTTGTCTGCTTGCCCCCTGCATACGCCCGAAAGGGGTCAATTTCTGTTCAGTCACAGTGTTCCGGAGAGTGGATCTAGGAGCCGTCATCAGCCTCGAAGTACCGAGGTACAAAAAATCATTCTATTGCTACTTTCTCAGCTTTGTATGCTTATTTCTTTCATGCTCGTGCAGTTCTGTTTTATTATTTTATAAACAGATGGAAGCACTGGGGAAGAGTTTATTACTATCAGATTTAGCGGTAGGAATTCACAATCTCGACATGTAATTGATACTTTAAGCTCCTTTGATTGCTTTGTGCCAGAGGTATAAAATGCACCCTATCCCATCTTCCAATTTTTCCGTTGCTTTTTACCAGGTAGTTTTTAGGCTGAATCAAATTTTTAGATATTATTGTTCATTCCCCATATTGTACTCTGATTTGTAGTGCTGTTCATCACTGTTCTTTTAGTGGGGTGATAATCAAAACATTGTTTTTTCCCTGATGATTGGTTATTTTGCCCTCCCATTTTATAGCAACTGATCATGCAAATGACAATATGGAGGTCCATGAATTGCAGCCGCATGAGAGGACAACAATATGGAGGTCCCGGCCGCGTGGAGCGTATCCATGGCGAGATTCAAAGGTCAGTGACTACCGCGATCTGGACTGGTCAATCTCGATACGACCCGGAGCAACTTCCATTAGAACTCATTGGGCAGGTAGTAGCGCAAGAAGTCGATTCAACATCCCGGTCTCCGGCCTCCTGTCACACAGCTGCAGCTCATGTGCAGATACGATAACTGCCGCCTCCCTGTTAATCTTGTTTGTTTCGTCTAAAAAATAATCTTGCATGTTCAATTATTGTTCTGATGGAATTACTTGAATGCTGGTTCGGCACAGTAAGGTATCATTAATCCGTGCTCCTGCTGGAGTAAGATTTTGTTCCATTTTTTTAGTTACTGCAGTTTTGGTTCTTCGTTTCTTTTATCCAGACATGGTTTGAACTGCGTGGTTCTACTGATGAAAATCTCGCAACTCCAACTCTTATTGTCCTGAAGACCTCAATTGGTGCTCAGTTATCTTTTTCTTTAAAACAAATTGGGTCATTATCGACTTCTGATTCATAATTAGTACGAGGTAATCTTGTTTTGGTTGATGGATTTCTTATTCATGTCTTGTTGATACCTCCTACAATATACTCAATGATGATGCAGGCAATATTTTTTGGTGTGTGTGGTATAATGCTTTCTGTGATCTAATCATGCAACAATCAAGTTTGTATATTTTTATATTCTGAACCACAGATTACACAAATATAGAATGTTTGTAGTTTCTTCGTAGAAGAAAGATATAGAATTAGGTTCTAATGATCTTTTCTGTAACTACAGTTCACTTTTACTTTGTTTTAGCATTTACAATCACAAGCTCAATATCCGATTAATTATTAGCATATGATTGGTTTGTTGCAGGTATAACTATGCTCATTTCAAGACATTGTGTAACAAATATTTATTTTGGGCATCCGATCAATTCTTTTTCCCTCTCACGTCCTTAGTCTTGTGGAGTCAGTATTTGAATAACTAATAACGTCCTTAGTGTTCTTATGTTGTGACTGCACTTTGCTTTAGTGACTGGACTAACAGTTGTCCAACTTTTGCATCAAACTACAATTAGTGAGTTTTGGGGATTCCTTGTATTGAAAATTCAAAGCCTGACAATGAGGTGGAGTGTGCAATTGATGCAGATGATAAAGAATACATATTTTGAGATTTCTCTGATGAGTTGCTTTATTTCAAAAAAAAAATCAGTCAGTGACATAAAAAGTTGATGAGTTCCTGTCATTGATCATTCTTCGCAGAATTATTTTGAACTGAAGGGCTCAATACAAAGATCCAGATGTTGCTTGCAACCGCATTTACTTTTTATTTATTTTCTACTTCCCTACTGATTAATTTTACTTTTTTAAACTGTATTGGTCTAATCTTGTAGGCATTATATTGTATCATTTAAATATGTATATATGGGCTTTCACCTTTTTTTCCAGTAGAGAAGAGAGGAAACATATGATGTTTGCATGGCCAATATATCTGGAATGTGATCAAAGATATGATGGGATGGGAAAGAGTACCAAGCAGTTTCACAACTTTACCAATATGTTTCTGGACATAGCGGGGAACAAACCAGTTTTTCTATGTAGATAGTTCCAGTTTATAATCCTTTCGCATGAGTAGCATCACCTATATCTTGTCTTTTTGTACAGATATTAAACTTTATTTCTATATTGTAGTTTACATAGATTTTGCTGGGTCGATGATGAGGTAGGAATAATGTGGAAATAGGCACACGGGCCCATCTTGTTTACGTTAAATTTATTTACTTACTTTTGTATCTGAACCAGCTGCTTTTATATCCAGTATATGTAGGCATTGAGTCTGAACCAAGTTCCCAATTTTGATTTTGATGGAATTATTGATATGGCATTTGTATTTTCATTGATGAAATTCCGATGTTCACTTTTGCCTTCCTTTTATATGATATATATATGGCTAAGAAAAGTTTAAGTTTGTAACAAGAATGGAGTTGATTTTGGGAGGGCTATAGGATGTGGTTTAGCACTTCGAGTTTTTTTTATCGCACCAGTTACATTAGGTGATTTTCTTCTCAATGTAAATTCCAAATTTACTGGTCAAATTAATTTTTGCTAGGAACTCTTCACCTGCTCATTCTACATATTAGGGAATCTCACTCTCCACTTTTCTTACAGTCTCTTCCTACAGGCACATTGAACGCTTATGGCATTTGTTGATCTTTTTGCACCACATTCTTTATCTATGTGTCCAGTCTAATATGTCAATGGCGAAGTGCCGCAACGATCAGGTGACTTTCAGTTGAATTGTTGTCCAGTCTAGAATCCATACCTTCTTTAATGAAGGCAGCGGCATTCGTATTCTTTTTGAGCTGCTAGCTCTGTTGGTTAATAATCTTGTTTCTTGTAGGATGCTAACATTTGGCAAATAAAGTGAATCTCACATTCATACCTTGTTGAAAGTGCAAAGATCTCGATGAAAAGTAAGTCCTATGTTTCACATCCTCACCGCTCAAAATTTTCTTCTTTCATGTATATTTTTCTTTTTCTCGAAGACTCGAACACATAGGGCGTGTGAATGAATATTCACATGAATGAAAAAAAATATAAGCATTGGTGTTTTAGAGGCAGTATATTTTACAATCTCTTTATCTGCTGAAGTAACAATCTATTTTTAATAAGCTATCCGTAAGAGCAGTTTGGAGCTGAACTGCATTTCAGTTCTATATAGCAGATGACATCACATGTCTTTTGAATTTCTTACACAAACCTGAAGCAAGTCAACACGCTATTCTGCCACTTATGGTAGACATTGCAAGGCTTCCCAAGGTAAAACTTCATCGTTGCACCTATTTGCAATTTTTTTAATGTTACGATGACACATTGAATTATTGGGTGACTATCGACAGACTGAAGCTGAAATTAAGTTTTCCCCTATTTGTGGACCATTCTGTAGTCCCATATGCTATAAAAAGCTGACGACAATACCATGATCGTCTTACTGAAATGTGTGTTGAGTTCGTGGTTGTGATGGTTGTGTTCAGTTGAAGTGTACTTAGCCATAGGTTTGTCATTTGGCTAATATACATTTGACAAATCAGTGATTGAATGGTGATGTAATAATTGGTTGCAACAAGTTGTCTAGGTATTCCTTTCTTTTGTTGGTCCCCAGGAGGCTAAACATATTGTATTCAAAGTTGTCTTGCTCATGTATAAAATGGCACTAGCTTTCCATGTATGTTTCCATTCCTACAAGATTAAAGGTGTGTTTTAGTATAAATAAATGGTACCACAATTCTCCCTTCCTCTTTAGATTCCATTAAAGACGCGTTGAAATTTCAATTTAAGCTACAAAGGTCCTGCCAAGTGATGCGTTTTTCTCGATCACGTGCGTGGCGCACGTGCATTTTTACTAGTTCTTCTTAGAAACAGAATGGATACGGCTGGCTTGATAGCTACTACTCCGACGTCCTTGGGCACGACATGCTTCGTCCAAAACTCGGGGACGGAGTCGATGACAAAGAAACATAGCTCGTTGATTTTTGAGGAACAATCAATCAATTGTCAAAGCTCCCAAGACACAGAGATTAAAAGTTGAAACAGAGGATTAGCCGACATTCTTTTTTCTCAAATGATCGAAGAGAATGATGTCATGCGATCTGACGTGTCCACAAGTTGATTGTCCGAAAGAACTCGATCGAGTCGAGACTTGAAAAATGCACAGATGTTCGCGTGCCCACGTATGCACGAAGCTGTCACCACCCAATGTTTTCTCAATGGCACAGTAGCAATTAGCAAACACACATCATCTTGTCACACCATGCACCGAAAGATCCACGACGGAGTTGTTGCAACAAAGGCGTGTTTTCTTACCCGTTTTGTCAGTCCGAGCGGTGTTGCCGGTTGTGGTTCAGACCGGAGCTGAGAAGTGTTCGGAACCTTCCATTGTCGTCGTCGCCACCGCCCGGTGATGCCACGCCGATAAACAAGCTGATGGATCATGGATGCATATGCATGGGTCGGTCGTTGGTAGTTAGTATAACAAACGTGCCCTCACCATGAGAGAATCCATGTGTAATGAACTACGATAATCCCTTTAATCGCGTGCTGCATATGAAGATTCATGACTAATCGCACGGTTTCAAGGCACTAAACCTCTCTTTTTTTTTTCTTTAAGAAAGAGGTAATATCATGTCGTGGTAGCATAGATTAGATCCAAGGAAGGACGAGGTTGACCCATCTGCATGTGATTACCCGTTCCCAAGAGAATAAGTACCCCCGGCATCAAAACAAAATGGAAAAAGGGGAAAAGAAGGCACGTGCCGCACAACCGTGAGCCACAAGTTTGGAGCTCGGAACAAGATGACGGCGGGCATGGAGGACGGAAGAAGATCAGCGTGTCAGAGGGCGCCAGCCCATCAATCCATCATCTCGTGATCTCCTCTTTCCCATCCACGAATAAACACCGCAACGTGCAGCGCGCAACGGTTTTGAGACAGAGACAGGAATATATAACCTGACAGCCGGGGCTCGCTCATGCTAGCTTGCTGGACATGCTTTTCTGCCGGAGAAGATTCGGCGGATTTATATATATTTGGTCGCCAACGTTACTTACCATCTGTTCAAAATCAAAGTTGAAACTGCAATGTGTAATCGCTCTTGTCTATTGCGTATGCTTCGCTTATAAATTCTGTAGACAAAGTGACCGGTGCTTCGTTCAAAACTTACGGGCACAAAACCTCGCAGTAGGAGTACGAGATAAGCAAAAACTTAATTATTAGAATTATGAAATAGTAAATGTCTTAAACCAGTTTCTAGTGTAGATATAATTTCCAACCGTTTCTATCTCTCCGCTGGGAACATTAAAATTCCTCTTTTTTTTTTTCAGTCCACGGCTGGCACGCCCATTATCGCGACTCGTTCCGAATGCTGATCCAGATCGAGTCCACGTCCTCTGCTGCTCGATCGAAAACCGCAAACACCAACTCTCACAGTTAGTTCCTTTCCGGCACAAAAATCTCGACAAGACAAGAACAAAACATCACGGTCCGCTCGAGGGAAAAAGTGATGGAACATCGTCTACCCGTCCAAACACCGTCCACAGGATGTACCCGTACCTTTCAAGGCGTGGGCCGAATTTCAACACGAACCAATACAAATACCTTCTTTGCCATAAAGTTCATTTGAAATTCTGAGATAAACCGTGAAGGGAGATTCTTTTTGAAAGAAAATATACAATTATCAAATTCCAAAATGATTTCTCCATCGGGATGGGGCCGCAGCCTACTTTGTTGTCTGTCTCCTGCTCATCGAGGCGTGGGCCCACCTTGGGAGAAGCGGGGAAGGGGACGAAAACGCCCACCACATCGTCGTCTCGCCCATCACCAAACTCCTCTGTCGCGCCGATTCCAATTCCCCCCAAATCCAAACAACGCCGCGCCGTGCTTCGCTTCGATTCGATTCGGTCGCCCCAAACCCTCGCTCCCCGCCGCCGCTGCCGCTCGCGGTCATGGACGAGGACCGCGACCAGGACCCTGACGCCCCGCCGCCGGCCGCCGGCGGGCGGTGCCCGTGCTGCTCCTCCTCGCCGTCCGGGGCGGCGGCGGCGGCGTGGCGGAGGTCCGTGAAGCGGAAGCTGGGCGCGGAGAAGGGGTCCGCGGGCGACGGGGAAGCGGAGGGGGAGGAGGAGGCGGGGTCCACGGCGCGGGTGGAGGCGGAGGAGGAGTGCGCGGCGCTGCGGGAGGCGGTGGCGGCGGCGCAAGGCGCGGCGGCGCTGCTGCGGGCGGAGGTCGAGGAGGAGCGCCTCGCCGCGGCCAGCGCCGCCAGCGAGACCATGGCCATGATGCTCCGCCTGCAGCGCGAGAAGGCCGAGGTCCAGATGGAGCTCCGCCAGTTCCGCCGCTTCGCCGACGAGAAGATGGCGCTCGACGCCGCCGAGATCGAGCACCTGCGCGGGCTCCTCGCCCGCCGCGCGCGCCGCCTCATCCGACTCCGTGCCAGTCTCCGCGAGTACCGGCGCCAGTTCATCCACCTCGGCATCCCGCTGCCCGAGGGCGAGGACCTCCTCGATAAGAACGGCGACGAGGAGGAAGAGGACTTCCTTCTGCTCGACGGAGAGGGCGAGGACGGCGACGGGGGCTACTACCCAGAGCTACGCTGCTACGACGGGGAGTACTACTACGTTGACGAGAAGGAGGAGGAGGATGCGGTGGCCGTTGATCTGGAGCGACGGATCTGCCGCCTCGAAAACGATCATGAAACCAACCTGCTTGAGCCGGCCTTGGAGGAGGAAGGAACCAACCTTTACACAGAGGAGGTGCTGCCGGAGTCGTCTGGGGCGGAAGGGGCTGTCCTTTATGCCAATCAGATGCTGCCTGATGTGGCTGTGGAAGAACGGAATTGCCTTTATAATGATGAGGAGGAGCTACCAGAGTCTCCGGATGCTGATCGTGGTAGCACGGAGGAGGGCATGAGTGAGAGTGATGGTGCTGGCAGTGCAAGTGGCAGCGGCAGCGATAGGGTATATACTATTGACAAGGTGCATCAAGGAGTGTCCGCGCCTATAGCCAGGGTTCCGGAGAAGTACAGGGATGATGCGGTGGAGCCAGACATTAAGAAGCTTTACATGAGGCTGGAGGCGCTTGAAGCTGACCGGGAGTCGATGCGGCAGGCCCTAGTTGCAATGCGCACTGAGAAGGCGCAGCTTGTGCTTCTCCGTGAGATTGCCCAGCAGCTTACCAAGGATGCAGCTCCAGTTGGGGCAGGAGCTGGGGTGGTGCCAGGTGTACGCACTTCACCTGGAAAACGTGTTGTGGGCATTGCGGAACGGAGGTTTACGGAGGACAAGAAGGTGGAACTCGTTAAAACATACTCCATGGTTGCCTTATTTCAGGTATGATGCTCCTTTCTTCTGGTTGAATACTCTTGTAATGGTGGTAAATTGCACGTATCAATTGATATCTCACAATACACTGTAGTTGCTTGCTGTGCCTTCATCTAGTATATCTAATGTAGTGGGAGTTATTAAACATTTAAGAGATTCCAGTTTTGTGCTTATTTAAATTTGAATGATTCCTAGCTCCATTTATTTGATCCAGTAGGGTACAACTACGTAATGTCTAGGAGCATTTTTATTGTTTTGGAAATGATTCGATCATATTTGATCCAAATCGTGCTGTGGAACTGCCTTATAAATAGATTATGTTATATGTTCTGGCCAATTCTGCTAACTGCTTTTGTTTACCAACTAACGGTTCTCAATTTAGTTATCTATGTGCAGTCACTTCCAAGTTTTGAGTTATTACGAACCAAAACAGGAGAGAACCTTTTATTTGCTGGACTTTATTTTTAGTTTGTACGTTGCGGTTGAACACAAGAAAACTTGCAAAGTTAAAGCCATATTGGATTTATGCTACAGTTTATGTAGAGCATCTGCACAGATGCATTCATTTGTAGATCCAGCAAGGCATATAGCAATGTGTATTTCATATTTTCATTATTACTGTTGAGTTTCAGGAATGGTTTTGTAGCATGTTGTTGTATTAAGTCTGTGCGTTTAACGCTCCGCCCAATCGCTACTTTTTAAAATTATATTTCTAAGCCCTAAATATAGTAAGTTCTCTATTTTGGTAACCAGCAAGCAGCTACACGTGCTTAGTTTGATATCTATGTGCAATTATTATCCGTATTTCCAGTTATTAGAGCATCTCCAAGAGTTCCCAATAGAGACTACCAATACACGTTTTTTGGGAAAGTCAAAAACCAGCCCCCCAACAGACTTCCAAAAGCTTTCCCAATTTTCTCGTGCTCCCAATCCAGGTCGGTTGGCTTGCCTTCTTTCCGCCACCTCGACGCACTCCCAAGTCCCAATCACCAGTTTCTCTCCTCCCGGGCACTGAAATCTCCTTCACATGGCACTTCCTCTACCCTTTCCCCTATCCTCCTGTACCCAGTTTCCCAATCGCTGCTGTGATCTGCCGAAGAGAGGCATCGCCGGTGCGCCCTGACGGAGATCGCCTGACCGCCGCATCCCGTGCAACCTCCTCCAGGCAGCACCTCCCCCTTCAGTCCCACGTCGTCATGCCTGACCGCCGCTCAAGCTGGCCTCGACGGAGATGCAGCCGTCGCCGCTTGCCTTAGCCTGCACAGTTGTGCGTGGCCAGATGCGATATGATCGATCGATACTAGTCTACGGTGACTATTCAGCGTACTGTATACAGATGAGGATGAAGTCTTTATTCAATGGACTTCATTTTCGTCAATGAAGTTGAATCTATGGTAATATCTTATTAATGTTGAGCATTTGTGCAAAATGCAAATTCATTCATAAGTAGAGCTAGCGAGACAAATTTGGGAGAACCGACAGTGTTCTGATTGCCTTTTATTTTAAGTGGGTGTCTAATTGTAGGATGAGTTTTTTCCTTCTTCATAAATATAATCATCCATTTAATCGACATTAATGAAACAACACATCAGTCTATCTACATATCCAGTGACCATAGAAGTCTACTCAAATTTAAGAATAAATTGGTAACATAAAAGTAATTTAATTGCTATCCTGCACTCCACATGACTTCTTTAGTAGTGATACTCGTGAGATTCCTGAAGCTTGCAATACTTGTTTTTTAAGTTGGTGTATGCTAACTTTAGTGTCCCTGTGGACATCAAAGTAGTTATTCACGTTTCCCAAACTTAAACATTCATTTTATCTCTTGCAGTGGATCCTCACTTTTTTCCGCAAGAAAAAGAAGCCACGACAAAGCAGGTTAGTGACTTCAACTTGAATTCATGAACTTCTATCTGTAAAGCACAGTGATATTGACTGGTTTCCTACTTGATTGACAGGTATACTTTTGGCTTGTCAAGTAACAATGTCGGTCTGCTCCTACTCTTGGATAAGTGCCCGCGAATTCAGAAAACCCTCACTAGAACAAAGTAAAACTTGCCAAAAGCAAGCCACTGTTGCTCAATGTACATAAATAGCTTTCAGTTGGGATGTTCCAATCCCGTTACATTCTTTAGTGAAGGTTGGATGGAGCTGGAGTTGCTTCAATTCTTTAGTTATTGATTTTGGTTTTGGTCCCATCTCAAGGGACGTGGATGGTTATGCGTTGATCTTGCAATTGTTAATGTTTGGAAACGCTTTTGCTTATTTCACATTAGCAAAAGCTGTATAGTGCGATTGAAAGACACGGTGGTGGTTGGTTGGTTTTGCTTCCTTCCAGATTGTTGACTGAATGTTAACAAACTTGAATTGTTTCCGGCTATTTTCTGAAATGTTCCTTTATCTTCTGACCATGGAAAGTCTGTTTGTTGGTCTAATGTACACAATCGTGTTGTCATTTGTTTTCAGTATAACGTGTTGCCATTGTCAATTTGTGATGGAACGCCAGTTTCTATAGGTGATTCCTTTTCTTGAACGGCAGGCGCCCTCTGTTGGAATCATTGTCCCTCGTAAACAACAAGAGAAGTAGGGGAGTACCTTGTTTTGAGAAAATGAAAGTTGCCAATGTTACAAGCTGCGGTGGTTGTTTTTTTAATCCTCTGCAAGTTTTTCCTACCAAAAATATCTTCACGGACAACCTACTTTCATTCAGGTGCAATTTGTTTACTAACCTAACCTCACGCCATTCCTGTTGGATCTCTTCGAATTGCCCGTGCATTTCCCTTCTTATTTACGTGTTCTTTCTCCAAATCTGTTCTTTCTACTCCTTAAAATTGTCTCTTCTCCTTAAAATCGAGTTTACAATACGAGTTGCATACAAAAATGGCAGGACACACAATGTGTAAGTGTTTTTTTTTTTGTCATTTCATTGGTAACTACACGTAACAAATATCCCCTCCGTCCCACAATATAAGCATTTCTGAGTTTGGTCAAAGTCAATATGTGCTATCTTTGACTATCAATATATAGTTCAAATATGATGGTCTACATATTACGATAAATCTAATAACATCATTGATACATGATCAAATGCTGTGACTTTTTTTTTGTTATTGATAATCAAAGTGCCTCTCTCGTTGGTTACTGCAGGTTTCATCTTTAGTCTACCCTAACTAGTTAGGGTAAAAAAGCTTTGTTGTTGTTGTATTGATAATCAAAGTCAAATCATATTGACTTTGATCAAATACAAAAATGCTTATATCTGGGATGGAGAGAGTACACCGTATATTACACTCTCAAAGAAAAATGAAAGTGAGATTTTATTTTTATTTTTATTTTGAGGAACAAGTGAGAAAAAAAATGAAAAGAAAGAAACGGACCTGGGCTCACTTATGCTTGCTTGGGCCGAGACTCCTAAAACCCCAACGCCGAACAACCCTAACGCCGCCCCGCTCTTCCACCGACGTCCTGCACCGCCGCCTCCCGTTGCTAGGCTTCTCCTCCACTCCGTCCCCTCACGGCAGCAGCGGCGCCAAGGGAAGGCGGCGTTGGGAAGATGGTGAAGAAGAGCAAGAAGAGCAAGAGCAAGCGGGTGACGCTGAAGCAGAAGCACAAGGTGCTCCGCAAGGTGAAGGAGCACCACCGCAAGAAGCGCAAGGAGGCCAAGAAGGAGGGCAGGGCAGGCGGCCGGAAGAAGGTCGAGAAGGACCCCGGAATCCCCAACGAGTGGCCTTTCAAGGAGCAGGAGCTCAAGGCGCTGGAGACGCGCCGTGCGCAGGCGCTGCAGGAGCTCGAGGCCAAGAAGGAAGCGCGCAAGGAGAGGGTGAGTGCCTATCGATGGTGCTATGCTGTGACTGTATTGAGTAGAACTTATCTTCAGCTTAATCCGGCCCTTGTTTGTTTAGTTTCATTGCCGAAAGAGTACTCTTGCCTGCCTGCTTCACTAGATTGGTACGATGTCATCACATATGGAGATGAAGTGGAGATGCTGCATGTACATGGATAGCGAGCCATTGCATATAATCTGCTTTGTAGTTTTGGGAGCACCGACACAAGGACGTATAATATGCTCTAGATGGTTGTACCGTTGGTTCCAGCTTTGTGAGTTTGGGTCTATTGTCCATAAGAATCGTTGATGTCTGTCACACCTGACCGAGGGATGCTAAGTACCACCACTCTTTGCTAGGCTATGTGCAGACCAACTATTTCCTGATCGTGTGGTGATAACTGGGTGGGAGTGGGATTATTAGTAAAAGAAAATCGCATCCCCACAGTCATTAACTTAGGTCTCACGTTCTCAACTCCCTATTCATAAACCTATGAAACAAACAGTGGAATAACAGTCTCCGTCGAACATCAATCCATCATCCATCAACTTCCATGACAAATCAGTAGAGATTGGGACTAACGTCCCAACTCCCTCTTCCAATTCTCTCCTTCAACTTCCTTTCCCTTTCCCATCAATGGACATGCACACCGAATGTTGAATTAGCCTGGAAGGATCATTTGTGTTCTTTATTTAGTTTTATATACTTCTATTTTCTTCGTTCTTCTGTTAGTTGAACACGGATTGATGAAGGGACAGCTAACTAATTGAAAACTAGTGAGTTCACACTCCACAAGCTAGGTGCGATTGATTCCTTTCGGATGATCATGTTGCTTGTTCCTGACTTCCAGTGACGGGCTGTGCAATGATCAAATGGCAGCAACCATCATGGAGGCAATTTTCAGTCGACTGCACAGTAGCAAAACTACTTTATTGATACGCCTTCTTTTTTTCAGGCTAGGAAGAGGAAGCTTGGATTGCTTGAAGATGAGGACATTGCGAATCTGGCATATACAGCTTCTGCACAGGGCACTCAGTTTGCAGAGAAAGATGCAGCAAAGGAGAATGCTCCTTTAGCAGTGGCAAAGAGCCATGGTAAATTTCTCTCTCTTGTTCATGATTTATTTGCCCCCACTGAGTGCTGCTTCTTTACTGTGCAAGTATGCTGATGTGTCTGCAGATCATTCAGAGAGGTCGTTCTACAAGGAGCTTGTTAAAGTAATTGAAGCTTCTGATGTGATTCTTGAGGTTCTTGATGCAAGGGACCCACTGGGCACCCGTTGCGTTGACATGGAGAAGATGGTTAGGAAGGCTGATCCCAGTAAACGCATTGTCCTACTTCTCAACAAAATAGGTATATCGCCTTTTGTGTTTAGAGAGTTACTCTTGTGATGCTTTATGTCTCTCTACATCCCAGTTTTAATTTGTAAACTCTATTTCTTGTTCACAAGGTAAGCTATTAGTTTTCGCTGAGACCATTTTAATACAGCTGTATCGTCTATTCTTTTGTTTATGCTTTTCTTTAATTTCTTTCAACTTTTCCTGCTCATTCTTGTGGGTTTCATCTTTAGGTGACTCCAACTTGCACGAGACTAATAGGCTTTGTTGTTGTAGATCTTGTTCCAAAGGAGTCTGTAGAGAAGTGGCTTACTTATCTAAGGGAAGAAATGCCAACTGTTGCATTTAAGTGCAATACGCAAGAGCAGAGGACCAAGCTGGGATGGAAGTCATCAAAACTTGATAAAACAAGCAATATCCCACAAAGCAGTGATTGTCTTGGTGCTGAGAATCTGATCAAATTGCTCAAGAACTATTCTAGAAGTCATGAGGTGATTGAACCTAATGTTTTTAGTTAGTTTTAGCTTCAGTGACCTGTTACGTTGGTTGATTTTTGTTAGGGCACATTCATTGAAGTGACATCATTATTCAACTGTCATGTGTGGTTCATAATCCGACTTCATTCTAATTGAATCTTTGCTTCCCTGTTTCTTGCTTATATGCACTTTTTGATAACCATATCACCATTTATGTAACAGATTTATAGAATCCTTTTTTTATTTCCAAGAGTGTATTTCCTACATTTTCTACCTGGATCTAGTGACTATGTTTGTTGTTATTTTACGTGTGTATTAGCATGACAGCAATCTACTTGTTTCTTGGTTTTTTTTCCTGTCTTCAGTTCCTAATTTCTTGTTCTTTAATGTTGTCATTTTTGCAATGCTTTTGCAGCCATCTATTTTTGGATATGATGTTTTCTTTTGTCTTTCTATGTTTCCTTGTTGGGCCTTATACGTTAAATTTTGTTAATGGTGTACTTTCAGCTCAAACTGGCAATTACAGTGGGTATTGTTGGTCTTCCTAATGTTGGCAAGAGCAGTCTGATCAATAGCTTGAAGAGGTCCCGAGTGGTTAATGTTGGTTCCACTCCAGGGGTTACTAGATCTATGCAAGAAGTTCATTTAGACAAGAAGGTGAAGTTGTTGGATTGTCCTGGTGTTGTTATGCTCAAATCTTCTGACAGTGGCGTGTCTGTTGCCCTTCGCAACTGCAAAAGAGTTGAGAAAATGGATGATCTAATCAGTCCTGGTAAGCCACATTTTTTTAAATTTTTTCTGGGCCACTTCTATTAGCTGTCAAGGCTTTTTGTTCATTCTAGTCCTAATGTGACTTGAAGCGCAACATGACATGTTCCTTTTTTCACCTTTCTTAATGCTAACAGTTAAGGAGATCCTAAGTCTTTGCCCGCATGAGAAGTTGCTGTCTCTGTACAAGGTGCCAAGTTTTAGTTCAGTTGATGATTTCCTCCAGAAAGTTGCCACTCTCCGGGGAAAATTGAAAAAGGGTGGTATAGTTGATGTTGAAGCTGCTGCAAGAATTGTGCTTCATGATTGGAATGAAGGTAGGAGCGACCATTCCTGTCATGAAATTGTCAATTAATTTCGTGACATGACCCTCTTGTTTGTAGGTAAAATACCGTATTATACACTGCCACCTAAAAGGGATGCTGTGGAGGAGTCAGATGCAGTAATTATTTCAGAAGCTGGGAAAGAATTTAATATTGAAGAAATTTACAAAGCTGAGTCTTCTTATATTGGTGGTCTAAAGTCTATTGAAGATTTCCATCATATTGAGATTCCACCTAATGCCCCACCAGGGATTGATGAAGAGATGATAGAGGTAATAGTTCTTTGTTTTCCTGAATTCAGATGATAATTTAAACTATGCTTATCAGTTACCACTGTAGTTTTGTGTCATATTTAAACCTTCCTATTAATCTACAGTTCTGTTCCTTATGAATTGTGATGGCCAGATGTATTGCATCATTTTTATTTTTGTTTGTATGGCAACTCTGTACGATCTGTTCCAGGCACAGAATTTTAATACCTTCCTCTTGATTTGATGGATGATCCTTGCAAGATCATGAACTATCAGTTTGTCAAAAGTTTTCCTTCAAAGATTTCATTCTAATATATGATTCACATGCAAATATTCCATGCAACATGTTTTGTTTTGCAAACAAACATTTTATTTGCATCATGTTCACTGCACTTGCCCTTATTATATGACCCTGCCTTGCATTGACCAGGATGGCAAGAAGCCAAGCGAACCTGTTGAGGAAAGCCGTGAGGAGTCAATGTCTGATGTAAATGACCGTGAAGGAAGCAAGGCAACCAGTGGCATCACACAAAATGACAAGCTGTACACTGCTGAGGGTATACTAGATCCTCGCAAGAGAAAAGCAGAGAAGAAACGGCGCAAAGCAAACAAGTTTAGCGTGCTGAATGACATGGATGAAGACTATGATTTCAAGGTGGATTACCAGATGAAGGATGCCCCAGCCGATGATGAAGATGAGAACAAAGTTGGAGATGCGCCTGAGGATAATGATCCTATGACTGGTTGATATAAAATAATTTGCTCACTTTATGATTGCAAAAAGAGCCACGATAAAACAGGTAGGAGAGACTTCAACGGGAATTCATGAACTTTCATCTGTATGCAAAAGCTTTGGTGATATTGACTGTTTTCCTACTTGATTGACAGATATATCTGGCTTTTCAAGTAACAGTGTCGGTTTGCTTTTGGATAAGTGCCCGCAAATTGAGAAATCCCTCCTGAGAAAAAAAGTAAAACTTTCCAGAAGAAGCAAGCAGCTGCTTTCAATGTAAATTAACAGTAGGCATCGAATGGGATGTTCATATCCCTTTGCATTCTTTAGTGAAGGTTGGATGGGGCTGGAATTGTTTCAGTTATTTAGTTATTGTTTTTTCTTTTGATCCATCTCAAGGGATGCAGATGGTTACTCTTTGATCTTGCTTATTTTGTATCAGCAAAAGCTATATGCATGTATAGTTTGCTTGTAATTCAACATGGTGGTTGGTTGTTTCGCTTGCTTACAGATTGTTGAGCCAATATTGAAGAATTTAGTTTGACATGTGTTTTGCCAATGGAAGTCTGAACATGCTTTGTGTACAGATTAGTTGCTGTCGTCATTTTTGTTTTCAGATGACTCGTTGCCATTGTCATGAACAGCAGCCTTTTTGGGGTATAATATTCCTTTTCTAAAAGCCTCCTGTCCTGACTCCTGAGCTGGTAAGAGGTAAGAACATGCACGAATCTGTGACAGGTAAGGATGCAGAGGCAGCATTCTGGATGCCAATGGGGCTTTTGTATCGCTTGTTATGCCATGTTAGCAAATCCATTCCACATGACGGCATGTCTGCAAATGTGTCCTTTATTTGTCTACTTGTGGACATGAACATTTGATTCAAGTTAACAAAAAAAAAAGAAACATAACAAATCAGTGACTACACATTCAATATTTATTCCAATTAACAACGGGAGGAACAAAGGAGAATTGGTTAAATCTGGTCGATTTATTTTTCCAAATCTGCACCAGGTACAGAACAACATGCAGCGGATGTTTCTTTCAGTCCTCAATGAAATACCTTTAGTTATGTCAATCTCTGTAGTGCAAAGGTTAGTTCCTTGGCACCTGTTCGGGTTTACAATTCTAGCATGCCATCTTGATGATTATTGACAAATGGTAGTTAACACATTAATCGGTAAGATTTGTAACTTCAGATTCCCATTGATAACATCGCCTGTGAGTCCCAGTATTCTTTGGATTGCTTCACCATCTCAGTTCGTTCTTCACGCAGTCTCTGCCTCCAGTAATTTTTGTCCCTGAATAAAAAAGTGAGGCAAATCACATCTTAATAATATTCGAAATCTTTCCATAACTCTTGTTGAACAAGAGAAGTAGGTTAAATCCTATTACCTTGTTTTGAGAAGCAAATCAAGTTCGGTCATATGCACAGCACGGCCAAACACACCAACCTGAAGGACATAAGATTCAAAACTATTACTGTGGACGTTGAAACAGGATGAACACGAGTACCACTTAGGAAAGTATAAAAAGACTAATTAAGCTGAAAGGCAAGCGGTTTTACGGTTGTTGTGGACAAAGATTATCAGAAATAAATTTCATGGAAAAGGAGATTGCACAAAAATAATACTTTGACGGAAACATGATTTCTCACATACCGCTCGGCATACAGGGCACTTGGCCTCGGAAGGTGCAGACTTGACACCTTGGAAGATGTAGACAGAAGCAGCGCTACATGCACAAGCTTTGCAGAATAGATGCCCACAACTAAGAGCATACGGATTGAACAAAGTGTCCTGCACAAATGGTATGCCATAGTTCGGAAATAATCAGCATAAAAGTATGGTGTTTTAGGCAGCGTTAAAAAAAATATCCTGCACAGAAAATGGAAGTTTCAAATGGAACAGGTTGGGGGCAAGATTTTTTTCATCCTCTGCAAATTTTCCTAACAAAAATATCTTCACGGACCATACTTCTTTCATTTATGTGCAACTTTTTTACTAACCTAACCTTTACTTCGGATTTACTAAAACAATAATGCACTGCAGGATGGACCACATTCGCTTTACAAAATTGGAAAAAAAATCCCCATGCTGTGCATACGCAGAAAGCAGAAACAATTGTTCTTAAGAAACAAAAGTACGCATATGCCAACTGCCTATATAGCCATAGTAAAACATGAGTGTGTTAGAGGATGTAGTGTCTTAAAAAGACTGTCTATTCAAGAAGTTGCGGCACAAATGAAGCATGGAACATAGCTGCTACCAAATTCAAATGCCTAAATCTTACCAATTCTACTAAGCTTTCAGCTCTAAAAACCATTATGAAGCAAATAAAATGAAGCTTAAAGACATCTCACCAAGCAAATTGGACAAGTGATGCTGTACTCATATTTTATAGCATCAGAGATGGCCATTGTCAGTATTGGCTGCGCTCCTGTCAGGTCGCAGGAAAAATTCTTGAAGAATTCATTCTTAAAGAACCCTACAGGTTCATCAGCATCTGAATCGTTGCAGTTTAGATGGAAAGCACCTAACTCTATCAGCCAAGGTGACTGCAGCAATTCGATATGCTCAGTTTGCATTTTGCTCTTGAAATCTCTGCCACTCACAGAGCCATGTATCTGCAGGATTAACCACACAAATAAGCTCAAAAACCTTTAAGTGTATTTTTGTGATCAGATAAATAATCACCTTATCATATTTTTGAGAATTTTGCGAATGGCAATAGCATTCATGGTCACGTAGTTGAGAAGCATTCTTCCTTCTTGAGCCATGAGTTGTTGATCATCTATGAAGCACTGTCTAATCCGCCATATATAACGTTGCAATCCTGAAGGGACATGAAGATGGAGGAGACGCTGTACCCTCGAGCTGAAACAGCCAGCAATTTCTGATGCTTCCTTGTTGAGTTCTGTAAAGAACATCTGATCACATACTGAACAAGAAAGATACTAATAGTCAGGATCAGAGAAGCAGGTTGTGAAACAAGAAAAAAAAAAAGGAGGGAAAGTAGCAGACTGTAATGTTAATGGGCTAAAGAAAAGTATATGATTCAAGTCCCGCAATGTAGTTTCATGCTTCCAGTTATGAAACAAAATAGTTAGATCACAGTACTTCACAGTTACATCAAACAGAACTCACGAGTTGCCTCCCATCTAAAACTAAACTCGCTTGTACAAAGTGAAATAACACTTACTAATTGTTTCACTGAAAAGAATAATGACTATCATCATGTTATTTGGTTTCATTGTATTTATTTATCTTGACAGTGTCAAATTAATTCATTTATTTATCGTAAATTATGATTGTTACCTCAGAACTTTATGAGCTATAAAGAAAATTACATGTTGTATCGGACAAATAGGCAAATGCAAAAAGATATGATTGTTAGACATGATACTAACATGTAATGCCATAGCAAGAAAGATGAATGAATTTTGCATGGTCAGACTTGTTGGACCAAAGAACATACATGCGCATGAGTTGCATTGCATACATCTGAAGACTCAGTGTTCCCCTCCTGCTGCTCGTTACCATTTGTGCCATCTTCTTGGAATGACCGACCAACTCGACATTTCTTCAGTACCTTCTTGAGGCGTTTGTATTCTACATGGGAGCATTTCGCTAAGTACTTGTGCTGCTCTGCCCGGAGATACTCTTCATATATCGCACCAAACTTCATCTTGGCTACAGAAGAAAAAACTGATAGTTCAGATATGTCCTTACAATCTCAAAGAGATTAGGCACTCCGTTATGAAATTGTAGCTAGAGAACCAACAAAGCAGAAATCACTAGCATTATGCCATGCATGGACATTAATTGTGACATTATGAATATGATTTGAGATTACAATCTCAAAGAGATTAGGCACTCCGTTATGAAATTGTAGCTAGAGAACCAACAAAGCAGAAATCACTAGCATTATGCCATGTATGGACATTAATTGTGACATTATGAATATGATTTGATAAAAAAAATCTTTCAGCAGTAATTTTTTCGATGCAATAACTATCACTTGATTTTCCAACTCCAAATTCAGAATCTTCAGTAACAAGGAAAACATATTATATTCAGAAACAACTTCATTTGACCAAAATAAGAATTGCACATTATTAACTGTATAAATGTTGTGACTGACAAATACTAAAAAATCCTACTCATTAAAGCAAGAATAAAGAAAAAAAGTATGCATTACATAAACGTGTCAATATCCCCCCCCCCCCCCCCCCCCCCCAAAAACAAAAAACAGTAAATAAACCACCTGGCACACTGATGCTAAATGTAGAGCTTTTGCCTTTCAGTTGCAGTTGCTGCCGCTGATAACATATATAGTATTATACCCTTTCTGGAACTGTTATAGATGACAAAATCTAGAAATCAAACCCTTACGGATTTTATAAAAACAATTTGACCTTCCAGATTTCATCTAAGGGTATGTGATCATAAATGTGAATTTAATATCCTTTCATGCAGGGGCAACTGTGTATTTATTTACTAAAAAATAAATAATTAATTATCTATCAGGTTGATCAGTAATATAGTCGTGTAAAATGATGGGACGTCTGACTTTGAATCCAAATGGAAAAGATTTGATCTTGTCGATCCTATAAACTATTTTAGAATCAGAAAGTAGAAACAACATGAGTGCGGTATTCCGGACGAATGTCAGCATCACTGCACAAGCAATGAATTGATTGGATAAAGCATTTGACTTTTCTTCAGAGGTGAAGCTCCAAATCCGAACATAGTACAACATATTGGCGGAAATCGCCACACACACACACACACACACAAAAAAAAAGTTGATTGCTGACGTAGCGACGAATCAGAGCGGATGAGAAGAACACTACATACTTTACGTTAACACTTCACAGGATAGAGACTTAGACTTTTCTAAAGAGGTTGCGTAGCCTTAAACCCCCACAAAACCGTATCAACTGACAACCACCGATTAAAGGGTTAATTAAAAACGATCGTTGACGTTACATTTGATTGGCCGTTAAAAGCAAAAAAGAAGTGATTGCCAGCAACGATACAGAGATAGGAAGACGTAAGCTGACGAGACAAGGAACGAGTAAAATTAACGTGACGTCCACCAACCAAAGCGTATCTATTCCCGCAAGAATCCGATGGACGAGGTAGTAGAAGAAGAGAAAGAAAGGTTTGAAACTCCCTCCGCCAACCAGCTAGCCGCTCCTCTTCCACACGCGTGGATTTTGCTGGATTCGGCAACGGAAGAAGAACAAACGCGCAACTACTTTTTTTTTAGAACGACCGCAAACGCGCAACTACTAGTCCCGAGTCCCTGAATCCTGATCGCCGCGCCGGCCCGGCGACAGCGGCATCCTTCCTGACCCGCGGACGGATCGGTCACGGCGGCCGCGACGGACCAGAAAATGTAGAGATGGAATCGAACCGAGAGCCAAGAAGGAAGAAGCCATTGCGTGCTTTGCGGGGGGTTACCTGCTGCATGGACCGGAGGATGGAGCGCCGCCGGGCAGGGACGGTGCGGATGCCGCGGAGGACCGGGACTCTCGAAAATCACGGGAGAACGGCGGCGCCGGCGGGCGACGCGTTTGCTTGCTTGGGCGCAAATCAAAATTAAGCCGTGGCCCGCTCCTTAAATGTTCCAATGGAAACGGGAAGCGCGAGGGGGCTCTGCCTTTGAGGCCGTCCGACCTGGAGCTGGAGGCGGTAGGGGTCCACGCACGCGGGGTCGGTGGCACGGCCCGAGAACATATCTGGTGTTACAAGCGGGTTAGGTGTTACCGTATTACCAACTTCATAACGCCTCAAATATGCAACGAAAAATTACAACAAAAATATGAATAGATAGCTCATGCACGATCTACAATTCATATTTTGTTTGAGGTGCAACCGAAGCTCGTACAAGAAGATACGAAAAAGAGAAATCAGACGTTGAATAGTAACGGGTTGCGGGTTCGTGATGAACAGTTGCAAACCCCACTATTCACCGCACTATTCACTGTCTGATTTCTCATTTTTGTATCTTCTTGCACGAGCTTCGGTTGCACCTCAACCAAAAATATGAATTGTAGATCGTTGCATGAGCTATCCATTCATATTTTGTTGCAATTTTTTGTTGCATTTTTACGATGCTACAGTGATCGGTAACACGGTAACGAACGAAGGTGCCGTAATACCAGATATGTTCTCGGCAGGGCCCACCTGCAAGGGAAAGGTTGAGTTTTTTTTTAAAAAAAAATGGAATAGTTGAGGACTTAGGCAACGGTTACGTAGTTGGCCTTGGCCTCTCTTTGTTTGAGTCAAGAAATTCCTGTGGAATTTTTTTTTTTTTTGAGAATCCAGAAATCGTAGGTGGAAGAAGGCCAGGCTTTTACGCCGGCGGCGGCAGACAAGCCTAGCTGTGTAGGCACTCTGGACGGGTAAGAAACGCCTTGGGACCACGTGTCGGCCTTGGGGATGCTTCTTAGTGTCGCCTAAATGGTCATTAGCGGCGGGCCAGAGACTACAGCAAAGACCATGATTAGCAGCAGCGGCGGACGAGGATGGACGGCGGGCAGGACATGCTTTTGCACTAGACATCTTCTTATAAGAAAGGGTGAATGCTTTGCCACTACAATCTGCAAGCTTATTATTGGCTACTGTATGAAAGTATGAATTGACCAAATCAAAAAAATGTACATGTGGTATATAGGGGCCATCATGCATCTCCGTGTAGAGTTGGCCCCGGCCTCGTGACTCTCGTGATCTACGAAGGAAGAAGTCCGTTTGACCTCCCTTAACTATCATAGGAGTTACAACTTTTTTCCTGAACTATAAAACCGGGTAACCAGACTCCCTCAACTCATCTAGTCGGTCCAAGTTTCCTCCCTCAGCGGTTTTCAGAGTAGTTTTGTCCGACGTGACACAGTAGGTCCTATCTGTCGGATGCCATGTCACTTTTTTCTTTTCTTTTTCTTTTTTTTCTCTCTCTTCTTCTCTTTCTCCT
The DNA here is from genome assembly GCA_012490785.1 of Eragrostis nindensis. Classification (NCBI taxonomy): domain Eukaryota; kingdom Viridiplantae; phylum Streptophyta; class Magnoliopsida; order Poales; family Poaceae; genus Eragrostis; species Eragrostis nindensis. The sequence continues at coordinate 145,593 of JAAXCT010000652.1, read as the reverse complement.
TCGGTCGTCGTTCCTCCACACCCCCCGGCGCGCCACCCCTACCCCGACCTCCAGCCCCGCCGTGCACCGGAGAAGGATTGCCTCGCCCGCGCACGCCCTGCATGAGGCGGCTCCGCCGAGCGGTGGAAGAGCTCCGCCTCGCCCGCGCCCCCCCTGCCTGAGGTCGGCGTCGACCCGCGCGGAGGAGGAGCTCGCCCTCGCCGGCGCCGCCCCTGCCCCGAGCTCGCGCCGTCGCGCCGGAGGAGGGTCGCCCGTGCCGCACGCCTACCCCGAGCTCAAGCACCGTCGCGAGGAGCAGCGCTCCACCCAACCCGCGCCGGAGGAGTGCCGACGCCATCGCGCAGGAGAAGCAAGCTCGCCGTCGCCGCCCGGTCCCCCGTCCTCGCGCCGGAGGAGTGCCGACGCCGTCGCGCCGAGCAGCAAGCTCGCCGTCGCCGCCTGGTCCCTCGTCCTCGCGCTGAAGGAGCGCGTCGCCCCCTGGTCTCCTCCTCCTCGGCGGCGGCGGTTGAGGGCGGCGAGGGCCCCTGAGGTGGGAGGCGCGTGTGGACCCCGCCGCAGAGCTGACCGAGTTCCGCGGGCAGTCCGGGGCGCCGGTGAGCTTCGCCGTCGAGCAGGAAGAGCGCGTCGGGGGGTGTGCTCGGGGAGGAACGACGACCGAAGGAGAAAGAGAAGAAGAGAGGGAAAAAAAAAGAAAAGAAAAAAATGACGTGGCACCTGACATGTGGGTCCCACTATGCCACGTCAGCCAATACCGCTCTGAAAACCGCCGAGGGAGGTAAATTGAAGCGACAAAAGGAGTTGAGAGAGTCTGATTACCCAGTTTTATAGTTCGGGGGAAAAATTACAACCCTACGATAGTCGAGGGAGGTCAAACGGACTTTTCACGTATACGTCGTTCGTCATTTCGTACAAATTTGACGGCCCAAACCGCCGTCTCAAAATGCATGCATGGTCGTCCAGCCCCAAAAGCGGTGGCACTGGGCTGAGCCGCGCAGACAGCCCACTCTCGTTGCTCGTTCATACCACTGGCCCGCCCACTCGTCGACGACCCACCAAGTTCCAACCCAATCCTTAGCCAGCAGCAGCATGCTCGCCGCCGCCGCGTCCGCCGTCCCCCGGCTCCGCTTGGCGGCGCCGCCTCCGCCTCTGCGGCAAGCTCCCGGGAGGAGCCAGTGGTTGCTGCCGCGGTCTCGTACTCTCTCCTCCTCCGTTCCCAATGTAACGCCGGCGGCGGGGGCGGGGGCGCTGGAGCCGCCGGACCTGCCCCGCCTCGCCAACGCCGCGCGCATCTCGCTCTCCCCGCAGGAGGTTCGTCGCCGCGCCTCTCTCTCTCTCTCTCTCTCTCTCTCTCTCTCTCTCTCACATTTGAGCACGCGGGGACACTCTAGTTGAGATGCTGATGCTGGCTTGTGTTTTTGTGCTCGCTTGCCAGGCGGAGGAGTTTGCCCCCAAGATTCGGCAAATGGTGGACTGGTAATTTATGCTTCCCTTTCTCTCTTGACGTTCCAATTCTCTGGTGGTCATTTTATGATTGGGAATTGGAATTGGTGCGACCCTTTGAGAAAATGCTATGGATCACCCCTCTAAAAAAATGCTGCGGATCATCTCTTGTTCTAAAAAAAAAATGTTGTGGATCAGTTGACTTCGGTGAATCCCCCGACACCAATACTTCCATTCCCCTGTAAGGCAATTGAAATTTTAGAACTTTCGAAATTTGATTGCACATACAACCCTGACTTGTGCGACACTTTCACCATTAGATGCATCTGTGAGCAGGTTTTGATAGTCTATTCTCGACACCAAGAATTTTTAGGCATTCTAGTAGGAAAATCAAGCTGTAGTATGTACTGCACACAGTTTTCTGAATTATGGACTCCAAGGTGCTTAGTGGTCAATGGTAAATTTTTTTTTTTTTTTTTTTTGCAAATCCTGATGAAATTGACCTGGCAATTCAAGACACAGTCACTTACGGTAGTTCAAATAGGGTTGAATGAATGTTTCACATCAATGCTAGTCAATATAACTATTATGGGAGCTTGTTTGCTTATGCAACCTCTAAGTTTCCACTGTTGTGCCTAATGATTGAAACTGGGAATTAACAGCAGATTCCATATGCCTGGACTGCTGGGTACTTTATTCCATCATATCACCAATATGACCCACACCAATTGAAACTTGCCAATACAAGTCCTTCCTGTTTACTCCAAGTAATATGGATACCTCTAACTCGTTAACTTTTCCAAATAGTTCAGCATGCAGAGTGTAAAATATGTAGTACTGCGGTAGGGTTTTATGTACCCTCTAAATAGGGACATTGGTGTGATGTGATAATTTCACCGTGAGAAGGACCAATGGTTTTTGCTGCAGTAGCGCTTAACGTACACTTTCTTGCTCTAATTAGGTGCATCGTCATTACAATTCACTGTGAAAGGAACCAATGATTTTCCACTGTTAAAATGATGGAGCAAAGTTATCACACTATACATTTAATGGGCAGGTAAATATAAACATTATAAAAGGAAACATACAGTTTGTTGTAGAATAATGCCTGGAGAGCAGGAGATGCCTACTACGAGGTCTATGTTGGTGCTAACTGTCTGGGTGGTATAAAATAGTTGATGTATCAGGAGCCATGGGCATGTGGTTTATCGAAGGGTTCATTTCCAACCTTGCCATGTGGCATTATAACTTGATCAGATTGTTTGATTTTGTGACTTGTGGAGATAAAAACGGTATGATGATGATTCCAACTGGAACACGTGTTTATAGTCAAGAAAGACTTTTGGATTGATGTTTGTATGGACCGTATGGCTTATTTGGGGTAACCTTTGGCTGCCGAGCCACTCATGTTTATTATTTTTCTTTAAAGGTTTGGGCAACTTCAAGCAGTTGATCTTGAATCCATCGAGCCTTCAATTAGAGCTGGTATGTATCTTACGCGTCACATCATCTTTGATTATAGCTTTGTCAGCATATCATGATTTAAAATATTTTGAAAAGCTTGCACTGCTTTTCGTAAAGTTCCTTTCGTAAAAGGCCCACTATTCATGGCACAGTAGAGGGCTTTTAGTGTTCAAATATTAATCAGCCATTACACTTGGTTCAGCACTGTTTTCTGCAGTGGTCAGGGTCATACTATTTTATCCATGTTAGCTGATATTTGAGAATAAATACATTAATAGTAGTTAGCAAGACAACTAAGGGTCGGTGTTACATATAGTTTTGATTTTTGAATATTTTATATTCATGGATGCACATTCTGTAAATAAAATACTGCAGTTAGCAGCACACATGCAGTGGAAGAATCATGGGCGGTTTATACTGTCATAATTAGTTTTGTGCTATTATGTGCAACAGAGCATTAGTCGCAAAGCATTCTGCAAGAGAAATCTATTGTGTTGTTTTTTGATTAATATGGTTCAGTGTTACTATGTATGCTTTCATCCAAATATTTTAATTGCCCCAAAAATGTTATACTATGACGTAGTTTTCTTATTCTCTTGGGCTGTTAAGGCTTCAGAGTAGTTAGTGCTGCTACTTAGTGTTTTCGGCTTTTTACATGCTACTTCTGTTCTTTATCTCAGCAGTATGTAATCTCTTTTCATGCTCTACTGTCTCTTTCATAGGTACAGCAGCCGGTAGTTCCTTGAGAGAAGATAAGCCTGAAACATTTTCTAAAAGGTAAGAAAACAATGGCGTCCATGCTTTTCCATTGAAGCATTGCAATTCTTTGCAGCAAAACGTTGAGTGTCTTTTTTTTTTTTTTTTGCTCAATGCAGAGATGCCATAGTGGAGGCCATTCCGAGCTATGATGATCCATACATCAAAGTGCCGAGAGTTCTGAACAAAGAGTGACGTTAGTTTGTATAACAAAGAGTGACATGTAGCTTGTATGTCCGAATTTTTATATTGCTGAAATTGAAAGCCATTGACAATGAAGTGCGGTTAACCAAACTGAGCAAACTGCAGAAAAGAACAGAGCAACAAATAGCTGAGTAACTTTGGCGCCATTTTGATCTGATGATGTGATTCAAGAATTCTTGGGAGAGGACAGATTAGGTATATCTGGTTCAGAAGATCATTTTCCCCTTCTGTGTTGGTTGCCGGAGATCTTTTTTCAATGCACCTGTACTGTGCTTTCCGTCACATACAAATGATTATGAATGCATTCTTGAAGGCACTTCAAATTTTCCTGTGTTTTGTATCCTTGAGATTACGATGTTGTACAACTGGTATATAATATAAAGTTGGAGTGACTGATCGGGTGAGACAGATACGTGGGGCCAGCTCCAGCCTATCAACCTCCTCTACTTACTTAACAATTGCACGAACTCTCGAACCGTCTTCTGTCTACTGTAGCTCCTTCTTCCCCCTTTCAGATTCCATCAATCCATCCAGCTAGCTCTCTCGATTCGATCTAGAAATCAAATCCATTTGCTCTGAAGCTCCTCCTTTTCTCAGATTTGGCCTTGATTGGTTTGTTTTCTAGTAGGATTCAAAGCATCGAGGGGAGACAAAATGTGAGTCCTCTGGTTTCTTTCCTAGCAATGCTGCTCCTACAGGCTGCTTCTAGTTAGCTATCTATCTATGCCTGTTGTGATTCCTTTTTCCACTCCCGCTGCTGGCTCTCTCTTGCTGCTCCATCTTTCCCCAACTATCCCCTCACTGTGATCTTTCCTCTTTCCTTTTCGCTCTCTAGCTTCTGTACTCAGCAGTGGCTAGTCTGTTTGACCCCTGTTTGTAGCTTGGGCCTCTTTGTTCCTATATGGATGTAGGCGTCATGCCTGGTTAGTTTTTCATTTTCTACTAATCTTTTGAATTTCTGAACTTGTCTTCCCGGAATGGATGTAGGCGAGATGCCTTGTTTCCCTTCTCTTTCCAACGATCCCTCCCAATCTTCTGCCTTCCAGTCTATCTTATCCAATTTCTCTCTGAATTTCCTCTCATGGAACTGTCGAGGAACACAAGGCTCCCTCTACAGTTCTAGGATGCGACACCTTGCTAGGCTTGTCACTTCCACAAGAGCTAAAATAATCTTCGTCTCTGAGGTAAAAACTAATAAATACTCTCTTGCTGATATAATTCGTGCCTTTCCCGTGCAAAATGGCTACATCGTTCCAGCTCAAGGCATATCAGGAGGTCTGTGGCTTTTATGGACTGATGATGTTAATATAATTGTAATCAAGTCTAATCCTAACTATATTTTTTCTACTGTTACTTCTGCTCATGGTTTAGTCTTTAGGTTAATTTGTATTTATGGTGATCCTTATCATGTCAATACTAGTAGTATCTGGTCAGATGTGGCTAATTTTGTTGGTAGTGATAACAGTCCCTTATTTTGTATGGGTGACCTTAATGAGTTGTTGCATGCTAATGAAAAATTAAGTTATAGGCCTCCTAATCGTAGCAGGATTTCTTCTTTTGGTTCCATCATTAATAATTGTGGTTTGATCGATCTTGGTTATAATGGGCCTGCGTACACCTGGACCAACAGAAGATCAGCTTCCAAAGCTACTTTTCAAAGACTGGACAGGTGTTTGGCTAATCATGCTTGGTGCGATTTATTTCCTAACACTAATGTCTATCATCTCCCTCTCTTATTTGGTGATCATGCTCCAATTCTTGCTATCCCTCTCTCTAATTTTAAGCGCAAGAAAAGGAGTTTTAAGTTTGAAAATTGGTGGTTATATGAAAATGACTTCCATGAGGTAAGCAAAAATATATGGTCCAAATTCTCCCATCTTCCCTTCCACAAAAGAACTAAGCAATTAGGTCATCATTTACAGGTTTGGTCTAAAAAGAACAAATCTTCTCTCAACAATCAGCTTAAACACTTTGAATCTGAAATAACTAACCTGCAAGCTTTACCTTCTGCCAATCGAAACTATGCTTTGGAAGATGATTTGATTCATAAGTATGAGCTTACTCTAAATAAGATTTCTGAATATTACAGGCAGCGTTGCAAAAAGGACTGCATTGTAAAGGGAGATAGAAACACCTCCTTCTTTCACAAGAGTGTCATCAAAAGGAGAAGAAAGAATAGAATCAATTCTATTGTTGATGCTCAAGGGAAAACTGTCACCTCTGATGAAAATATAGCTGAATGTTTTATTGAATATTTTGGCAATCTTTTCAGGTCTAACCTGCAGGTTACAAACACTTTCTCAGAGGTTTATTCTACTAATCATATTGAAGATGAGAACCTTTTGAGAATTCCAACGAAAGAAGAAATATTTGAAATCCTGAATTCGATGAGAGCCAATGCAGCCCTGGCCCCGATGGATTAAATGTGAAATTCTACAGGTTCTCTTGGAGCTGGATTGGAGATGACATCCTCAATCTGGTCGAATCTTTCTTCAGTAACAAACGACTCTCTCCAAGTTTGAAAAAGACTAATATAGTTCTTGTTCCCAAAAAAGCCCATTGTACTTCTCCTTTAGATTACAGACCTATTAGTCTTTGTAATGTGGCTTACAAAATCATCGCTAAAATCCTTGCTCTGAAGATGGAGCCACACTTACCAGTTTGCATTAATGACTCTCAATATGCTTTTGTTAAAGGGCGCCGAATTTCTGAGAATATTATCATTGCCCATGAAGTCATTCACTCTTTTCAGCTTAAAAATTGGGACAAACATGCTTCTGTTCTTAAACTTGATCTTGCTAAGGCTTTTGACAGGCTTGAATGGAGTTTTATTAAATTTGCTATGCAACGTATTGGTTTCAACGAGCATTTTATTCACCTGGTCGCTGCTTGCATAGAAGATCCAACATTCTCTGTTATAGTAAATGGTCAATCTTTTGGCAGCTTCAGAAGTACGAGAGGAATTCGACAAGGGTGTCCGTTGTCTCCCTATCTTTTCATTATTGCAATAAATGAATTAACTTGCAGGTTGCAGGATGCTGCTCGAGAAGGGAGAATCTTTGGAGTCAAACTTACTAACCAATCCCCAGCTACTCACTCTCTTCTCTTTGCAGATGATGTTATTATTTGTGGTGAAGCCACCATTCAGGAAGCACAGGCAGTTAAACATATCCTAGAGGAGTTTTGTCTGGATTCTGGCCAAACTCCTAATTGGAATAAATCTGCAATTCTCTTTAGCGCTAATACCCCTTCTCATATTAGTAATTATATTAGCTCAATTTTCCAGGTTCCTTTCATGTCTAATGATGCCACACACCTTGGGCATCCTCTTTTCTTCTCACATTTGCCAAAAAATAAAGTTTATGCTTTCCTCAAGGACAAATTCAAAGCTAAATTCAGTGATTGGAAAGCTGATAGTATCTCTCACTCAGGCCGCTCTACTCTCATTAAATCAGTCTTCTCTTCTATTCCCATTTACTATATGTCTCATGTTTTATTTCCTAAGCCTTTCATTGCTGATCTAACAAGTATCATCAGGCACTTTTGGTGGAGAGGGAACAATCCTGACAATAGTAAGAAACCACTCTGTCTTTCAGCATGGAAAAAGTTTTGTATCCCAAAAGGAGCTGGAGGACTTGGTTTTAGAGATTTGCATGCTTTAAATAAAGCTCTCATTACAGGTCTTGTTTGGAGAATGATCACCAATCCGGAATCCTTATGGCCCAAGTGTTGAAAGGTAAGTATTTTCCTAACACTTCTTTTTGGAGAGCTAGCTCTTATGGTTCTAAATCCTGGACTTGGAACTCTATCCTCAAAATTAGAGAGATCATGTTCAATTCAGTGCAATGGAATCTCTTAAACGGCAATGTTTCCATTTGGAACGAACCTTGGTGTCCCATGTGGCATAATATTCATGATTTTATATCAGATGAAGCAATGAATTCCACCTTACCCACTAAGGTCTCTGACCTTTGGTTGCCAAATCCAAAAAGGTGGAATACAGAGCTTTTGAATTTTATTTTTAGTTCAGATTTTGTTAGGCAGGTTGTGCAAATTCCTCTCTCACAATCAGACGGTCAAGACAAACTCATATGGAAGCCAAACAAATCAGGTAAATGGACAGCTCAAAGCGCTTATAAATACATTCACAAGGACAACATTCAATCAACGGTGAGTTCTTTGAACTTTTCTAATGATGCTCATTTCATTATCAAAAACATCTGGAGGAATAAAAAGATTCTTCCAAGAGTCCAGATGTTTATTTGGAGACTTGCTACAAGAAACATTGCTTCTGGTAAAAGAGTTAATAGTAGAATAAAATCCATTTCTAAATTCTGCTATAGATGTGGAAATATTGAAAATGATGAACACCTTTTCTTTCATTGTGACTTTGCTAGAGCAGTCTGGTTTCATTCTCCTGTGGGCATCAAAACTGATTGTCTTCATGGTTCTTGTGCCCAAATTTTAAGTTTCCTGCTTCAAAATTTGATCTCGAATGAGCAAACTGATCTTGCCCTTTATATTTTGTGGTTCCTTTGGAAGGCCAGGAATGATCACAGATTTAATAATAAATCCTGGTCTATTCACTCAGTTATATCGCAGGCTAAAGTGCGCAAAAAGCACAATATGATGCTTTTGAAATTGAAGAAGAAACCTGCATCAATAATAAATACTCTCCCTGTTCTAAAAGGCAGGAAATCTATGTTTCTTTTCCTAATTGCTGTTGCAGGTCTGATGCTTCCTTCTTTCAAGAGCCCCATGCTGGACTTGGAATCTTCATATCATTTTCAAGTGACCATCATCGGTGGTCTCTTCAAGTTCAGGCTAAAACAAATATCGCTCAATCTGCGATTCATGCTGAAGCATTGAGCATGAATCTTGGAGCAATACTCTGTTCTGATTTGCAGGTCACTAACTGCAATTTCCTCTCGGATTGTCAACCTCTTATCTCTTACATTCAAAATCCAAGAGGAGGTTTGCCGGATTGGAGAATTTTACATGCTACCGAAGACATTTTTAGCCTTCTCGACAAAACTCAAAGCTCTGTTAAGTGCATTCCTAGAGATCAAAATGTTGTTGCTGATTATTTAGCTAGGAATGCCCATGATCTTAATCAAGGCAAAATCACTTTCAGATGTACAAATTATAGGCACAACGAAGGCTGTCCTATACAAGAGAAAATATGTAATCTGCCTTCTTGGGCCACTATATGTACTGTAACTTGTATTTAAATGAAATGAAGCCCTTTTGGGCGTGTTGCCTTCAAAAAAAAAAAAAAACCTCTTCTACTTGCTCCAGTCCAACCAAAATTACCCAACGATGCCGCAATCCTCCGCGGGAGGCCTCGTCCGCCGCCTCCCACGCGATCCTTCCTCCCTTCGCCGCGCCACCCCAACCTCGGCCTCCTCCTCCTCCTCCGCGGCCATCATCTCTCAGGTAGCCTCGTCGGCGCCTCGTCCTTCCTTCGCGCGTGGCCGCGTCTCACCAACTATGCCCTGCGCCATGCTGATCAGGTCGCCGACAACTTCACGCTCCCTGCCGCCGCATCCGCGCTGACCCCGCAGGCGCACCTCCCGGAGCCGCTGCCTGACCGCGACGTCGCCAGCGACGCGTGCTCCAGCTCCGCCGCGCCGGAATGGGGAGGACGGCCCGATGCGTTCGAGGTCACAATACCCGCGGCCAACGCCCGCCGCGCCGCTGTCTGGGAGTACGTGCGCGTCGTGGCCCTCGCCTTGCGCGTCGCCGTCCTCGCCGCCACGCTCGCCGTCGTGGTCACCGCCGATGTCGTGCTCGCCATCCAGCTGTTCCCCCGCCGCGGGGCCAACTGATTCTTCCTACCCATCGCTGCCGAGTGCTCTCCACCGTGCGAATCACGCGCTGGGGTGTGCCAACTGATTCTAAGTGCTTAGCTTCGTTGTCGGTGTTGCATGATGCGTCCATTTACTTGCAGTCTTGCAGTATAAGAAATGGATGCCAAATCACTGACCAATTTTTAGGTAGATAAACCGTGAAACGACCGTGATGAGAACAGTTTGTACTTTCATTAAGGGGGACCTCCATTGTCATTCCCCTTGTTTCTTCGCACCTCCTATTTCTCAATGGCTTGAATTCTCGCCATTTTCTGAAGTACATATTTTACCATTTACATGGAATTATTGACATGATTTACATGAGAGGGAAGCCTTGACATATATGTCAAAATTCACATCTTCTGCATCAATTTACGGAAAGCACAAACTGAAGGAACATGGATTGACATGTAAAAAGCACGTATATGGTGTCGCATTTGAATACATTATAGTATGATACAAACTATATATCATAATAAATTATCAGCACAATAATGACTAGTCTACATATTGTCGTCTACAAATAGTGATAATGAAAAAAAAATAGTTGGATCATGGAACCAATCCGGCAAGTTGATGAGGTTAGACAATATCAAAGAGACCGGAGTTGAACTCTTTACGACGAAGTCTGAGCTTCAAAGTGGGCCATTCACCAAAGAGCATTGTAGCAATGGGCAACAAAACCGACAGAATGCAAACGGCAGCGGCCAACCAATAGACACGAGGGGCCAGTACTGTGTATAAACCAGTAGCAAATGCTAGAGCTGTCGCCATGTATGCGAACCACATAAGCTTTTTGGTAATGGATCAGTAGTAAAGCAAGAACTCAAAATCCATCCACCTTACTACGACGCATATGAAGGCAACAGCAAATGAGGAGCACATTGCTAGAGTATCCGCGATTATGAATGCTTGAAATGCAAGCTTCTCCGCCATGATGGGAAGCCCTTCACTTCCATCTTTACCGCTGTATCCCCCAGGCAATGTGAAAGCTGCGGTGAAGGTAATTGTTGCGATGAGGATGGCCACTAATGAAGTGTTGCTTGTGTACGTTTCAGTCAGAGACTTAACATTCTTCCTTGATGCATCAATTACTTTATTCTTGACTTCCTCGTGAAGATTATAAATATCTGCTTTCGCTCTAGGATCTTTATCCAATATAAGATTCGAGATTTCATTCTGCATGAATTCAAAGGAAGGTCAACTGGATCTTACAGTAATTCGATACTCTTATACAAAATTTGTGGAGGCATGCATGTAACTCACTTTTATAAACCACATATTCTTTGACATGACTCACTTATATGCACAAGTATTGTGGTTTATTATTTTTACATATTAATTTTATATTTTTCTAACTAAGGCTAACATGGGGAGATAGCGCGCCAGCTGCAATGGAGTTTTGGTTGATCTCTCTCCAGTAAAAAGAAAAATGTCAGTTATGCGGCTGATTCAAACTATTTAAACCTTAGCTGTCGTAATATTGGAAGATTCAGAACATTGAACAGTAGTACTAGTAGATTCCATAGTAGAAGAGTGCATACCCAGTTTATAGTCTTGGCGTAGTTATCGAATTCGTATAACTTCCAGACTGCCGAGCAACCATAGTTGTTAATTGCAGTGGCGTCGATGTTAGGGTGACGCAGTAAAGCAGTGACCATCTTGGGATTGCACTTTTTCACTGCGAGATGCAGAGCACTATCACCGTGTGCATTTTGCATGTTGATAAGTTTCTGAAGCTTTGGTTCCCGAACAACAAAATCAATAAAGTTCATCCGGTTGTTCTCTATAGCTTCAAAAAGGCACGTCTTGCCAGTGGCGTCACAATGGGGAGCATCTGGACAATGTTTGAGAAGCTCTGCAGCAAACTCAACATGACCTCGTGTTGCAGCGGTAACAAGAAGAGGTTCACCTTTTCTTCTCCAGTTTAGAACACCATCTGACGAGATTGTATATCCTAATGAACGATCACGGTTCAACATTATTCTTAGAATTGAAACCCTGTTATAATGTGCAGCGAGGTGCAGAGGAGTGTCTTTCTTATTGTCCTCTTTTGTGGCCAGCCACGGGCGTCTCTCCATGATCTTTTCAGCGATATCTGTAAGCAAGTAAATGCATCAACAATGGTTAATGATCATACTTACGGATAAGTAGTGATGATATTAGACGTTTACTTATATATATATATATCTGTCTTAATAGGTGTATATGTTAGATTTACTATCCCTGGTTCCAGTTTGTCATAGGTGTAAATCATGTACTAAGTGCGCTCTGCTAGTTCGTAGGTCTCACCTTTATTGTCATATTTGACAGCGGCGTGCAGAGCATTGCAGCCATTGACCCCAGAATCTTTTGAACCTTCAATCTCCAACAGTTTATCGAACACATTTGTGTAACCTCTGACGACCGCGATGAACATCGGCGACTCTTTGAACCTGTTCCGAGCATGCGACAGGGCAGGCGCCGCCGTGCTCCAGCGCGAGGTCTTGGTAGCCGCTGCGGATGGCGTGGTGCAGAACGTTGCATCCATGCCTGTCTTGCAGCAACACAGCCTGCCGGTTCAGCTGCCCATCATCACGGTGGTAGTACTTGAGCAGCACAGAAGCCAAAGAAGCATGGCCGTTCACCACGGCGGTGACCAGCGGCGTCTCGCCGTTCTTGTTGGTGACCGAAAGGAGAGACGGCGACTGGTCCAGGACCTCGGTGCAGAAAACCTCGTGGCCATGAATGGATGAGATGTGGAGGCAGGTGTTCCCCTGTGCAGTTGTTCCAAGCAGCAACGCCGGATTTTCTTGTTGAGCCAAGAGCCTCATTTTCTCGGCATCACCAGCTATGGCTGCCTCCAGGAGTTGTTCGTCCATCTACAAGAAGTAAAGGATGTTTCACAAAAATGGAGCAGCAAAGTATAGGATGCGAGAAAATCCCTCTTTCAGACCAAACAAAGGAAGCTAATTGTGTGATATATTGGACATTTATATAATTTGCAGTGGAAGCTAAACGAAACAAAGGAACAAGTGGAAGCTAAACGAAACAAAGGAAAATGTCTCCTTTCCAAAACAAAGGGAAAAATGAGGAACTGATTGAGATAAGAAAATGTGAGATCGATGCAATGGCGAACTTCGGAATGGTACCTGACTTGGCCGGCGATCCATTAGCAAGATCTATTTGCTGCAACTCTAGCTATCGTACGCTGTGAGAAGGTTCCATGGCTGGAGTGTTCCCACTAGTGGTGATTATGTACAAACCAGACCGGGAATCGATAGCCATATGTGCTTATGTACGTATATTCTATTCGGAATGCATGGGCGCTTGCTGCAGCCGGCGTATACAAGTATGCAGCGAAAATAAGATAAGAGAAAGGCACAAAGTTAAGAGGAAACGCAAGGAATCTACAGCTATATTTAAGAGCAATCATATTATATAAGATCTATACTTGTGTCTCCTGCATCCTTCCTGAATTGATCTGGAGCTGGGCAAGTGACGCCTATGTGTCCTTTTTTTCTTTTTTGCTCATTAAACACAATAAGCACGACAATTGAGACTAAAAGGTATCAATAAAGATTTAGAGTACTAATCTTGTAAAGTGGGTCGCCAGCCAGGTCAGGTATGCTTCCCAAGTTCACATGCCAATATGCATCATGCTTCACTGTCAGGGAGTATATGTGCTTTAACTGCTTTCTGACCAGTTACTCTCTTTGAAGCCACTGTAACCTTATTTTTTTTGTTTTAGTTGTTTTATAACTCCTTGATTAGTGCTCTAATCGGTTGAGGCCAATGAGCTGCTGCACTCTTATCCAAACCTTTTTTTCTGAATAATCTGGAGGATTATAGTGTAATAACGTCTCTTTAATTCCTTAAAATGTGTGTCGGTGACGAGTGGAGGCCGTCGTGGTCCGTCCACCTTTCCCATAGAAAACTTGAGCCCACAGTTTCTTGCTTTTGGCTTTGTTTGTTTCCCACCAAAGATTATATAATTTACCTTTATTATATATAAGCTGGGTGAGAGCATCTTATTAGATTATGATAATCTAAAACATTTGTCTCAGCTTACAGATTGTAAGTTGGATTATATAATCTGAGTAGGAAATATGCCAAATAAATAATCTGACTATTCCTTTTAATTGGTGCACATGAGAAATTTCTGCTTTTTTCAATTCATATATTAATTCCGAACACTTAAAAGTGAAGGTAGTGACTTTTTTTATTGGTCAAATATAAAGAGCACATTTTTCTTTCAGTGATTATTCTAGTATGCTGCACACAAATTGAATGATAAGCAAGCTGCTAGAAGTTGTGATCCGTTGTTGTCCGCGCTGAAAACCGGAGCGGCACATATTTGTACCGTCACGAAGGGGTGCTTACTTCTTATCAGCGTGGCGCCTCATCTCTATTGACCATGCTTTGGAGCTTCTTCCTGCAAATTTCAACGGCTTGTTTGTTTATATAAACATCCACAAGGTGACCAAATGAAAGCGCCTCTTCCTATCCAAAATAAATCATGATTCTTATTCACATACATACTTCTTACACTAGACTAGTGCTGAAGTGCTGCCTGCCTGAATACGAGTTGTTAGATTCCACTGAGGTGGCTAGATGAGAGGTTTGAGGAAACCAAGGTACTCCAGCTACTTGATCTGTTTTTTCTCCCTTCCCACTTGTTTTTACAATGCATCAACCCGTTGGGTTTCAAACTTGCTTTCTCCTTTCTTAGGAAACATGTGTCTCCAATTTGCCTCACAGAGGTTCAAACCGTAATTATCACTGTCTTGATGATGGGTGTCGAAAGCTGGACTCGATTCCTCTCGGGAAGAGCTCACACTTTGATCATTCGGCTAACAATATTGGGCGAATCCGATCCGGCAGAGATGTAATATGATGCATGGGGGAGAGAGATTGGGATGATACGAACTAGTGGAAGCAGCAGAAAGTTCGTGCACTCTCGTCGGTCTGACATATGATTTTTGAGGCTCAGACCTCCAAATTATCAGCATCCAATTTTAAACCCTTAGCATCTGTTCTCTTGATTTGGAAAATAGAAAAAAAAACATTGTCCTTTTGTCGCACCTTACTAGAGTAAAACAAGCTCTATCGATTTTTTTTTTGTCAAATAATGAGCCACATGATATGAACCCACTCCTACCATTCACTGGCAATTGAAGCAAGCCCTTCAGACCTAGCAAAAAATGACTCGGGTGGAAGGGATAGAAATTGATAAAATATGTGACTCAGGCTTTCGATTTGGAAATATTTATTCATTTATTAAGCTTAATTGCAAATACCATCACATAAGTCAGCCTTAGTTGATATTTCGCTCATAAGTTTGTTGCAAAAACCATCCCATCCCGCCCCAGTGTTGACTAAAATAGCCTCTTGATTTTCATGTGCTCTCTCAAATAGGTCAAAAAACAAACTTATAGGAGAGAATATATCAAACTAATGCTGTGAAAGGGTCTTGCCTAGTGGTTAAGGCATCCGAGTAACACCTCTCAGGTCCTGGGTTCGACTCCCCGTGGGAGCGAATTTTCAAGGATTTAATGGCATTTGTGCTTTCAGTGGTAGGCGACGCTCCCGTCGACAGCGAGGCGCCAGTGGTGACTTCGTATCTCTGGATTTGCCGGCTCAGTCTTCGAAGATGCTCATAGGAGTAGGGTTTGCGTACGTGTGTTCATAGGGGTGAGTGTGCGTGCGTTGTGAGTGTCTGAGTTGTACTGTGTAATCTCAAAAAAAAAACTAATGCTAAGTTATGGGTGATATTTGCAATTTACCCTATTTAATTATTATTTTTGGAGGGGGCAGGGTGGTATATATGGGCAGATCTGCATATGTGAACTGACTGATTCGTCTACGTCGGAAACAATACGAAAAAAAAATTCAGCTCTTAACTATATTTGTCTCAGCAGCAGCTGCGTGATTGATCTCATGCAAGATCCCTGTTTAAGTTTGTGAAATCATGCGACTCAACCACTAGAGGCGCGTCTTGGAGATGAACAGCATGGAGATCGAGTGATCAATCACGCGTCCACTAATATCGTTGCCTCTATCCATCGTCGAGCATATGAAATAGAGCTTTCAGAACTCTTAAAAAGACAGCTGAAGCTGTCGGTCTGACCTCTCTTGAATAAGATTGCTATTGGTAATTAATAATTATTTTGAGCCCCTTTATATCGATATCATTTTATATTCTCGACAGCTTCAGTTGTACCTCTTTGCTCCAAAGGATATCAAATATTGTCATTATTTGCACATTTATCTTGTCAAATGTTTGTTGCACGATGGAACTGTACATTTCTTGTATTGTACAACGAAATACTTTTCATGCCTGTGATATCACGTCGAATAATATTCGCGCGTGCATGTCGCACGTGCACAGTAACTAGTACTGTATTCAGTAATGCGTGTATTTTTATTTCTATGCGACATGTTTGTCCAAACGTCACATGACACCTTTCCTCACACTTTTTGTTCACAGACACGTTTCATTTTTGTGTACCATGGCTCGTTTCCTGAAATGAAATAGCAAACAATTAGTAACCAATCAGCAAAAAAGGGATCCAGTATCCCTTCATGTGAATTTGTTTCTTAAAAAGAATCACTTTGTAAAACAAAACTAGAAAATACTAAAATTAGTTATGGGAGAAGTCTTGCACCCCCCGGTGCAAGATTTCATCTTGTGCCTCGAGATCTACTCAAATAGACAATTCACAGTTATTTGGGACTATCTTAACAAATGCCTTCTAGAAACAAGTCCCCAAATAAACATCTGGACTCTAGAAAGAATTTTTTTTATTCCTCCATATGCTCTTGATAACGAAATGAACATCATTTGAAAAATTCAAAGAACTTACAGTGGATTGAATCTTAGCTTTGTGAATGTGTTTACTAGACTTTGAGAGGCTTTGAGAGGCGATTGTTCAAAAAAAAGACTTTGAGAGGCGATTGTTCAAATAAAAAAAAACTTTGAGAGGCGCGCTCCGCCGCGCGTGCTTGAATTTTTTTTAGTCTGTATGCGTACGACTGTTGATGTGTGCGTGCCTGTCTTCTTTGGCTGCGAAGGACACAATTATCGCGCCTGCTCCCTTGGCTTCGCTTTCTTTACCGGCAAGCAACGCCGATTGCGAACGCGCGCGCAGGGGAGCACGGCTGCACAGGGAAAGGGCAAAAGCAGACCAGAGCCGAAACATGGATTTGCTTTTGGGATGCGTTTTTGTACGATAGTGGGTACGGTGAATGGTTTTGGTGGTTCGGTTTTATTGGGCTTGTGTGTCTGTGTGTGTCTGATGGCTATCAGACTGGAAGTCTGGAAGGACACGTTGGTGGACATGACGCGTGGTACCGGCGGTTTTATGTCATCTACGCCCTGTGACAAGGTCATTGGTCATGTGTGAATAAGAGCGCGCTCTGCTGCTGCGCCGTATAAGAACCTACTTAGGCCAATCTCAATGCAAGATTTCGTTTAACATTTAGACATTACATTTGGCCTCTCGTCTTATTACAAAATATGAAATATAATTTAGTTTGTTACGATTTATTTTATCATTAGACATATTTTAAGCATGACTTAATTGTTTTTATATTTTATAAAAAATTTAAGTAAGACAAATGATCAAACGTAAAGTCTGAAAGTCAACAACAGCATATATTTTGAAACAAAAAGAGTACATATGATACCTTTCAAACAATGGGAAAGCAATCGCAAAAAAAAAAAGAAAACAATGGGGGAAGTAGCTCAGTTTGTTCTGACGTCAGACCTCTTGGCAGAGATTGTAGGTTCGAAGACTGGCATGATGCATTATTTTTTTTTCTGATTTTCGTGTGTAAACAGAAGACCAAAAAGGGAAAAGATCTATGGGCCGGTTAATCCGGGCTACAAAACCAGGCCCGGTTAAGGTCGAAACTCATCACAGCCCGTTAGGTTCAACAGGCCAGCAAACAGAAGGCCTTAGAAGGAAAGAAGCCTATTAAACTGTTAGGAAGAAGTTCATTTTCCCTCTCTCAACTTTTATAGAAGTTGCAATTTTTTCTCTAAACTACAAAACCTGGTAATCAGAATCTCTCAACTCAGACATGCGGTGCAAGTTTCCTCCCTAGACAGTATTATGAGCGGTATCGTCTGACGTGGCATATGTGGGCCCCACATGTCAGTGCCACGTCACCTCTTCTCTCTCCCTTTCTCTCTTTTCTCCGTTCCTCTTCCTCCGCTGCCACGGACAAAGCATCACCCTCCCTCCCTCACGTCGCCCCCTGCGCCGCAGCGGGCGTTCTCCTCTCTCCTCATATGGATCGCCGCGCCTCTCTCCTCCTCTTTGCGCAGCTTGTGGACCACGAGGTCAGGAGATCGACGGAGCGCCCCCACCGCCACAATCTGCCTTGCATCGCCGGCCATCCTCCGCCTTCGACCAACTCGCTGACACTCTGGCGAGGCTCGCCTCCTTACCCTCTTTCTTTTCCCGAGCACAAACTTCATTATATCGCACTCTAGGCGCACCCTCACGTCGCGCCGCCGCCGACACTCTCCGGCGAGGTCGCGCCGCCTCCCCGATTTGGTTTCCAGGTCGAGAACCTCGTCAAGACACTCACCGTCGCACGATGAGGTCTGGTAGCCTGCTGTGAGGGTTCGACCGATGTGTCGCCGCTACGACCCGGCTCCGGCGAAGTGAGGAGGGAGGAAGAGAGAACTGGGCGGCGGCATATTTTTATTCTCTACATACTGAGTCAGCAAGCGGCGCGTGCCCGGTGCTGACGTGGCACCTGACATGTGGGCCTCACATATGCCACGTCAGAAGAAACCACTCACAATACCGCCTAGGGAGGAAACTTGCACCGCATACTTGAGTTGAGGGAGTCTGGTTACCCGGTTTGTAGTTTAGCGGAAAAGTTGCAACTCCTATAAGAGTTTTTTTTTTAAGAGAAAACTCCTATAAAAGTTGAGAGAGGCAAAATAGACTTCTTCTAACTGGTTAATCAGCGGGCTAGAAAACCAGGCCCAGCCAAGATCAAAACTCATGGCAGCCCGTTAGGCCCAGAGGAGGCCGGCAACCGCCACGAGAAGAAACACAGGGGTCAAGGTTTGAAATCTCGTGGGAGGCATAAAAACCGCCAGGACACGGACGAACGAAAACCATGGAAACCGTGAAGAAAACCGCACAAGCGATAAATTTGAATTTGAATTCGAAAACTGTGCGGTTTTGCGAAAACCGTGCGAAACCGCGAGAAAACCATGACAAAACCGTGGTTTTCACACAGAAACCGTGGACCGGCGTGGCTTCAGCTGGACCGAGCGAAAACGGAACAGTTAGTTACCGTGCGGCTACCGTGAAAGCCGAGCGGTTTCCTCCTGAGGCATAGAGACGGCGCCGCCACAGAGGATGGCGAATCCATGGAATCCGGGAGCGGGGGCGGCGGATCGACGGCGGCCGGGCGCGGGGCGCAGTCCCTGGGCGCTGGACAAGTCGGGGACGAGGACAGGCAGATTGTGCACCCGTAAGTCTCCAGGAAGAGAGGATAAGATCTGTTCGTATCTTTTTTCTTTTTTCCTCTTTTCTTCCAACATTTTTTTGACTGGCTAAACATACGATTTTTCGTGTTCTTCTTTCACAAATGGTCCTCATTTGTCGAGTACTACCTGTAGTATTTTTGGTTTTAAATTTTGTCAAATTTTCAAAACATTTCAAATTTCAAATTCGAAATTCGCCGAACCGCACGAACCGCTCGGGCGCTGTTTCGGCGAAAACCGCGGTTTTCGTGCAGTTTATCGCGAGATTCAAAACCATGGCAGGGGTACGCTCATGTTAGCTGATGTTTGAGAATAAATACATTGATAGTAGTTAGCAAGACAACTAATGGTTGGAGTTACATATAGTTTTGATTTCTGAATCTTTTATATTCATGGAAGCACATTCTGTAAAATAAAATACTGCAGTTAGCAGCACACATGCGGTGGAAGAATCATGGGAGGATTATACTGCCATCATTAGTTTTGTGCTATAATGTGCAACAGAGCATTAGTCGCAAAGCATTCTGCAAGAGATATCTATTCGTTTTGTTCTTTGATTAATATGGTTTAGTGTTACTATGTATGCTTTCATCCAAATATTTTAATTGCCCCCCCCAAAAATGTTACACTACGACGTAGCTTTATTTTTCTCTTGGGCTGTTAAGGCTTGAGAGTTCTTAGTGCTGCTACTTAGTGTTTTTGGCTTTTTACATGCTAGTTCTGTTCTTTATCTCAGCAGTGTAATCCCTTTTCATGTTCTACTATCTATTTCCTAGGTACGGCAGCCGGTAGTTTCTTGAGAGAAGATAAGCCTGTAACATTTTCTAAGAGGTAAGAAAACAGTGAGATCCATGCTTTTCCATTGAGCATTGTAATGCTTTGCAGCGAAAAGCCAGTGTATATTTTTGTTTTGCTCAGTGCAGAGATGCCATAGTGGAGGCCATGATGATCCATACATCAAAGTGCCGACTGCCGAGAGTTCTGAACAAAGAGTGACATGTAGTTTGTATATCCGAATTTTTAGATTGCTGAAATTGGATACCATTGTACAATGAAGTGTGGTTAACCAAACCGAGCAAGCTGCAGAAAAGAACAGAACAACAAATAGCTGAGTAAGTTTTGGTGCCATTTTGATCTGATGATGTGATTCATGAATTCTTGGGAGAGGACAGATTTGGTATATCTGCTTCAGAAGATCATTTTTCCCTTTGTGTGTTGATTGCCAGAGATCCTTTTTCCATGCACCTGTACTATGCTTTCTGACTTAAGAATGCGTTCTCGAAGGCACTTTAGATTTTTCTTTGTTTTGTATCCTTTCGAGATTATGATCTTTTACATATATCAGCTGATATTTGCAACTGCTAATATAAAGTTGGAGTGAACTGATCGGGTGAGCCAGACACGTGGGGCCTGCTCCAACCCATCAACCTCCTCTGCTTCCTCCCACCAAAATTACCAACGATGCCGCGATCTTCCGCGGGCGATCTCGTCCGCCGCCTCCCGCACGATCCTTCCTCCCGTCGCTGCGCCACCCCAACCTCGGCGGCAGTCATCATCTCTCAGGTAGCCTCGTCGGCGCCTCGTCCGCCCTTGGCGCGCGGCCGCGTCTCACCAACTATGCCCCGCGCCATGCTGATCAGGTCGCCGACAACTTCACCCTCCCCGCCGCGCTGACCCCGGAGGCGCACCTCCTGGAGCCGCTGCCCGACCGCGATCTCACCGGCGACGCGTGTTCCCGCTCCTCCTCGCCGGAATTGGGAGGACGGTCCGGCGCGATCGAGCTCATCCCCTGGGCCGCCGCTCGCCTCCTGCGCCGCGCCGCTTTCTGGAGGTACGTGCGCGTCGTGGCCCTCGCAGCCACGCTCGCGTCGTGGTCACCCTCGACGTCGCGCTCGCTATCCTCCTGTTCCCCCGCCGCGGGGCCAACTGATTCTTCTAGTCCTCGCCGCCGCGCGCTCTCCACCGTGCGAATCACATACTGGTCGGGAGTAGCTTTGCTGTCGGCGTTGCTTGATGTGTCCATTTACTTGCAGTCTTATAAGAACGGATGCCAAATCACTGACCGATTTTCATTTTCCTGCATGCTTGTCTTGCAGTATAAGAACGGATGCCCAATCACTGACCAATTTGTAGGTAGATTAGCGCGTCGAACGATGGAAGGAGACACGAGGACCGTGATGAGAACTGTTTCTACTTTCATTCCCTTCATTGCCGCCATTCACCTTGTTCTTCACACCGCTTATTTCTCAATGCTTGAATTCTTTCCATTTTGGAATTACTGACATGAAGAGTCTTGACAGACATATATCAAAATTCTCAGCCCAATAATGACATTTGATATATGCCTTGACAGACATATATCAAAATTCTCACATGTTCTGCATCGATTTTACGGAAAGTACAAACTGAAGGAACATGGATTGACACGTAAACGGCTTGCAAACGTGTCGGATTTGAATACATGCATGACAGTATGATACAAAGTATATATCAGAATAAATTATCAGCCCAATAATGACGAGTCTACATATTTTTGTCTACAAATAGTGATAATGAAAAATAGTTGGATCATGGAACCAATCACTCAAGGTGATGAAGTTATTACACCATGTCAAGGAGATCGGAGTACTCTTTAGGCATTTGAAGCCTGAGCTTGAAGGTGGGCCATTCACCAAAAAGCATCGTAACAATGGGCAAGAAAACCGACAGAATGCAAACTGTAGCAGCCAACCAATGGACACGAGGGGCCAGTACTGTGTATAAGCCAGTAGCAAATGCTACAGTTGTCGCCATGTATGCGAACCACATAAGCTTTCTGGTAATGGATCGGTAATGAAGCAAGAACTCAAAATCCATCCACCTTGATATGACGCATATGAAGGCAACAGCAAGTGACGAGCACATTCCTAGAGTGTCCGCTATTATGAATGCTTGAAATGCAAGCCTCCTCGCCATGATGGGAAGCCCTTCACTTCCAGGGTCATTGCTGTATCCTCCCGGCAACGTGAAAGCTGCAGCGAAGGTAATTGTTGCAATGAGGATGGCCACTAATGATGTGTTGCTGGTGTACGTTTTAGTCAGAGACTTCACATCCTCCTTTGTCTTATAAATTACTTTATTCTTGAATTCCTCATGAAGATTATGCATATCTATTTCCGCTCTACCATCATTTTTCAACATAAGCATGAAGATTTTATTCTGCATGAATTCAAAGAAAAGGTCAATTGGATCTCAGAGTAATTTAATACTGGAAAAAATAAGCTCTACACAATATCCGAAGGCATGGAACTCACTTATATAAACTACACATATTCTTTGGCACGGATCACTTATGCGCAAGTTGTTGGCGGTAGTGAAATGCACTAACAAAACAAAATCCACCTCCTGATACATTCGTCTCAAAAAAAAAAAACACCTCCTGATGCATTGATGGGAGAGGTTTTCAAGTGTCTATGTGCTCTTCTAATTAATATGTATTGTTTACACAATAACATGATTTCACAACAAGTGAAACTGTAAAAAATAAGTGTCAATTAGCTAGGATTGGTAACAATAAGGCTTGAGGGTATGCAAACTCCTTAAAAGGAAAGGAAATTTCTCTTGTTTATCACCAAAAAAACTTCTAAAACCTAATATGTCATCGGTGTGTCTATGACATCAGGAGCCTACCACAGTCATTGACAGTGGCGTATTAGGGGGGTTAAGTTTTAACCAGTGCCATGCCATGAATTATTCCTAAAAGAAAATATACAAAAATTACCAACTATAAGATCCCATGCAGGTTTTATTAAGTATATATAGAAAAATATCCACAATAGTCTAAGGGAATGCATTTTTAATATAAATGTTTGATTTACTTCTGCTGAAATGGTTCATTCATATAATTTAACCGACATTGAGTAAATTTGGAAGTATTAATTATTAGTCAATTGAATGTTTCAAATCCCAGTATATAGTCGATTAGTAGTGCTTCGTCTCCTACAGCCCTTAGACTAGGTTAGGGATCGAGATCGCTGCTTAGGGATTGAGGATATGAGGAGGGTTAGTGTTGGCCACGCCAAAGACCATGAGTTGGAGGAGAGCGGTGGACGATGATGCAGCTATCTTTGTCATATTTGATCAAGAAAATGAGCTGCAATGTTCGTGCCATGCCATTGTTAGAAAAAGCCTAACATGTCCTAATAAATGTTTATAGCATTGCTATAAAAAGTAACCTAATACTAATGTACATGTTTATGAATTATATATCACTATTATTTAGATTGTTCATGTGAACCGTTATAATCTTCATGGCCTACTTCATAGGTTTTGGTGATGAATGACAGCAGGGCCATTGCGACTAGCCATCTATGATGCATGATTGACTCATACTACATTTTATGTCACATAGTGTAGAAGCGTCATAATAGCCCAGCATTCTCGTCAAAAAAATAATAATAATAGCCCAACATTGAAGATCCCTTGGACTCTTGGAGACAATTGTGTATTGGTATAGATGGAGATCTAAGTGTCTGCCTTTTGTGTGGGGATGCTTTATCTTTCTTATAGGTACGCTGGTACTATTAAGAGGGTTATAATTATAAATTGGACCTTATACTTGCTACTAGTAGAGAGGAAATGTGCACACTTGGGTAATCTAGCACTTGAAAGGTTAGTTGGCAGCCCTTGGAACTGGAAGAGAACGTGATCGGAACAAATATTTGCTTGAATTGGAAATTCCAGTAGCTTTTTTTGAAAGAAAAGTTCCAGTAGCTTTGTGATCACTAGAAGCAACAGGCCATCTATTATCAACATTTAATAAAAAAAAATGCACTACCCTGTTCGCTCAAGTCTAGAAAATAGCCACCTCTGTCATTATATAAAAAAAACCTAACGCACTAATTCCAATAAATGTTTACACCACTATTATAAAAATTTTACCTGAAATACTCCAGTACATATGCTTATGAGTTATACGTCACTATTATTTAGATTGCTGATGCTAACGGCGCAAATGTACAAACTACCCGGCCAGTTAGAAGTTATATTAATCACGGCAGACATGTGAAAAGATGGTGGCATCAGGCATGGCGAGATATAGCACGCTAGCTACATTGAAATGTTTGTTTGATTTCTCTAGTAAAAAAAAAAAAGTCAATTCTTATGTGGCCGAGTCATACTATATAAACCTTAGTTGTCGAAATTTTGGAAGTTTGAGACAGTTGAACAGTAGTAGTAAATTTCTTACAAGAGAGCGTACCCAGTTTATAGTCTTGCCGTACTCGACGAGTTCGTTTAATTTCCAGACTGCCGAGCAACCACCGTTGTTATTTGTAGTGGCGTCGATGCCAGGGTGACCAAGTAAAGCAGAAACCATCTTGGGATTGCACTTTTTTACAGCGAAATGCAGAGCACTGTCACCATGTGCATCTCGCATGTTGATAAGTTTCCGAAGCTTTGGTTCCCCAAGGATAAATTCTAGAAATTCCATCCGATTGTTGTCTATAGCTTCAAAAAGACACGTCTTGCGAGTGGAATCGTCAATTTGATAGG
Organism: Eragrostis nindensis; assembly: GCA_012490785.1. NCBI lineage: Eukaryota > Viridiplantae > Streptophyta > Magnoliopsida > Poales > Poaceae > Eragrostis > Eragrostis nindensis. The sequence continues at coordinate 120,855 of JAAXCT010000652.1, read as the reverse complement.
GAGCATCTGGACAATGTTTGAGAAGCTCTCGAGCAACCTCAACATGGCCTCGTATTGCCGCGATAACAAGAAGAGGCTTATGATCTGAAAAGATTGTATACCCTAAGGAACTATCATAGTCCAGCATTAGTTTTAGAATTGGAACCCTGTTATAATGTGCAGCGAGGCACAGGGGAGTTTCCTTTTTGAAGTCCTCTTGTGTGACCAGCCAGGGGCGTCTCTCCATAATCTTTCGAGCGATATCTGTAATAAGCAAATAAATGATCAGCAATGGTTAACGATGATCGATGCTTACGGATTAGTAGTGATATCAGAGGTTTACTTATATCTCTCTTAGTAGGTAATATATATATAATATCCTGGTTTCAGTATGTCATAGGTGTAGATGTACTAGTGCACTCTGCGAGTTCGTAGGTCTCACCTTCATAGCCATACTTGACGGCGGCGTGCAGAACATTGTAGTCATTGACCCCAGAATCTGACGAATAATCAATCCCCAACAGTCTATGGAACACATCTTTGTTATCTCTCACGACCGCGATGAACATTGGTGACTCTTTGAAGTTGTTAACATCACGCGACAGGTCAGGCTCCGCTTCTATCAGCTTCAGCGCGAGGCTTGTGTAGCCGCTGCGGATGGCGTGGTGCAGAACGGTATCTTTACTATACCTGTCTTTCAGCCGCACAGCCTTCTTCAGCCGCTGATCTGCACGGGAGTAGTACGGGAGTAACGCGGAAGCAAAAGAAGCATGGCCGTTCATCACGGCTGTGATCAGCGGCGTCTCGCCGTCCGAGTTGGGGTCCGAAAGGAGAGACGCCGACTGTTCTAGATCCAGCTTTTCCAGGACCTTCTTGCAGAAATCCTGGTGGCCATGAATGGATGAGATGTGGAGGCAGTTGTTCCCCTGTGCCGTTGTTCCAAGCAGCAACGCCAGACTGTCTGCAGCCACGAGACTCATTTTCTGGTCGTCATCATCTATGGCTGCCTCCAGGAGTCGTCTGTCCATCTACAAGAAGGAAAAAAGATTTCAAAAAATGGAGCGACAAATTATACAAGAAAAGTCATCCTCTTTTGGAGTCTGGAGTACCACACGATTGAGTCGAACTAGCAGTTCATCAGCTCAACTGAAAAGGAATATGTAGTGCAGACGCGAAAACACAACAGGGTCTAACAGTCTATTTGTGTCCTATGTAATTTTGATTTGCTTTGGGTTTTGGGAAGATCCGCGACGCGAGACCTATGTAGTAATCTTCCAGGAACTTCCCTGTTTCCTATAATTGTTTTTTTTTTTTGAAAAGAGATTACTCCTGCTTTATTTGAAAGCAAATAAGCTCGTACATCATTCACTGGGGATCCCAGTTTTTCAATTACAGCTCCGAACCAGCCATCGGCCAAACATCGATCTGCCATCTTTCGGTCAAAAGAAGAAAAAGAGAGTAATAAATTTCATGAAACAGGGCATATTTTGGGGAAGGATATCTTTACCTCCGATTTATGAAATGAAAAAGAAAAGAAAAATTTGGATAAGAAACTGGCGCATATTTTGGGGAAGGATATCTTTGCCTCCGATTTCCTAGGCTCGTGCAGCCCCTCCCCCGATTCTTCCGCTCGTGACCATCTCCTCCGATTCTTCAGTTCGGCTTGTTCTCAGCCAAACGTGTAACAAAACCTCCTACTAAAGCTTCAGTTCAGCGGCTGGCGGTGCTGATGAACAGGCGAAACGCAGGGGCTCCTTGTGGACAAATTTATGGAGCGCTCCACCACTGGTCCAGGTCTGGCCGAGCTCTGTACGTCCAGAAGCTCATGAAGAAGAATGAGCAAGTTGATGTGTAGGGTCGGGCCAAAGTATACGTACGTTCAACGCATAAATCCTGGACCAATTTCAGACGGCATAAGAAGCAACGACTCGGAGGGCTCCCTGGCCTCCGGCGGCCTCACAATAGGCGGAGGAGGGGGGGCCTGGCATTCAAACGTGCACCAAGTTCGCTCCTAAGTCTAGATAGTTAGGTTTATCGCGGTGGCTGCAGCGGTTGTTAGGGTTAGAGCTCTTCTAGTGGCCTGGTCGAACATGGTGACGGTAGTGTTGTGGTGCCGTCAAGTTTGTCAGCATGGAGCGATGAAGGACGAGGTGTCTCGGCAGCGGTGGTGGTGGTGTTGAGGTGAAGGCACCATTATCGATGAATAATAAGGTACACCGGTCTCTCATTTGTCTTGTCGTGGTTCTTTCTGATCATGATTGTGGGCTAATGAAGTTTCGATTTCCGATGGCATCTATCGGGATAGGGTCGGATTTGTGTTCTCTCATGACGAATCTGGCGAAGGAGGCGACAATGGGTTCGGTGACGGGCTCAATGGCGGCAAGTTCATCATATTGCGTATGGAGAGTTAGCCTTCTACCAATTCTTTTTTTTTTGGCGAAAGAGACTGGTTTCAGTTTTTACTCGTCAGAGACGATGGTGGCGGTGGTGGATGGTGAGATGGCTGTGTTCATTCAGATTGGAGTTTTCGTCTGTAGCATACTCGCTTGGGATGGTGATACTAGATGGTGAATTTGTGATTCTTTCAAAGTTTCTTGTCCCTCATCAACGGAGTGTGAAAACATGATGGAAAAATCAGAATGTGTTTTCTCAAATGCTGGCACACAAGAAAGAACTAATATACTGGTGTGATGATATACATATAATTGTAGTGGAAGTTAAATGAAACAAAGGAAAATGTCTCCATTGGGACCAAAACGAAGGAAAAATGAGGAGCAGACTGAAATATGAAATATGAGATTGATGCGACCCTGAGATGCGACGATGAACTTCGAAAGCGTACCTGACCTGGCCGGCGACCTAATTACAAAATCTATCTGCTGCAACTCTAGTTATAGATTACGTTCTGAGAAGGTTCAATGGCTAAAGGGTTCCCCTTGTGATTATGAACAGCCGGAGTACCGGGAATCAATTGCTTTTATAACCAGTATGCAACGAAAATAAGGTAAGAAGAGAGAAACATAGTAAAGTTTAAGGGTCGAGACACAAGGAATCTACAGCTATTTTTAAGTGCAATCATGCTATTAAGATTGTTAATTGTGTCTCCTGCATCCTTCGCGAATTGATCTGGAGCTGGCCAAGTGGCGTATGCGCTAATTAAACACAATCTCTACAACTTATGAATTGTGAGCACGTCGTCTGCCCCGGCTTATTCTACCCTCCTTATTCTGCCCCCGGCGATTCAATCCCGCCCTTCTCTCCAACTTCTGAATTGTGAAGAGGTCGTCATGCACGCCATTCGATTCAAGTCCCGCCCCTTCCAATCAAAACTGCCGCCCGTGCGATCCACCAGCGCGCGCGTCCGATCGGCGATTTACACGCTCAGTCGAGGACGCGCCCGGTCGCCTCCACTACGCCGGAACTCCCCGTGATCCCCTCCCCGCCTCCTACGCCCCGCCGCTCATCTCCCTCGCCGCCGCCGCAAACAAAATCGCTGCCACCGCCGCCTCAAACAAAATCGACGCATCCGCCTACGCAAAACAAAATCGATCGACGCCGCCGGCCTTCTCCCTCGACGAGCGCCCGGGCGAGCAATGGATCTGCCGGAGCCGCGCGTTCCTTGCGCCGGAGGGCGGCGGCGGCCAGGAGGAGGAGCAGGTCACGCCATCCTGGTCGACGGCATGCGCTGCCGCACCCATGGCAACCCACGGCGGATCTTGCCGGCGGCGGCGCAGGTATGCACTCACGCGCGCACACACACCCCCCCTCTGCCCTGCTCTGCTGCTCGATCCCTCCCTGATCCAAAAGCTCTTCGTCCAACTCCCCGTTGCGCTTATCCCGAACTGCATCCACAACCATCCATGATCCATGGCCTCCTGAGCAAAGCCGCTTTGCAGTTTGGGACATGCTCGCCACGGCAGCAGCGGTGACCTTCTCAGTAGCGGCTTTGTCTTGTCCTCCGGTGAAGCCCACGACATGGTTAGATGGTTCTTTCTTGGACCTAATTTCCTCTTCTTTTATTCTTGTGGGAGGCTTCCCCTGATGGAGTTCGTCTGTGCGTGGTCAGTAGCAGGGAATGGAGAAGGTGTTGGAGCCATCCAGCCACGCTCTAAGTACTCCCAATTGGAGGTGTGCATTTTTCTTCTCTCGACATTGGTTTGATTTTAATATTAGAACCGTATTGCAATCTCATTCAGCCTGTATTTGGTACGAGGGAGCTTTGTTTGGCAGAACTTCAGATATCTCCAAATTGGGGATGTATGTATTTCATGTCTTGTGTGAGAATCATTCTTCTTCATAATTTTAATCCATGCAAGATGCTCATATCATCTTTTCTGAAAAACTATTTTGCATCTTTTGAGATAAAGGAATGCTTATGACCTGAAATCGAGATAATGGAGTACTTTTTCAATGCAGTTCTCATAACAAGCTAATGACTAAACCTCAAGTAAGGAGAGTGAATAGGCTAGGAGTCCATGTTATTGTGCCTGTTGCAATTGACATTCTGTAGATTTATAAACGTAATGATTGGAGGAACTTGTCACATGATGCTACACCTTTGCAGGTTGCAATGTAAACTGCAATTGTTAGCATGGGAGAATAATTAGCTTGTTTTCTGTTCGGCCATCTATGTATAATAAGCAATTGCTATTAGTTGCTGTGGTCTCTCTAGCTGAAGTAGTAAAGTTGTTATGGCCTCTTAAGAAAATTATTTATTTTGCATGTCCTGTTATAGATAAGAGACAAAATGTTGTTGCATCGAGTTGAGCTGAGCTATCTTGTGTGCTAGGGAACTGCAACAATCACTGGAAGGAAGAGATTCGATAATTTAATTTCCCGTACTTCAACAGATTTGCTAAGTTGATTCCAAGACTTTCAGCATTTTATTATGCATCAAACAATATTTGTACAAAATGCAATGCAATGGTAGTGTTTATATGCAACCACAGTGACTTATCAATCAGTCGTTTCGTTTACTTATCAGTCGTTTTGTTTTGCAGGTATGAGGAAGTCGTGCCTGTTGCTGCAGTCCACCAATGAGCACAAGCCCATCAAGCTCCAGAGTAGCCCATCAAGCTCCAGAGTAGGTAGGCACTATCTTCCTTCCTCTGCAGTGTTGTTTTTCACATGAGGTAATCACCTTATTTGTTTGTGCCAATTCTAAATTGTTTGGGTGATTCAGTGTTACTGGAATTTTATCCCTGTCAGTGATTCATATGGCTCTGCAGTGATAGTAAATTCATGTGATGTTAGATTTATAGACATGATTATCAGGAGGTTTTGCTATTGGAAAGCCAGGTCTATTAGATATATGTCATTTTTCTTCCCAATGTGTCTACAGTTCCTCTATGAGCTGGGATTATTCACTACTAATGTCTTTGCCGTGTTAATAAGTTTGTGACTGTACCATCATATTCTTTTCAATATATATTTATATCAATGTTTTCCATCCTGGCATGATACAAATATCTATTTGATCGGGGAGTTGCACCTGAAATGACAGTTAGAATATGTCATTATTTTTAATTTCCCATATTTTTTCTGACGTTATAACTAATAAATGACTTTTTACGAAAACGTGCCAGAATAGGTGAAGGTGCAGTTACCTTTCCTCATAACAGATAAAAGTCCTTACCGTAGTTTATATTGCATTTCTTTCCTACAATGTGAAGTTATTTTGTTTGGCTACTTCATGTGCAATGGGTAGGTAGTAGTTATGGGCCTGGTCGTCCTTGTTATATTCAGTTCAATCGGGTTGGATATGTTTAGTCTCAATAACACGAAGATTGCTTTCGATACTTTCTTTTTCAAACAGTTTTAGAGATGCAATGGTTATGATAGTATTGGTACCTCATTAGAATACGAGGAGCACAATGTTACTGAAGGTTTAATGAAGGAATGGCCAAACAACAACAAATATTATATTAGTAGAACATATTTTCATTATGTGCAACTCCACTTCTCTCAAAACCATGTCTTTTTGTGGCGACAACGCTGCCCACACCACGCTCGCTATCACTCATATCTGAATTCTAATTGCAATGTTGGTTCCGTGGGGAAGGACTTCTTCTAATCTTGACTTCAAGTTTTTCTGTTCCCCATCTTGAATTTCAGTTTCTGTTGGTTGTTGCTGTGTTGTGCAGAGAAAGGAGGCGACAGGAAGAAGAGAAGGGAGACATGAGAGCAAGAGATGGAGGAGGGAGGCAGAAGCCAAAGGCCAGAATTAATAGAATTGCCTATGGATAAAAATTTACTGCTGTAAGTGAGATTTCGTATTTGATTAGCCCATCATCACAAAGATTTGTTACAAATGAGGAAGATGCATTGTTGGGAGAGACTCAACACTTCTTACCAGCTGATTGAATCCTTGGCTAGAATGGATACGTACAAGGATGATACAAAAGACAGGTTGGATTCTTGTAGAATGGGTAGGCGTTGTCACAGTATGTGTGCACAAAGATGCCTTAACCAGGTTGAATCCTTTTAGAGATGCATCACGGGTAAACGACGGGAATGATGTAAATATGATGATGTAGTGCCCATGATACGACAAACATCAGAGGATACCTTGCCGGCGACCTAGGTAAATAATTTCAATGTGATTTGTTTGTTAGAAAAAATTTTTTTGGTTGATTGCGCATCTCAACGTATGTTACAGTTGTATATTATACTTGTATAGTATGTTGGTTTTTACACCTGTAGCAACATACGAGCACTCATCTATTATTTAACATTTTTCTTTCGCCCCGTAGCAACGCACGGGCACTCACCTAGTTAAGCATGACAAACGAGACTACAAGATATCATTAAGGAGATTTGGAATCCTAGATCTAATCTTCTAAATTGGGTCGCCAGCTAGGTCAGGTACGCTTCCCAAGTTCACCTTCTGACCTCAGTGTCGTATCAACCTAACATTTTTCGTTCACATGGTACGTATTACAGTGTCAGTTATTCGCAAAAAAAAAAACGTATTACAGTGTCAGTTAGCATGTGCTTTTCTATCCAGTACTTATTGAAGCCACTTTAAACTATCTATAATCGTTTTTTTTCGAGGGATTCTATGATTGGTTTCAAATACACAAGGGCCAGTCAGTGCACCAATCTGCTCTGAAGCTTTGAATGAAATTCTTAAGTTCATCTACTCCGTGTGTGTGGGAGACTCCTACGAAGTCCTCTCGCCACATAGAATGGAAGCGTTCACACTTCATCCACCTACCTGTTCTCCACCGGTCCACCCTCCACTCTCGTTGACCAAAAGCAAGTACTCTTCCAACGAATGTTAGTTCCCGAGAACGAGCAATAAAGGAAAACTCGACCGGTGGGGTAAGACCGTCCTTTGACTTTCTTTCGACAGAGAAGCTTAACTTTTTCTAGTCGAGAAAACTCTCAAACCTCGGCATCACCTTAAGCCAATCTCAGTAGGGATTTCAAAGAGAGTTTCATAAGCATTAAATTTATGCCACACAAGCAATTTTATGATGAGAGATGAGGGAGAGTTTCATTAGAATAGATAGAAGTTCATCCCAATGAAACCCAACTGACTCGATTACCAAAATCTCAGTCTTGGTAACAGTGCACTGAAACCATGCACTGAGGTTGACCTTACAAGGCAGCGCAGATACTTGAGAATGAGCACCATTGACCGTGCTAGTGACTGCTAGCACTACCCAGCTAGGAGAGCCCAATCTAACCCACGGCCCGGATTCATGCATTCAAGTTGGCGTCATTGCCACTATATTTTAGGTTGCCGGCAAGAGAATTCTTCTAATTTCACAAATTAGTGCACACCAGGATTTGAATCCTGGTGGGAGGCCTCACCGCTCAAGACACCAACCAACTGAGCTCGTGTCGGTTTGCAGAACCGAGCAATCAATCACCATTTCCATTGTCATCTATCTATTAATTAATAAAAGAGAACCTTTCGCACCAAGGTGTCTAGCAAAGAGAGAGACCTCCTTATGGCTTCATCGTGATCGCCACCCCGGTTTCGTTCCGCGTCGCCTAGGCGCCGCTTCGGCGCGATTCCGCGCTAGGCGGCGGCCTCCCGCCTCGCCTTGGGGGCTAGGCGGCGGTTACGCGCCGCCGCCGCCGCATCCCGCGCCGCCGCGCCTCCGCCGCCACATCCGCGCCTCCCGCCGCCGCATCCCGCTCGTCCGCGGCCGGATCCGCGCCTCCGCCGCCGCATCCGCGCCTCCCGCCGCCGGACTCCGCGCCTCCGCCGCCGCATCCGCGCCTTCCGCCGCCGCATCCGCGCCTCCGCCGCCGGGTCCGCGGCTCCCGCCGCCGGATTTCCCCGTCGCCGCGCCGCGCCTAGGGACGCCTAGGCGTTGCCTCGGCGCGCTTCCGCGCTAGGCGGGAGCTCACCGCCCGCCTAGCGCCTAGCGCCTTCCAAAATCGGGATCGCCACTAGTGCTTTTTCCTTTCAATGGCGGGTGTACTTAATTTTGTCAGCGGTCCGCCACTACAGATCGTATGGCCCAATTTGAGCTCGTTGCAGCCCGATCACGAACTCATATATAAGCAGCACTTAGGTTTTTGCTTCACTTTCCCATCTCCACTATCACAGCTCGCCGGCCCTCTCTCTCCAGTACACCCCCTCCTCCACTCTCTACCGTGTGCCGCTTTCCCTCCCCTTCCCGGGTGGCTTCCCTCTCCCTCCTCTTCAGATCCCCTGAGCGGCGCGGCAGGGCAGGGCGGCGCGAAGAAGCGGTGGGGCGACGACGCTTTGAGGCGGCGCGAATCGACAAACCACGGCTCCGGGTGGCATGGATCAACGTTAAGGTCATCCGGGCGGTGCGGATCGACGTTGAGCTACATGCGGTGTGTACTAAAAGGATGTTTACTTCAAATGTTTTATTTCAAAGAAGACTATAACAAATTCCCCATCCCCTCTCTCTCATGCATATGTGGTGTATACATCGAAAACTTGACCTGCAAAATGTAAGTACAAAACCCAAAGCAAAAACAACATACGACATGGAAGGTTAACAAACTAGATGGGATCTACTAAATCCCCACCCGAAAATCAATGGAATCATCTCAAATCAAGCCAAAAAATATGCAAACCCTACGTTAACTTTATCCCAAAATTGACCTTGAAATCGACATGTAAACACAAAAAGCTATAATGGATGGCAAGGATTTACCTTTTAGATCAAATCCACGAAAAAATGAGACCAAAACCTTCCCCTCCTATTTTCCAATTTTTCTTGGCTACCGTACAGACGCCCTCATCGAGGTCAGCCCAATACTGCTCATAGAATAAGACGTCGCATTTATATATGTCGAACAGCAATAGCGGGCTAAATGACATCATCAACACCCGCCACTGGTGTGATCGAGCAGTAACAGATGGGATGATGTCATCGTCCGCCACTACTGTGTTGTATTGCAGTGGCGGGCATAATTATGTCAGCGGCTGCCACTGTTGTCTTTGTATATGTGGCGGACGCTTGTGACATCATGATGCCCGCCACTGCTAGCTATTCTCCGGTGACAAACGGTGCTGACATCTTCCCGTCCACCACTCCGTGCTCGGGTTATGTAGCCATACTGACGTCATCCCGTCCGCCACTATGTCCTGTGCAGCGCCGCTCTTGTAGTGACGAAAGCCAATGTGCCCGCCAAGGCTATTTGCTTTTGTCACGACAGGCTCTGATTGTACTAGTGTATCAGCATCCAATTTTAATCTCTTATCATCTGTTCTCTTGATATGGAAAATAGAAAAAACATATTGTCCTTCCGCACCTCACTCGAGTAAAACATGTTCTATCAGTTTTTTTATCCTCAACATATTGTGCCACATGACATGAACCCACTCTTAACATGCAGTGGCAATTGAACTCACTCGAGTAGTATTTTGCAAGAATTACTATGTTGTTACCATTATTATAGTGAACTTGGAGTGAGCGATGAGTGAATTTGGAGAACCACCAGTAGACTGACCACGCACATGCCATTGTGTGGCAATCCATGCATGCAGTTCGTTGCCTATTACTCAAAACATACACAGACCGATTGTCTCGCCCTATAAAGACATACGTCCAGCGAGAGACAAAGTCTCAAAAACTACGTACGTGTGTGATCACCGATCATGGCCGCCATGCCTCGCTCTCTGCTATTTCCCCTCCTCGTCCTCTCCATCTCCTTCGTCTCCACCGCACACGCCGCTCGCCGCTCCATTGCCGCCGCCGACGTCCTTATTATTGATGTCGATGGTAATACTAGTGGTAAAGGTACAAGGAACCTAATAATATGCATGATGACAATAACAGAGCTCTAGCTTAATACGTACGCTGCCTACAGTGTGCTAGAGCATTGCCATTTTCAGAGTCCGACTATTCAAACATGTCGTCCATTCGTGCTCTGTTATATATGGTCATCTTTGCCGAATTCTGGAATCCCTTTTTGATATATTGTATGGTGCAGTCAAATTGAACGATAAGCAAGTTGTGGGAAGCGACGGTCAGTTGTGCGGGCACAAGACTGTAGAGGCACAGATTTGTGGACTCAGCACGTTTGAATTTACGGTCAGACGGTAGATGCCATCATGCCGCTTCAATGATCATGATCATGCATTTCGGGTCCTATCAGCAAAGTTTGACGGGTAGCTTTATTATCTATGCATGCATGCCACAAGACGGCCAAACGAAAGTGCCCCGTCAAGTTCAGATGCCACTGAAATGGCACAGGCAGGTTTCAATCTACACTCACATGGTGGTGATGCCCTGATGCCATCATGCCGCTTCAATGATCCTGATCATGCATCTCGAGCTCCTATCAGCAAAGTTTGTTGGCTATAGTTCCCAGGCCCCCCATTTCTTTTGGCAAAGTAACCATTGTCCATGCTGTCAAAGGTGGTTTTTGGCATTGATGTCTGAGCCCCTCCAATTAGGTGCCTTCTGTATGCATCCACCAAATCCATTATAGTAATTGGTATTTTCAAAGTGCACATAGCATATGTCATCATTGAAGTTAGGACTGTATTTGCCATTTCAATTTTCCTAGCCATAGTTAAGAATTGAGAACAGCAGACTAGCCTTCTTTCCATTTGTTGTGCTATTGTGAGAAAGTCCTGCACTGATGGTTTTGTAGTACCTACAGGCAGACCTAGGTAAGTGAATGGCATGGATCCCAATTGACAATTGAAAGTTCTTGCAAGAAGGTCACTTCTTTCAGCATCCACATTGATTGGGATCATCATCGATTTGCTGTAGTTAACTTTGAGCCCTGTGGAATCAGCAAATGTATTTAGTAAAGCCTTGAGTGCTATCAGTTGCCTTGGACAGGCTTCCATTACTAGAAGTGTGTCGTCTGCATATTGGACAACTGGAAAATCAGTTCCTCCTCCCACAGGTATTGGCAGCCGAATTAGACCTTGATCCTTGGCCTTGTTAAGAATAGTTTGTAGCAAATCAGCAGCTAGGACAAAGAGAAGCGGTGAGAGAGGATCCCCTTGCCTGACTCCCCTCTTGCAGTGAAAGACCTTCCCTGGTACACCAAGTAGAACAGATGATGTTCCAGACCCTAGAATGCCCTGTATCCAGTTCAGCCATTTGGGACAAAAACCTTTGTGTTGTAGAATTTGCATGATAACCTGGTGTTCAATTTTATCAAAAGCCTTCTCGAAGTCCAATTTAAGTAAAATTAATTGCCTTTTTGATTTGTGACAGATATGGAGGTATTCAAAAGCCCAAGCTAAGCAGTCTTGAATTGCTCTTGTTTTGATGAAAGCCATATTGGTTTTTGTGTATACATGACATGATGACTGTCTGCAATCTATTTGCCAGCAATTTAGTGATGAGCTTAATGGAGGAGTTGAGCAATGAGATTGGCCTGTAGTCTGTCACCTTTTCTGGATTGTCATTTTTGGGAATTAATGTTACATATGAGCCATTGATGCTTCTGAGACATAGATCTGCAGTATAGAAAGCCTGACATAGATCTAGAAGTCCTGCTTGATGATTGCCAACACTTTTTTAAGAAGTCTCCATTAAATCCATCAGGTCCTGGTGATTTGTTGTGTGGCAATTCCTCCACAATTTTATCTATCTCTTCATTGGTGAATGGGTCTCCCAGCCATGCTAGATTATGTGATGATGTTAGAAGCTCTTGTAGATTAAAATGCATCTGAGTTTCTTCTGATGTGCCTAATCTCTCCTTGAAAGCTTCCCAGATGATGTTTGCCTTCCCCTCATGATCAGATGTTGTGTTCCCTTGCTCATCTTGCAAGGCTGTGATTAAGTTATTTTATGGGTGATTGATGCTCTGGCATGGAAGAACTCTGTTGTTGCATCACCAAATTTGACCCACTTTACAGTCCCTCTTGTTGCCAATAGATTTTCTGTTTGTGTAGTAGTGAGGCCAAGTGCTGCTGTAGAAGATCTCTGAAGTCCATCTTGTAGTATCAAGTCTCTTAATTCCTCAAACAGGTCCAGCATGAACACAAGTAATTTGGTGTTGAGATGGTCTCAGTTAAGTTTGATTGCTGCTGCTGCCAAGCTTTTAAAATTCTTCTCAGGTTCTTGAACTTAGCCACAATCCTCTTTGTTTTGTCTGTGTTGGTGCTTTCTAGGTGCACATTTTATATGACAAATATGGTGTTTCTAATACTTTATTAGGTCATAATTGCTAACAATTAACCCCCATTATCATATATATGCGTAGTTTCTGTGTATTCGGAAGTATTTGCAGGAAACAAGAGAAGATAAGGAGACTACGAGTAAAGAGCAGCCGGAGGCCCGAAGAGGAAGGAAATTGGAGTCCGTGCCGGTCGGCACGGCCTGTGTGCCGACCGGCACCATGGAGGTCGGGCTCCAAACTTAAAGCCCACTCGGAGAATATGAAGCCCAGAAGAAATATCAGAGTCGGAGTCGGTGAAATCCAGCCCACAACCGAAAGAGACTATAAAGAGGAGATCTTGGTCGCGAAGAAAAAGGAGGGACAGACATACAGAGGTTTTGACCTAGGTTGAAGGTTGTGGCGGCGAAGACGGCGATCACCGATCATCACCACCAAAAAGGAAGACTGTGCCGACCGGCACACCGCCGTGCCGATCGGCACCTGTGGGACCACGCCGAAATCCTGCGTCCTACTGTACCCATGTTCATGTGTTGCAGTATGATGCGTGAGTAGATCTCATATTCTCTCCGTGGCGAGGGAAATCTGGTTATGTAACTCTCACGCTTACAATACTCTTTTGATGTGTTTAGTCTATGTGATGCTTTGAACTCGTATCCGATCAATACGTGTTTATTACATAGTGCAAGAAACCAGTGGGGAGCTATTAGTACCTTGTCGTGACAGGATCGGGGCGAACGAAACCACCATGTCTTGTAGAATACTAAACCTATCAATTGAACCATGACCTGAGTTGCATGCCGGTACCCCAAACCATAAGAGAGAATCCTTTTCATAACCTTAATACAACCGCAGGCCCTTTCATCTCTAGCTGTTAACCACCCTTTCCACACACACCTTTGCCATATTAATTTAGTAGTTTAAATAATAGTTTAAGTCCCGCTTGTTCTCTGTGGTTCGATATTAAACCTTGGAATACTCTAAGGGAAAAAGTGCTACAACTGTACACCGTCCTCTTGCGGTATATAAGTGGGTGCGTACAAACGACCAACAGTCTGTTATTTGAACAGGTATGGCCCAAGCATGTTGAACAATTCCAATAAATTCTTCATGTTCCATCCAATAATTTTCAAACCGAAAAATCTTGGTTTTTGGTATATTTGTAATGATGTTTACCAAACAAGGCACATGATCTGAGGTATCTCTGGACATTGGTGTGACAATAGTACCTGGATAAGAAGTAGTCCATGAAGAGGAAGTAAAAAACCAGTCCAGTCTCTCAAGGAGGGGATTTGTTTGTTTGTTTGACCAAGTGAAAGATCTTCCTTTAGAGGCAACTCAACCAATCCCAAACTGCTAATAGCATTATTGAAGTCAACCATTTCATTGATATTTCCTCCCGGTTTATTTCTATCTGATGGCGATCGCATCATATTGAAGTCCCCCAGAATAAGCCAGTCCATTGTATCTCGCATTTCAATATTGGTCATCCAGTTCAGAAACTCTTGTTTCCTGTCATGGGTTGATGGACCATACACATTTGTTAAAATCCAAGCTTGTCCTGTATGTTTTGAAGTGAATTCCACTGATAGTCCAAAATCATTAATGAAAGAAAGAGCGCCATCATAAATTGCACTTTTCCAAATTGTGATGCAGCCTCCAGAGGCACCAATTGAGGGCAGATATTCAAAGCGATCAAAGGCTCGCGGGCAGAATTTTTTTATGAAGCTTATGTCAAAGTGTTCCTTTTTTGTCTCCTGTAAGCATATTATATCACATTTGGATTCCGTTATCTTACTTCGCACGAAATCCCATTTCTTATCAGAGTTAATTCCTCTGATGTTCCAGCAAAGAACTTTCCACTCCTTTTTGTCTTTGTTGATTGTGTGAACCATTTAAGAGACTGGAATATTGCGAGTGTAGCCCTTATAAACAGGGTACCAAACTAAACGATGCCAAATCCATGTCCAACTACAAGCTTCATGCCATATTAACCATTGATTCCAGAGCTGGAGGCAAAATAAAATAGAGGGACCAGTGTTTCCACTGGATGGAGGACCAGTGTTGCCACTGGAAGAAAGACCAGCAACAATTTTGGAACTTAATATAATAACACCCAGCATCATAGTCATATGATATTAAACTATTAAGGTCCACTGAAATTCTCATATCAATACCCATGTTCAGCCACCAGATAAAAGAGAAACAAAATGAACTGCTACTAGCTACTGAAGAGAGGTCGTCAGGCCCTTTACTTCTTGCCTTTTTTGTTCGCACCATCTCCATTGCGCTTCTGCTTGTTATCCTTGCCCTTCTTTTCCTCATCTTCAGTTTCAGGAGCCTCTTGTTTCTTCCTCCCAATTGTACCCTTAGCCTTATTGGCGGAGCTACAGGGTGGACAGGGTGGGCCGCGGCCCACCCTGAGATTTCGGACGCGGCCCACCCCCACCCCATTCCCACCCAGCGTCCCAGCCAAGACGACCGCCTCTGGCTGCTCGAATGCCTCGGCGAAAAGAAAAAAGAACGAAGCGAGCCGGCGCCGATTGGGACTGGGACTGGCGGAGGCCGGGCCGGCGGCGGCGACTCGGTGCCGGCGACGGCGACCCCGGCGCGCTCTCCTCCCCTGCGCGGCCTTTCCGCCCCGGCGCGGCGACGCGCCCTCTCTTCTCCAGTTCTCCCCTGCGCGGCTGCGCGGGCTGGCGGTGGGCCGGCGGCGCTGCCGCCGCTGCGCCCAGCGAGGCAGCGACGGCGGGGCTGGCTGGCCTGGTTGGTGGTGCCGGCGGCGACGCGAAGAGTAGCCCCTCACTCCAGTCGCTCAAGTCAACTCCCTGCGCCCCGAGGCCCCCGACAAGGTTCAGCTCCCCTGCCCTCTTGATTTTTGAAATTGAACATGAATGCTATTGAATTGTTTTCAATTTAGTTGAACAAATTAGATAATGGACATTAGGATTTACGATTTAGGTAGCAGATTAGTGACATTTGGCCATTTGGATTGCAGATCGGTGAAAATGAAGAAAAAAGATGGAAATATTGCATCTCTTTTGCGGAAAATGGCAGCAAAGAAAGCAGAATCTTCTTCACCCTCGGTTCCCTCGACCGATGCAGCAGCTCACGGTTCAAATGAAGACACTGGACCATCGGTTCCCTCAACCAATGCCTCAAGAATAAGTGAAGACATTGTGCCTGCAATTCAATTGACTAATGCCTCAAGAGCAATTGAAGACGATATAATTTTGGAGGAAGAGGAAGTGCAAGAGCAAGTGGGCAGTGGCAGCACGCCTACTTCGATTCCACCAATGCCGCCCCCTCCGCCGGTTTATGATCCGGATCGTCTTCCACAAGACCCCGCCGAAAGGTTGCCCATTATAAGTTATCCTGTCAATGATCAAGATGCAGTTCGAAGAGCATATATTTTGAAAGGTCCAAATCAGCCCACTACATATCAATTTAAGAAAAGGAAAATTGGTACTAGAGATCGGTGGTTCAATCCTATATGGTATTATAGATATAATTGGATAGAATATAGTCCTAAAAATGATGCTGCATTTTGCTTTGTATGCTTCTTGTTCAAAAAAGGGGGGAAGACTAGTCCATTTACTGATGGTGGATGGAGGAATTGGAATAGAGATGATGCACTAGATAAGCATGTGGGTGATGTTGGTAGTGCACATAATGCAGCCCAAGAGAGGTTCAACTCCTATTTGACTCCTAGTACAGCAATTGATAATAAAATTGTGGAAGTTAGTAGTGAAGAGATGCGGCTTTACAAGATTCGATTGACTTATTCACTTAGATGTTTGAGGTTTCTTTTGAATCAAGGAATGGCATTTCGTGGGCATGATGAAAGTGAAGAGTCTAAGAATAGAGGGAATTTTTTAGAGCTGTTGAAATGGTTTGCAGCTAATAATGAAGAGGTTGATAAAGTTGTCCTGAAGAATGCTCCTGGTAATTGTACCTTGACTAGCCCAGACATACAAAGGGAAATTATTCAATGTTGTGCCATAGTCACTAGAAATAAAATCATTGAAGAGATTAATGAGGGTCACTATGCAATCTTAGCTGATGAGGCAAGCGATGTTTCACATAGACAACAACTAGCTGTTTGCTTGCGTTATGTTGATAAAAAGGGAAGACCATGTGAACACTTCCTTGGATTGGTTCATGTGGAAGATACAACTTCATTGTCATTGAAGGAAGCAATTCAAGCTTTACTTACTGGTCATCATTTGCCTATAACTCAAATTCGTGGTCAAGGTTATGATGGGGCTAGCAATATGAGAGGCGAAATCAAAGGGCTGAAAACATTATTCATGAAAGAGGTTCCTTCAGCTTATTACATTCATTGTTTTGCTCATCAATTGCAGCTAGTTCTTGTTGGTGTTGCTAAGGGAAATGATGAGTGTGTTTGGTTCTTTGATCATGTCTCTACATTGCTTAATATTATTGGGGTTTCTTGCAAGCGTCATGACATGCTGCGGAATATTAATCTTCAGAATATCATGAAAGCAATTGAATGTGGTGACATGCATACTGGAAAGGGGTTGAATCAAGAGATGGGGTTAGCTAGGCCCGCTGAGACTCGGTGGGGCACTCATTACAAAACTGTTGTCCACATTATTTCTATGTATCCAGCCATCCGTGATGTACTCATAAGTCTTGGGCAGGATACTACAATAAGGAGTGACTGGCCAAAAATACGAGGTATGGAATTGGTGTTTCAATCATTTGACTTTGTTTTCAGTGCACACTTGATGGCCAACATTCTTGGATACACTAATGATCTATCATTGTGCTTACAAAGAAGAGAGCAAGATATTGTCAATGCATTGTCTCTTGTTATTGTGGCCAAGAATAGAATGCAACAATTGAGGTCTGATGGTTGGCTTGTATTCTTTCAAAGAGTCACTTTATTTTGCAACCAACATGACATTGATGTTCCTGAAATGGATGATAATTATGTGCCTTTTGGAAGACCATCTAGGTATTATCCAAACCAAACAAATGATGATCATTTTAGAAGAGAAGTATATATTGGCATTATTGATCGAATTATTCAAGAGCTTGATACTCGATTTGACGAGGTGAATATGGAGTTGCTTTCTTGTATGACAGCCTTGAATCCTTCAAATTCTTTTGCTTCCTTTGATGCACAGAAGGTACGTAGGCTTGCTGAATTTTATCCCAATGACTTTACAAGTTCAGAATTTATGAGACTTGAAACGCAACTTGATAACTATATTGATGACATGAGGAGAGCAAATAGCTTTCAAGGTCTAAACAATCTTGTTGAGCTCTCAGTTAAGCTTGTTGAGACAAATAGGCATAATGTGTATGATTTGGTATATTTGCTTCTCAAGTTGGTATTGACTCTACCGGTGGCCACTGCAAGTGTTGAAAGAGCATTTTCAGCGATGAATTTTGTTCAGAATAAGTTGAGAAATAGGATGAGTGATGGTCTCTTAGATGATTGTTTGCTCACTTTCATTGAGAGGGATGTTTTCTTGAATGTGAAGGAAGATGAGATTATTGAGACCTTTATGGCCATTAGAAGGCGAAGGCCCGATAAAAAGAAGAAATAGTAGTCTCTTATCTTGTTTTCATCATTTTAATTGTGTAGGCTTGTAACAAACCATTATTGTTGATTTACAATGTTTGTAAGACATTTTATCTAAGTTATCGAACTTCTATTGTATGTTTGCCCTTCAAATTTGTTGTGCGGCGAAAAAAATTTTTTTGTCGGCCCACCCTGAGTTTGAATCCTAGCTCCGCCACTGCTTAGCTTTCTTTTCTTCTGCAAGGCTTCATCTGAGTGCCTCATTTTTCATTTTGGCAAACGTGGTACCTAGGTTCTTGATCACTTGTGTTGATAAGACTGGGGGGACATTAGTACAGGCTAGGCAATTTCTGTGATTGCAGGAGCTTCTTTTGAAGCCCTGGTTCTGTGCCTTGATCCTGTTGCTCCTTCTTACCTCTGTTTCTACCATGGGTCCTTGACATTGTATATTTTGCTTGCAGGGACTGGCATGGTATGTGACACTGCAGGCTCCTTTCCTTTGCTCATGAGACTAGCTGGAGGGGTTTGGGGTTCTTTCTGTCCAAAGTGCTCAGTGTTGATCTCCTCTGCCTCCATTTCAGCAAGAATGCAAGGAGTTGCTTTATCAGGACACACCATAGGCAAATGGAACTGCAAGCTTCTCTGTATATTAGAATTGAAATGTGCCCAAGCTTTGGATGTCAGGAAGCTTTTTGCCCAAGAGAAATGTGCAGGTGAAAGCAAGACTGTTGTGAAGAAAGGTAACCAATTAAGAGGAATTTCCACCACAGGTCTCTTGCTATCTCCATTGTTTTTACAATGCATCAACTAGCTCATTGGGTTTCAAACTTGCTTTCTCCTTTCTTAGGAAACATGTGTCTCCAATTTGCCTCACAGAGGTTCAAACCGTAATTATCACTGCCTTGATGATGGGTGTCGAAAGCTGGACTCGATTCCTCTTGGGAAGAGCTCGGATGATTCTGCTCACAGTGTTGGGCGCATCCGATCCGGCAGAGATGTAATATGATGGATGGGGGACACTGGACAGAATTATTACTGATCGACCAAGATTGCGATGAGACGAACTAGTGGAAGCAGCGGAAAGTTCGTGCACTCTCGTCGGTCTGACATATTTGAGGCTCCGACCTCTAAATTATCAGCATCCAATTTTAAACTCGTAACATCTGTTTTCTTGATCTGGAAAATAGAAAAAACATTGTCCTTTTGTCGCACCTCACTAGAGTAAAACAAGCTCTATCGTTTTTTTGGTCAAAATAATGTGCCACATGACATGAACCCACTCTTAACATTCAGTGGCAATTGAAGCAAGCCCTTCAGACCTAGCAAAACATGACTCAGGTGGAAGGGGTAGAAATTGATAAGATATGTGACTCAGGCTTTCAATTTGGGAAATATTTATTTATTTATTAAGCTTAATTGCAAATACCACTGCATAACTCGGCCCTAGTTTGATATTCCGCCCATAAGTTTATTATCTGGTTGACATGGGAAGTAAGGTAAACAGAGCCGTTTTCTCGTTGAGAATAAGGTGATCGACAAGATATATATATATTGTTTGTCGCTTATTATCGCCGTTGCCCATTTGGACCCTTGTCCATGATGTTGTAATGGAAACCAAGTCCATTTCCATCACCGGTTGAGTATTTTGCAAGAACTAGCTACGATCTTATCAAAATTTGCAGTGCGCGATGGAGTGAAATTTGGAGAACCACCAGTAAAAACTGGCCACGCATTCCACTGTGCGGCAATCCATGCATGTAGTTTGTTGCCTATTATAAGACGTACTCAAAACGTACACAGACCGATTGTCTCGCCCTATGTAATACACACATCCATCGAGAGACAAAGGCTCAAAGGTACGTACGTACGTACGTTTGTGATCACCGATCATGGCCGCCATGCCTCGCTCCGTGCTGGTTCCTCTCCTCCTCCTCCTCGTCCTCTTCGTCTCCACCGCACACGCCGCTCGTCGCTCCCTCGCCGCCGACGACGCCAGCCCGCGCCAGGCGTCGCTGACATCGTTCGCCAACCTGGTGAAGGAGGGCCAGGCTCTGGTCGCGGAGGCCGGGCGCGAGCTCAAGGACGGCGGCGGCGACGAGGCCGTCAAGGGCTGCCTCGGCAAGCTGGAGGCGAACGTCAAGGGGTACGTGGAGCCCCTGTCGAAGATCGCGCCGGAGCAGAGCGACGCCAAGTTCGGCGAGGCCAGGGACACGCTCAAGAACATGCTCAGCGTCCCCTCCGACACCGGCGTCGTCTGCGGCGACGACGCCATCAACACCAAGCCCATCGTCAAGAAGGTGTACAACTACGAGGACATGCTGCAGGTCACGCTCGACCTCATGGAGGCCGCGCAGCCGTCGCCGCCCCCGCCCCCGCCGGAGGAGGAGTACGACTACAACGCCGACGCTCCGGTGGCGGCACTCCGGCATGAGGAATGACAATTACTCAGAACTCATCGATCGTGGGAGTGCGATTAATTATATATGCATATATATTTCCTGATTGGTATCAATGGTGCGGTGGTAACAGTAATCCGTGATGACCCAATCTTATTGGCTTGAGTCATCCTGATTATCCACCGCATGTAAAGGTACAATATGACAACAACAGAGCTCTAAAACGCTGTATACAGTGTATTAGAGCATTGCCATTTTCAGAATCCTATTCAATTTAACATCTCGTCCATTCGTGCTCTGTTATCATCATCTTTTCCGAAATCTGGAATTACTCTTCTTTTGCTTTCCCCAAAAAGGGAGCAGGCCGGGGTTATGTCATTCATAATTTTTTTTAAAAAAGAATTACAGTGACAGATATATCTCCTTTTTTTTTTGGCGACAACAGTGACAGATATATCACATGCTGATTGCTGAGAGAACGGTGGATGTTGCTTCGGCTCGTTATATCATGGGACCAGAGCTGCTAATTAACTAGTTTTATCTAAAAGAAACCTTTCTTCGATCAATTGCGAGGGATGAAGAGTGAAGAGGCACAGAGTTGGAATTGTCGACTCAAACAGGTGTCGATTTACACTCATACCGTAATGCATGCCATCATGCCACTTCAATGATCCTGATCATGCATCTCGGACTTCTATCAGCAAAGTTTCAATTCACGGCTAGTTTATACATACATGCATCTCACAAGATTGCCAAATGAAAGTGCCCCATCTATAGTCCATAAGCAGGCATGATTTATTTAAATGTACAATTCTTGTACTCCACTACTGCTGAACGCTGCCTACATACCAGATGCCACTGAAAATGGCTTTGATGAGAGGTTGGAGGAAACCAAGGTACGTATTCCCGCCATATTCGAGCTATTTTTCCGTTTTACCTGCCCCTGTTCCACCATGAAAGCACTCGTTTAGTTTGAAACGTGTTCTCTCTTTTAGAAAACACGGCTCTCAAAAAAAAAAATTTCAGTAGGGTTCGAACTAACTATCACGATCTTTCATAGTATACGATTTCGGACGGTCACATCGTCCTGCCTGATCAGACTGGTTCGGACAAGGTGCCATACCAGTGGATTCTTGTCGGCATTTCTTGTGGAGGACAGGACCGGTCGTCCATTTTGTTTAGGGGTGACAATCTAAACCAACGTTTAAGCTTTAGTTAGCTTAATTTTAATCATTTATTGTGCACCTATTTTAGCTCGATCATAGCTTTTATATTTGGCACTACCGTGGTTCTAATTCTAGCTTGGCCCCTGCAGGTCGGATTCATGAATGCCACACTGGACATCTTCACACCGTAGCACCGTACGATGCCCTTCTCCCTGGTAGCATTTCCATAGGGTTGAGAGTCGAGGATGGGAAGCTCATTCGAGGCGGGCACGCGATGGTTCACACAATTCCTCTAGGGAAAACCTATGCAGCACACTCCTGTCGAAACATCAGTACATTTGACCCAGCTTCCGGCAACATAGAGCGACTGAAGACATCTTTGCTTCAGAACTATCTGATGTAGTATTCCCAGAGCCAGCGCTTCTTTACAATCCAAAATATAGTATTAGAACTATCGTTTCACTGAGACAAGCAAGCCTAATCGTCGTTGGAAGGAGATTTCCAATGCGCTGTTGCATTGGGAGAGAACGCAATGGTGGAATCCAGAGTTCATCAAACTCAGAACCTGGGGTGCTACTGAGTCCCTCGTGCTTACTAGTATTTGTCATGGCAGCGCTTAGAGCATTGAAAGAATTACACAGTACAATGTTTATAAAATAGTACGCACGGTGTACCAAAATATTACAAAAGATGCAATAGGACTCAACATATATATTCTAAATAACCTAAACACTTCTAAGTGCTAACAATGCTAACATATGACAACTCTACGGATCCAAGAAATATCTTCCCGCCTTCTCTTTCAACCACCTCGGTAGGCCTCACATCCTTGGGTCCCCTCATGTCCTGTAGCTTCTCACCCTTAGCGCCAATCCTTATGGCAAGCAAGTGGCTGTCCTTACCCCAAGGGAATCCATTCTTCTCGCGATGGAGCGCGACCCAATACCCTCCCTTCTCATCCGGTCTTATATTATCCGGGTATCCTGGTAAGTCGGCGAAGATCTCGGACTTGCCAGCCTTGGGCCCTCGGATCCAGTATCTAAGAAGCTTGCACGGCCCAGTCGATGAAACGACGAGGTGAGTCCTATCGGCACTGATGACAATGCCGTTAGGATAGGTGACATTAGATTGGATCACGGTTACCTGGTTGGTATGAGGATCGAACTTGATGATGCGACCTGTTGAGTCATTCGTGGCGGTGACCATCTCATGTTGGGCTCGTGTATATGTTGTGCTACTTGAGGTGAAGTACACGTCTCCGGTGACTTGGTCAATGTCCACCCCGTTCGTGAAGCTAAGTGGAATGCCTTCAGCCTCCGTCACGAGCACGGTTGCTTCTCCGCCATCAGGCCCCACCCGCATGAGTCCCATGTATGCATCGGCAATGTAGAGGTTGCCAGATTCGCGATGGAATTGCAGACCCAGCGGACGGCCGCACCAACTCTCTTTGGCGACGATTGGGATCTGAGAGGAGTCTATTGGGAGCTCGGAATTGATTGTCACCGAGCAATTATTTTTAGCATAGCTTGGACTGTAGGAGAACGTCTTCCATCCGGCGTTCTCGCCTTCGTACTTGAGGATGCGTCCGTCGTTGACGCTCACATAAGGCCCGGCGCCATGCGGATCGAAGGCGACGCTCTCCGGCCCGATCACCAAGTCCGGCAGCTCCATGTGCTGAGTTTGGCTGGCGTCGATGGGCTTCGTTACGCTGGGCCCTACGCGAGCGGCGGCGGCTGAGGGCACGAGTACAAGGACGAGTAGCGAGATCATCGCGAGAAGCGAAAGCTTCGGCGTCCTCATCTTGGTTGTTCGGCGTCGCGTCGATGGAGCCACGTGAACCTTGCTCTATGTTACGTTGCTGCTTGTTGCCTGTTCGTTGGTTTGATGTGGAACGATCGGGCACCCTGGCGTTGTTTTTATATGTGGCTTCAGCGAGCATCAGCCCCGAGTCGGTGTCGATACTCTACGTCCGATACCGATCCTGCGTCGTTCTCCGCAAATAAGGAACCAAAACGGAAGGATTGCAAGAATTGGAGGCGGGTTCCGTACCTGCTGTAACAGTCAGTTTCGGTTCCATTTTGGGTAGCAATAGGATCGATCGAGCGCATGCAATATGACAGAGAAACACATGCAGTCGACTGTCCTTGGTTTCTTACCACGCGTGGCCGCACTTCGACGTTGACGCCAAGCATGATCGCAAGCAGTGCGATGCCAGCTTCGACGCGAGCTTTTCCCTTGTGTGCTTTCCTATGGTGAACTTGATCCTGATCATTGGCTTGCTGCCTATAATTTGTACATCTGAATGTAACTTCGCCTTGACTAAGATCAAGAGCATTCCTAGCTAGATAATCAGCAACTACATTTTGTTTTCTAGGAATGTACTTGACAGTGCTTTGAGTTTTGTCCAAGAGGCTAAAAATGCCTTCAGTGGCATGTATAATTCTCCAATCTGGTAAAACTCCTCTTGGATTTTGAATATAAGAGGTAAGAGGCTGGCAATCTGAGAGGAAATTGCAATTTGTGACCTGTAAATCAGAACAGATTATTGCTCCAAGATTCATGCTCAATGCTTCAGCATGAATAGCAGATTCAGCAATATTTGTTTTAGCCTGAACTTGGAGAGACCACCGATGATGATCAGTTGAGCTAGATATGAAGATTCCAAGTCCAGCATGGGGATTGGGGGCCTTGAAGGAAGGAAGCATCAGACCTGCAACAACAATTGAAAAGAGAAGCATTGATTTCCTGCTCATCAGAGCAGGGACTTTTATTACTACTGATGCAAGTTCCATCTTCATTTTAGCTTGATATTGTGCTTTTTGAGCAGCATTAGCTTGAGAGATAACAAAGTGAACAGACCAGGATTTATTGTTAAATCTATGATCGTTCCTGGCTTTCCAAAGGAACCACATAATGTAAAGGCCAAGATCAACTTGTTCATTAGAGGTCAAATTCTCAAGCAGAAATTTTAAAATTTGGGCACAAGAACCTTGAAGACAATCAGTTTTGATGCCCATAGGAGAATGAAACCAGACTGCTCGAGAGAAGTCACAGCCAAAGAAAATGTGATCATTTTCAATATTGAAACATCTAGAGCAGAATTTAGAAATGGATTTCATCCTCTTATTAACTCTTTTACCGGAAGCGATGTTTCTAGAAACAAGTCTCCAAATAAATCCCTCAAAAAAAAAAACAAGTCTCCAAATAAACATCTGGACTCTAGGAAGTATCTTTTTAACTCTTTTACCGGAAGCGATGTTTCTAGAAACAAGTCTCCAAATAAACATCTGGACTCTAGGAAGAATCTTTTTATTCCTTCAGATGCTCTTGATAACGAAATGAACATCATTTGAAAAATTCAAAGAACTTACCGTGGATTGAATATTAGCTTTGTGAATGTGTTTATAAGCACTTTGGGCTGTCCACTTACCTGTCTTGTTTGGCTTCCATATGAGCTTGTCTTGGCCATCCGATTGCGGGAGAGGAATATGTAGAACTTGCCTAACAAAATCAGAACTAAAAATGAAGTTCAAAAGCTCAATATTCCATCTTTTTGGATTAGGTAACCAAAGGTCAGAAACCTTAGTGGCTAAGGTGGAGTTCATGGCTTCATTGGATATAAAATCATGAATATTATGCCACATAGGGCACCAAGGTTCATTCCAAATGGAAACATTGCCTCCTGAGAGATTCCATTGCACTTTCAACACTTGAGCCCACAGAAATTCCGGATTGGTGAGCATTCTCCAAACAAGACCTGTGATGAGAGATTTATTTAAAGCATGCAGGTCTCTAAAACCAAGACCTCTGGCTCCTCTTAGGATACAGAACTTGTTCCATGCTGAAAGACAGAGAGGTTTCTTGCTGTTGTCTGGATTGTTCCCTTTCCACCAAAAGTGTATGATAATACTTGTTAGTTCAAGCGATGAAAGGTTTAGGCAATAAAACATGAGACAAATAGTATATCTTAAAGGTTGGGGTGATAAGAAGAAGGGAGATGACAAAAAAAGACAAATAGTACATCTTAAAGGTTGGGGTGATAATAAGAAGGGAGATGACAAAAAAAAGTCAAAAAAGACCTCCAAGAGGAGCTACTGATCCTGGAAGACATCGAGGAAGATCAGATGTTAGATGCTGATCTGTTAGCTAGAAAAACTGAAATACAACTCCAGCTGATTAACTTGAAGAACAATATTGGAATGAAAGATCCAATTGCACATGGCTACTCAAGGGGGATAACAACACAGAATTCTTCCACAGAGTGGCGAAAGGAAAAAAAAAGAAAAAATACAATATACTCTCTGCAACAAGATGACAGAGTTATTGAAGGGGATGAGAACCAACTGTCTCATGCGTTTGGTAGACGTAGTTCTTCGGACATGGGTTTGGTAGACTGAAGCGGCAATGCTTTTGATCAAGTAATTCGACCGTAGGGAGCACGGGGTTTTCTAGTAATGTTTGAAGCAGCAAATGAGGAACCTCTCCAAGTTTGATCCATCTGCAGCAGGAAACACAGGCCACCTGATGATACCAGACACACTGCTGGTAATCGTAATGTTTCCTGAGGCAGTTCAATCCACGAGAAGGTCTTGGAAAAAGTTTGTTGGATCCATCACTTTGGGAGAAAACGGAGCATTGTAAGCAAATGTGTGTTGTGTTATTGGCTAGTGGACCTTGTCATGACAACATTATATATCTTTTGTTAAGCAACAAATTGAGGAATGAATCTCCACAAAGCCGCCAAACATAATGGATTTCACTTTTTGTTGGGTAAACGTCGATATATTTCAATGCCCAGACCACCAAATGCATTTCACCAGTTTAATGTTACTCTTATCATCTATTCTCATGAAAATGCGAAAGACTAATTTGTCATGGTTCACTCTGTCAGTGACACCGGGGTGAGGTACGAAAAAGCTAAAACTCCCTTGTCTTCAACCCGGGACGCAGGCTCCCGCAGAGCAAAGCCCAACGAATGTCAGATGCAAAGCCCCGCACCTTAATATACATTTGCTTGCAACAAAACACAACATATCAGTTCATTTTCTTGCTTTATGTCTTCGATGCCAACAAAAAAAAAGGTGTTCAGGTCAAAAGGAAAATGTATCCTTTGTATTTCTCGTCCACGCGTTAGCTAGTACGGCTTAAAAGAAGGCTAATTTTGTACGCTTACCGTTCATGCTACCATCAGCCATGCCAACGTTTTGTGACGAGACTACTCTTGCCGTACACTATGGTTAGTGCCGTACACTTGGTCAAAAATGACCTGGGTGGCAGGAAATGGATTAGATTACAGGCGTTCAGTTTCGGAAGCAACATTTTGATCCCTGTTTCAAGCCACTTCTTGGAATCCTTGAGCAATCTATCCAATTTCAGAAATACTCAAACGGAATTCAGCTATTAGAAGCTAGAGAAAAATGAGCTTTCTTCCTTCCCACAAGGGAAACGAGCTTTCTACTAGCTGAATTCCGTGCTTCAACCAGAAGCATGCATTTCATGCAGCTTTTTACGCATACCTCAAACAGAACCACGCATCAATCAAACATGCTTACTCACAAGAATTAATGCTTACCAGAAATTAGCTTAGCTGCACGGAGATCTCGTGCCACTAGGAGTCACTCTTAAAGGGTCGCCCACTTTCACCCCTATTCAAAACCTGGTGATCTGGTTGATCGTGATGGGACAATTAACATCGGAGGGATAAGCACATGTGGACTTAAACCTCGAGTTTGGTTCAAATGGTCGTCAGATCCAGCTATTGACATTTAGTTCTGTGTTTTCTGTATTGTCCGTATGTCAAAGTTCGTCAGGACCACGAACATTACCTCCTAATTTACATATTTTCAGAATAGAGCCTTCAGAAATACAGCCAGGGTTTTGCACTATAGTTCCTACATCTTGATAAGAATATGATTATGAGCACCAACTTCGCATAACCAAATCCCCATTCCCAAAGTTCATCAACCAGCATCGAAATGTAATCTTGAACCTCCACAATGAAACAAGGTGGCTCAACAATTGTGCTTGCTTGTTTGCTCTGAGTTGTGCGCGGTTAATCTCTTAACTCTGTAATTAAGACCAAAAGAACCAAATCATTGTAAAAACTGAAGATTAGTCATAACCATCATCAACAAGCACACATCAATCAAACCTGCTGACTCATAAGAATTTCAATAGCGACATTTGGATCTCCATCAGCGGCTGCAAGAGCAACTTCCGCCTGAGTCTGCAGCGAGGCATGCATCAGTGAGATACTACACGGTATGCCGTTTGAACGACATAAATATAAACGAAGAATGAGAGCTAACATAGTTTTTTTATGCAGAAAACAGTAGGAGAGGCTCCTATTAAGTCTTAAAACTCCATAATCTTAACATGATTTCAATGCAATTACTTGAATTCTGTTAACAACTCACCAATCTCACACTAGCGATATTGAAAACAGACTGTTTATTAACACATTTGCTTCAAATACATGGGCAGACCAGGAAGCTAGGAAAAAGTAAAACAATGTAACTGGCATTCATGATAAAGACCGGACATACCTTTTCAAAGCCCATCCCAACTAGCTTCTTAAGTTCTTCATCAAATGTATCAGCCTGCATAACATATTTCAAGGTAAGTACTTACTAATCATCAGATTCTTTCATTTAAACAGATAGACGCATTAATGAAAAAAAATCACTAAAAGATAAGCAACAAAACCTGGCCAGGTGTTACTGTTGCATCAACTCTGACTGGGTTTGCAGCTGCATGCCTGTAGTAGGGAAAAGTTAGAAAATACAAATCAATTGTGTCCAAATTAGGGAAAAGAGAAATAATTACTAACCCCATGTGTTACATAATAACAACAAAAATAACCTATCTGAATAAGAGTTGAAACTTAGATAGAAATAAGGCCAAAGTAAAAATATTACTATGATTATTCAGATCCACACCCAAAACTGTTGACAGATTAACAGGACACAACTAATTAAATTTTATGCAGGTTGTGATAAATTCAAGATTCTTAGCCCCCTCACATGAATCTCAGCACCTGGCTTAGAAAACTAGACGATTAAACCCTCCCCATTTCCAACAAAACCTTTTATGTTCACAGTTGGATAGGAGAGGGAACGCATATGAGTTCTTTATTTCCCAAAATTATTTGTTCTTCTTTTTTTGAACTGCAAAATTATTTGTTCTGAATCCATACCACTATGAAATCTGTTGCATTTCAGGTACGAAATCAAATAAAGTACCAGGCTGTACCATTGAAAAAATTACTTCTATGCCACTTTTTTTATGTATCAAAAACTTTTTATTCGGATATGTGAAGCCGCATAACATAATCGAATTTAGATCTAAGGTACATGGTTTTGAATGAATTAGAAATTTTGTATAACTAAATTGGCTATCGATGTGTCCATCTGGACAGAGCGTGACTTGGTACTTTGATACAGAACCATACGAAAACCACAAAAGGCTAACAACCATCATTTGAATTGAACACTGCTTGTCCCCAACCAATTGGCAAGCAGCATTTTACTTTAAGTCATTGCATAATACTCGGTCATTTGACAAACTTGTCGAAGAGAACAATATTCTGTTTTAAGTTTGAATGACATATTGGATGTGTGGAATTCACATATAGAAAATCAAAAGGAACAAAAATAAAAGCTATTTATCGAGATAATTATTTGCTAGGGATAAGTCGTCTGATTATGAACAGAAAACCAGAAAACTAAATAGACAATTGATCCATAATGCATTAGCAAAATGTCAACTTGTCAAGTAGAAAATGCATTACTGTGAATGTGTTATGGGATCACTTGGAGTACTGTTATCCAACAACCTAGCATGCAAATTTGCATTTGCCTCCCTTGCAGTTGGTTCACCTCCTGCAGAACCAAGTGTTCGAGCTCTCCCTGGAAACCTGGCATCTTCTTGTTCCTACATACGAATATTCAATTCTTAAGCTTATATGCTGCAGGAAGATAAGTACAGATCTATAAATGTACTGATCAAGTGAATGGAACGTCTTGTGAGCTTAGAGCAATATATTTCTCAGATAGCATTATTGTGATGGCTACCATATAAAACAGAACAAAAAAGGAGTATTAAGTTAAACTGACTAACCATGACAAGAACAAATGCAATTCACTGCACTGCTATCCAATATAGAGTTTATGAAGTAGCAAAGTGCTTTAAAATTTGATTAAGTACAATTGATTTTATAAAAAAAAAAGATACTGGCAAGTGCAACTTTTCATTATAATAATATAATTAATGCATGGAATGAGCTATCTCTCCATGGGACAATAAAGTTGCATAAAATTTGCAGCAACATACAACTACAATATGATGCATTTTATCCAAGAAACTATTTGGTTTTGGGCGTAGGCACCTCATATAATCTTTTAGTTTCATGGAAAAGCTAGAATAAATTAACTTGATCTCATTTATTTGACGATAGACCCAAATTGTAGCATGCAAACCTAACCTAAGAGCTGCCGTACACTCATGTAGATACAACTAAAGTTAGATCATATGATACCGAACCAATTAGATCAGTAGGGGAAAAACTAATTACTAGATTGAAGAAAGTCCCAAAACATTATAGTACTTGGCATCCATGAGTTCAAACCCTAAACAGCGAATTGACGTCATCAACAAAAAGCAATACTAGCAACCATGAGTACAGGAATAATAACCACAATTTATAAGTTACCTGAGTAGGGGATGTCTGCCTGCTTGGCATCCATGAAGAGATATTTCTTAAGAAGTTTCCATTAATCAGAGCGCTGTAAATTACAAAAAGTTAGTATACTACTTCTGTAGTTGTGTTAACACTAGATTGACAGAAATCAGGGGGGATACCTTGGTGCAGCAGACGTGTTAGAGTATGTTGGAAGCTGTCCATATGTGGTTCCTCCGGTACACAGAATAAATCCAGGACGCCTTACGCAAGCAGCCTGCCAACCAAATATCTCAAACAGTAAATATGTATGAAAAGAAGTGTTTTCCTAAGGAAGAAGGATTCGGGATTGTATGACCAAGACAACTTAAAACATTTAACAGAGCTTCAAGATGGAGTATGGTATGACCAGTACATCTTAAAACATCTAGACAAGGCTTACTAGCACGGACGAGCCATCAATAGAAGAATAAAATGATGGTATGACCAGGACATCCTAAAACAATTTAGACAAGGCTTACTAGCACAGAAGAGCCCTCAATAGAAGAATAAAATGATGGTCCCGGAAGCAGGTAGTTGAACAGCCCATAAGTGTCTGGTGGCAAACAAAGAAGATTAGCAAAGAGTACGACAATAACTAGTGTTGCTCACAAAGACTTTACAAATAAGGATACAAGGGACAAACATGCAAACCCTGACAAGATACCACACAGGTGGCCCAGCAATGAAACATTGCTCGCGAGGAACTGAAACAGTACCAACAAAATCCATGCATACCTGGAATCATGCACAGTTAAGATATTTTTTTTTTCCCAATAGCATCTCGTAAACTAGAAGTGAGAACGACAAAAGGAGGTCAGAATAATACCATTTTGCAGGAACATTAAAGAGCCCAAAGACACTGGCAAATAAGAGAGGGTGTTAATCTATATGCAAAAAAAAAATCATAAACTACTAAAAAAGCATATTTCTTTCAGAAAAATAGAAAATTCTATTCGATTTCTTATGGGCATAAAAATAGGAGAGCAATTACTTTCAAAAGTCTAAAACTTTGAAGTCAAGCTTCCTAGATACTATTCTACTAATGGTGATGTTACCTCTCGCAACAATATCTACGGCATAAAAGGAAGCAACTAACAAGAATTGGCAAGGATTTGTTGGGAATTATGGTAGACCAAGGTATCTAGTGCAAAGTCATTTTTTATGTAGCTGTGCATACTTTCCACATGGACCTTGAGGTGTAGGTTGATAGTATGTGGGCTCAATGAATAACTTTCAGAATGGTCCACCTCAACTGTAAGAAAGTTGACTGAGGGTGCAAAACTTCTCAAGACACACTAAATGGATCCATCTAACCCTTATCCAATGATTCACTTGGGAGTACATAAAGCATAATTGCACTTCAATTTGAGTTTGAACAAGACAAACTTCCTTGAATTAGATATTTAGATTGACTATTCTCAAGGCGGTGTAATATCTGGTAACGAATATAAGCAATATCCAATGATGGTGTCCACATAGCAATTGTTCTAATGTGTCATCATACAAAATGATTCCAAAGTTTAGCAATTTCAATAGCTCACGATCTTATACTATGTATGTTCAAAAGGTGGAACGATCAAACAGAAGTTCCATGTATCCATCAGCACTGAAAATTTTAGCAAGAAAACTTCTAACATAAATGCATATAGTCTTCCATAGACATCTAAGCCTGCTACAAACTCAAAATGCTTAATTCCAATGACATCGTATCAAAACTAGTGTAGTGAGTCATCATACAACACAGAATCAAATTTAAAAAATTTAAATAACAATTACAAGCTTGTATTCTGCATGGGTAAAGGATGGTACAGAAAACAGAACTTTAGGCATCCATCTCGGCACATACAATTTGTGTATCCAAACTTTTAGCAACGTATGTATATATTCAGTTTTTATGAGATAGTTATCTACTGAAAAACTAAATCAGTCCTCAAATGTCATTAATGCACCATTAAGTATTATTCACTAGAAATCAACACACCTTCGAGATTGGACACCACTCAGACTTGTCTCAATGACAATCATTGAGAATATAACTCCAGAGAATCCAATGGCGCATTCATGCACCAGATATGGAACAGGGTACAGAGGATTATATGCCACCAAGAAAGCAATGGTGAGATGGAGAATTGCATTAGTTGTTGCAAGAAGGAACATCAAGAATAAGAGACGGACTGAGCCCATGATTCTCTCCAACTCGGTGCCCAGGGGCACCAAGGCAAGCATGTTGAAAAGCACATGAAGCAAAGAGCCGTGAAAGAGAACAGCTGTATAGAACCTATACACTGAAGGAAAATATGAACAATATCAGGGTACATAACTGGGCATACCAAAGAAATAGGATATGGCATAATCTGCAGGGTAGGAAAAAATATATCTAAAGCATGTATACAACAAAATAGATGGGTTGGCAAACTTGTAAAAAATATTGCGCTTCTACAGTGATTAGATTCTGATTATCACAGAATCATATTATACCCAAGCAAGAGACTGTTATCATTTATTAGCACATCACATCAATTGATCACAAATAACTGTTCTCACGTTATATGCACAAACAGCATATGAATTATTACAATCAAAAGTTGCCGCAGAAAAAGAATTCAGGTTTTCAAGCTTGCTGTGGTAACGAAAAACTCAAATACTCTGCAGATAAGATATGTTTTATCTATGAAGAATCAGATACTATTTTGCAATTGTTGAAGGAACTCTTATCAAAGTTGCCATAAACGAAACGTAAGGATGAGAGAGACCTTGAAAACGTGACGCAACTGCAGAAGGCAAGAAGCATATCTCAGCGTAGGAGTCATAGCCAACCAACAAGCACAGCAGATAAATTGCTCCACATATCAAGACAACGCCAGATGTGATGAAGGGAATGCTGCTCCACCACTGATTCAGCCTAGTTGGAATCCCAGCCTGCGACAACGAAAAAGGTCAGGTCAGAAGGAAAACCACAGCGCATCGGAATGTTGCCACATTTCTGTCCTCCACCTAAATACGCCGCATTAACCTCGTTCGAAGTGTTTATCCCCAACAGTTTCATGCTAGCCTACATAGTCCGTGAATGACCACCCCAACAATTTCATGCTAACCATGTGCGGTAAAACAGCAGTCGCGGCAGGAACTTGTTCCAGAGCATGAAAAACCGCCCCCATTCCTAGCTCGATTCACACGGCCACTCCCCCGGTAAACCCTAGCACCACAGCATCACCTCCACCAGCAATTAATTCTGACAGAATAATAGGACTCCCGCCAATCCCTAACAGCCCATCCCCACGGGATCACGCCGGCCAACGAGAGGGGTCAGGACCGAATCCGCAGCGCCTTGAAGCGAATGCGTCCCAGATCCAAGGACGCGGCACCCGGAAATTGGAACCGAGAATGGGAAATCCGCACCTCCGTGATGATGTTGGGGCGCATCTCCGACTCGCAGCCGCCGCCGCCGCGCTCGCAGGGACAGAAGCTTCGGTGCCGAGGATGGGACACGAACCGAGATCTCGAGGGAGGGTTTTGGGGGAGGCGCGACCAAATTGAGCCGTTGCTTGCTTCGGAGCTACGGCCGGGCTGGGGAGAAAGGGATTTGCTTGTTGCAAAATGTCGAAGCTTCCAATGGGAAAGTGGGCCCCAGCTGTCCCACAGTGGTGTTGGCGTGCCGGCAAGGTCGTCGTGATATACCACGGTCGCATTTTCCGGTGGCTCCGCACTCGTGCTTGGGTTCGGGTTTTTTTTTTTTATCATGCTTGGGTTCGGAGCCGCACTTCAGTCGTTTCAGATGAATCACTGCTTTGAATTGTTGTCGATGGTCAAATAACGCCTGGACGGATACTCGATAAAATTTGGTCAATCTAAGGTCTATATCATAATTATATAATCCAGATTATTTACGAATATCAGATAGGATAATCTTAAACCAAACAAACGGAAAGTTTGTGCTTCCAGATTATATAATCTCTAGGAGTAGCTTATTCCACACAAGAGTGAGCAGGGTAACTTGGTTCATAGGCACATTTAAAGCTAAAAATAGAAAAAAATCATCCATCTTAAACAAAATCCGTTGTAGTCTAGCTGGTTAGGATACTCGGCTCTCACCCGAGAGACCCGGGTTCGAGTCCCGGCAACGGAATTTTATTTTCGCCAGCTGTTGACCCTGTGGTACTTTTTTTTCCACCATCTTCTTTTTGTCGGTCTGTTCCGGCACGAGGGGCAAACTCTGATCGGTTGAACGAGCACGATCGCGGGTGAAACCACGGTGCCTGGCAAGAGCATCCGCCCATGTTGGCAACAGGCTAACAGCAGGCAGGAAACACATGACCATGTTCTACTTCAGTGCTCAGTAGCATCTCTCAAGAATAAAGTGCTACGGAAAAATCTCTAAAGCTCACATTGTTAGTATGATATGCATCACCTTCTCCACAAAATTTCAGGTCAAAACTCAACGTACCCATCAAGTAGCAAAAAGAGAGAAAATCGGGCTATGAATAGTATCCATACAGCACCCCCCTCATCCATCTATCACACGATCCAACGAAACTGCTTATAGGGGGTTAGAAAAGTTAGATTCGTATGCCCACCTGCAAACAAGCAAAGGGCAAAGGCATGAGCATTCTTGTCACCACAAGCTCACAGTTACCGGGCAAAGAGGCATCCCCCGCGGCGGAACAGAAAGAACAGCACGAGTATCAAACTCATGGCAGGGCAACAACGTCCCCTGGAGAAAGAATGCATTTCAATATGTTTGTGTTTTTGTTCCCTTTGCTAAGCTCTTTATACAACTATGACTATGTGCTGGAGGCGTCCCAGATCAGCTAACGTTTTTCAGTTACCCACTTCCTCATATCTAGAGAACTACAACTATGTGAAATTTCGGTCAACATATGCAGAAATCCTGACTCAAGTAAACGCTATCATCTGCAGCAGCCATGAACCACCATCTGTACACAACCTCAGCTCTATCTGCTGCCATGGTTTCTAAGCACCAGGGTTCTGGGGGAAAGAATGATTGAAGGAATGGAACAAGCTATGAATCATCAATCTGATCAGAAGAATCAACATCTCTGGGAGATCAATCTGCCGCTAGTGCTTGGAGCTCACGCAGATGGTCTGGTATCAGTGTGCCCAACTGAGGGTTCTGTGGGTTCTCTGCATATGCAACGTGGTATGCTGCAACACATGCCTGTGGCCACGCGATCATCATCCGGCACTATAGTAATAAGAAGGTAAATTTTAAAATCAGAAACAAAGGATAAATAAACAGCAAGCAACATCAACACTGCATAAGTCCAGGAAAGCAAAGAAGTAATAATGTCTGTGTTGTTTTTGTTCGGACAAGAAGAGTAATTGGTGAAGAAGAAATTTTCTAGAAACTTTGAATAAATCGCGAAAGATGACATCGACCTTTTCAAAGTAGTCTTGAACCCTTATATTAGAACAATCCAGAAAAAAAAAGTGAAGATAGAAAAGGTAGGCCAATTGCATTCCATCAACAGTACTAAAGTAATTCAAATCCAAATATTCTATGTGGTTGCTGGTGACTAACTAGTTTGCAAGTCTTTGGAAGGTCTTAACTAAAAACTGCCTATATGATGGCATGCAAAATGCTGAAATAAGAAGATATGCTGCTTGTCAAATAAAGATCAAACCAATTCAATAAGGTTTCACTAATGCAGCTAAATACAGAAAAAACATAGATGGAGTGAGGTTTGAGTGAATACCATGTAATAACCGATTAGAAATGCATAGATGGCTACAGGTAGAGCTAGCTCCTTCTGTTCTTTATCCATAGCTAATGCCCATGAGCCAGCGACCAGCGAGGCCAATGCACCAGTGGCCACAGAAGAAAGGAAGCAGAATGAACCAGTGAGGTCTGAATCAACAAGATTTGCTATCCCACGGAGAACAAAAAGGGACCACACATCTCGCGAAGCTACACAGAATGCCTTCCCTCGAGCCCCCACATGAACAAAACCCCAGCGGTTAGCACGCCCCAGCATTTTCTCTGATACAGATAGGCAACAGCCCCGGCCCGAGAAAAGGAATTCATCATTGCCTGCAGTAGCTGTTTTCATTGCTCGAGCAAATCCCCGCACTGCTGAGTTCACCGGGACAGCCATTGCCCCCATGCATATGTCCCCAAAGGCTGGCCCCATTGTCGTGCCACAGAATGCTTCAACGGCGCCACCAGGCATACGGAGCCCATAGATAAGCTGTGTGTGCGCCAGTTTTGCCACGGTTACATAGACAAAGTAGCGCAGTACCTGCATGGTCCATGCCATGCTCACGAGGAGTGCAGCCACATAAGCCAACTGATAGTTCATGAAGTGCCCTTCTGCAGCAGCAATGCAGCTGATTGCAACTGTCCAGAAGGCCATATAGCCAAACGTTGCAATTAGGACAATGATAACAAGACAAGAAGTAGATGGTGGCAAATATGCTCTGACGACAGAAGTGGAAAGCAACTCCGAGGCATGCCGAAGACGAGGACCAGTGGCCCAACAACTGTATAATGATGCTGCAACGGCAAATACAACTACGAGCACTCCAATACCAAGAGCGGCACCATTACCAACAAGCAGTATGACTACAGCGCAGGCGAGTGCAAAAACAGGGGCTGCCCAGAGAGATGTTTTGATGGCTTTTGGAGCTGTAGTGACAGCAAGGATAACCCAGAAGCAGGCGACAATAGTGGATACTATGACAGAGGAGACAAGAGGGATGAAGTTAGAGAAGGGCTTGTAGGCAGGACTCTGGTGGGAAGAGGCCTTGACGCCAAGGAAGACTGCAAGGGCAATGAAAGCAAATAGGTGCAAGATGAATAGCACTTTTGTTACACCGGCTGTGAAACCACTGCAGCAACCACGACTGTCCGGGACAGCAATATTACCAAATGAAGGGGAGTACATTTGCTCTTCAATTTCAAAGCCAACCTGAAAACGTAAGATTTAGAACGTTAGAGAGTAGAACCTGATTCGAACCAAATAAAAAAATTTATCAGCAGGACACGTATTGTTTCGGTTCGTTTCTGATGAGTGTAAGTTTCTATTCAGATATGTAAAATTTATTTTGCTATGATTGTGTAAAGCAAAAGATAACCCAATACATCAAATAAAGGCCAAAGCACATTGAGGGAAGATACTTAATCATGTTTGCACATCTGATAACTGCACATTATCTTATTGCAACTTGAAGGCAAAAACTGCCATCAGTTTGCCCTCTTTTCAGCAGACAAGTTAAATTGAACAGTTCCTTCCCATCGTGTCACTACAATCACCAGTTAGTTAATTCCTTCCAAACAGACACAATCACAAACGAACTATAAAATGAAATCAGTGTTTCCAAATTTAAAAGCTAACAAGTTGGTTAACTCAAATATCATAAGGAAGATAAATAGGTGTTTGTCGAATCAAATTAAGTCCATATTACACCTTTGGTTGCAATTTTATGGTAGTTTAGCACGCACGAATAACTGCATCCCATGGTAGCACAAACGATTCTGGAACAATGATACCACAACACGCATAACAATTTAGAAACACAACTGCTAACATGTTTTCATTCTTCATTCTTCTCTGATGCAATCTGATGACCTTGACAAGCAAACCAACTCGAGCAAAGAACAGTAATGCTATCGACGGTCAAAATTAAAAATGCCTCGTAGCATTGCAGCAGCATAATTAACAGCTACACCGTTGTCCTACCGTACAGTAACCTCGATAATTATGAACTATTATTAAGTGATTGCAACCCCAATCCAATCGGCCACTTGTTCAGATTCTCTGGGACTACCAAACTGCTCACCCGTCCCTGCATTTCCGTATCAGTTGTGAAAGGTACTACTTCACCAAGTGATTTGCTGAACCGGTGAACCCAAAATTCCGAAAAAGTGCAAACCCCCCAGAGGTTCCAGGCAGACCAAACCAAACCAACGCCCACCGATTCGCCTCGTCTCGCTCTCAGAACAGACCACCGAACCCCCAACGGCTCCACGGAACGGTCAATTTCAGTTTCGCTTGGACCGACGTGTCAGTTTCGATTCCAGTTTGGAAACACAAGCACGCAACGAGAGCACGGAGAGCGTGAGAGAGGAAGCGAAGGAGAAGAGAGGGAAGGGAATTCTCTGAAAAAACAAGAGAAGGGGAAGGGAAGGGAAGCGCGAGTCCGCGTCACCTGGTAGGGGCTCGCCGCCGGCGTCGCGGTCGGGGTCGCGGACCCCGCCCCTGCCCCGGCAATGCCGCCGCCGGGGTAAGCCGCAGCCGTGATCTCGCCGGCGCCGACGCCCGGCCTCGCCATCGACTGCTCCGTGCCCGCTCTCTTTCTCTCTCTAGAGTTCGCTTCTCCTCCGCTTCGGTGGTCTAGTGGTGCGGCCTCATCTGCCCCCCTACTCTGCCTTTCGCTTTCGCTCGCGGCGGTCGTGGCTTTCGCTCGCTTGCTTCGCCTGCTCTGCTTCGTCTGTCTCCGTCTGACGGATATAACGGACAGGGGACGGAGTGGTGGGGTTCGTGGGGTGGGGTGTGCGCTCACCGCAAGGTAGGAAACGTGCGCTTTCGCCGCGGTCCTGTTGCAACCGCTGCTTCCTGCTTGGAGCGGACGGCAGCGGCCTGAAGTGGTGAGCGTACCTAACCAACTGCGGCTGCGGTGATTGTAAAGGGTGACGGGGCAAGGGCCGTGGAGCTACAGCTAACTGGCGTTCGTGGGTTCAGTGACGTTGATCTTCGTGGAGGCCGTTGCCTTGCACCGCTTCCGCGTCGACGTACTTGGCACTTTGGCTTCCAAGTGTGCAACGCCAGGATTAGAAATGAGAATTCAGTTTTTTACGCGGATTGGATTAATTCCGCGGGGCCCTGCCAAGTGAACATTATCAACGCTAGAGTGGTGGGTGGTTGGACTTTGGGCATCCATTATCAATTTGGAAATAGTAATTTTTTCATAAAAAAAAAAGACTACCTGCACTTAACACTTCAACAAAATGAAAAATGTGCAGGTGGAAAAGTGATGGTTTTGTGTTATGTAGATACAATAACAGTAGCTTTTCTGAAAGTGGACTGGTTTTGTGTTACTCCTATACAAATACCAGTAGTTGTATGAATCCGAGAAGAAGAAAAATACAAACTCATCGGCCATTCCAAACAAACCTCCGATGGATCGACTATCTCACTACTCGTCGGGCCACCAAACTTGCGATGATGCAAGCGGCCTCTGCTCAACCTCCCAACAGACTCGAGAACCAGCTCAGCTATCCATCTCGTCCTTTTAGTGAAGAACAAGTTCTTGGCCAGTGTTTTAACAAACAAGTTTTGATTCCTTGGAATTAAAGTACCAGCCGAGATATGGAGAATCCATGTCACCCAATGATTAGACCATGTCCTTTCTCGATGGTGATAGTGGATTTGGATAGGAGCAGCCAATAAAGCATGGCAAGCATGGAATCCACAACAGGACCAGAAAGGAGGGCGCTTTTTCTTTGTTTTGGGAAAATAAAGAAACTGCAGGGTGGAAACGATATACTGTAGTTTACCAAAAGCAAGCAACACATGTTCAGAAATCAGAAGCAAAGCAAAAGGCTAAAAGGTACATGAGTGGGCCTGCTCGTGCTCGGCGACTTTACGCATTTCTGAAGGAACCCAGTTCGGAGGTGATTGTTTCTGTGGTAGCCCATGGAGAACAATGAAAGCCCATGACCAACAGGTGCGCTAAAATGTAGCCGAATAAGAGGTAAAGCTAGGGAGCCTTCTCGAGTGTTCGGGTGAACAGTAGAGAGAGGCGATTTTTTCCTCAAGCCTGAATCCCTTTCTTTGTGAATCGAATTCGAGCTTGGAGGAGTGAAGCGCAGTGCAATCCATCCTGCTAACTGAGGGAGCTGTGCAGTCGCTTGCTCGTCTGCGAATTTGTGTTTCTGGTGGTGCATCTAGTTGGCATGGAAGAAGAGAACAGGATGATTGTTTGGGCGGCGGAGGATGCGGCGGATGTGGAGGACCAGATTGAGGCGGCTCGGGAGGTTGATCCTGATCTGAAATTTGAGGAGGAAGAGGTGATTGAGATTGATTTTGAGGAAGCTGAGAAGGAGGTCGATTCGCCATGGACGGTAATTGCACGCTTCTACTCTAACAAACGATTCAATGTCCGTGGTTTGTTTGAAGATATGGCCAAAGCATGGAGATTAAGGCAACAGATGGAATATAAAGTCATCAAGGGAAGCTTGTTTATTATTGAATTTAACAGCGAAGCAGATTTTAATTTCGTGATGCATGGTGGCCCTTGGCTGCATAAGGGAGATGCTCTCATTGTTGCCCCTTATAATGCTAGAATGAGACCTTCAGAAGTTAAGCTAGAGAGTATTCCACTCTGGATACAAATTTTCGATCTACCGCCAATCATGATGACAGAAAAAATGGGTCAGGTTATTGGAGACCGACTAGGCATTAAGGTGCTGGAGGTTGATGTCGAAGCTAATGGCAGGAACAATGGCGAGTTCTTTAGAATTAGAGTGGAATGGCCTGTGGAGAAACCTTTACTAGCAAAATTAGCAATTAAGCCCAAAGATAAAGCAGAAGTAACTCGTTTTCTAATTTTATCGGATGTCTCCGAAGAGAATATCTGCTAACCTTCCCAACAGAATATTTGAGGCACCAGCTAACTAGGTTCAGATCGTTTGACTTTGAAACTGCTGAGGTCAAGGCTAAAGTGTTAAACACTGACATGTCAGCTGAAGCAATTTGCAAACTGGAGGTAGTATGGGTTAAAGCAACAGGATTTCCTAAGGATGCAAGAAAAGAAGACGTAGTTCTGGATGTGTCTCAGCTGATAGGGGATCCACTAGCTGTTGATCTGAAGACCCTGAGCTTTCCAAATGTTGTAAGAGTTAAAGTGATGTGCAGAGAGGCTAAGATGATCAGAGGGGAGTCTCTTGTGTTCTTTAATGGAGAGGGACATAAACTGACTTGGAATGCTGAGATCCAGCCAGGGAGTGAGGAGCACCCGCATAAACCCTCAAAGTTTGACAGACACAAGAAGGATGACGATGATGGAAAGGAGGAATCAGAGGCAAGCCATGATACAGGGTTCAGGAAGCTAATGGAGGAGCAGGAAAAAGATGAAGCTAAGCTAAAAGAGACACAAGCAACTGAAAAAGGGAGGCAGCAAGAACTAGAAGCTGAAAATCCAGAAGAATACATGCTGTCACAGACAGGATCTACTCAGGTCAACAACCAAGCAGGAAAGGAGACAGAATCAGAGGAGTATGAAGAGGAATTGGTGGTATGAGCCAGATCCAATGGAACAGGAAAAGGAGGAGATGAATCGTATTGACAAAAACATTGAAGATAGAATTAGCAAAATGAGTGGGATGGTGAACATTGTGTGCAACATGGACATCCAACAGGATTGGAGGAACTCCAGAAAAAGAAGAGTGAGGCTGGGCATAAGATACTGAACAACTCAGTCAAGAACAGTGTGGAGGGAGACTTCACAGTAGTGAAAAACAAATCCAAAGGACCTGCAATTGCACAGAGGCAATCAACTAGAGGGGGTATAGACAAGAGTGGTAATGTCCAAAACAATGCTGAGATGAAGAAGCAGATCAACAATAACATAACAGGTATGAATAAGTTTTCTGTTTTTAATTCCTTTGACCCTCTTTTGTTAGTTAGAAATGCAGAGA
Source organism: Eragrostis nindensis (assembly GCA_012490785.1). Taxonomy (NCBI): domain Eukaryota; kingdom Viridiplantae; phylum Streptophyta; class Magnoliopsida; order Poales; family Poaceae; genus Eragrostis; species Eragrostis nindensis. The sequence goes on along the minus strand of JAAXCT010000652.1, from coordinate 78,806 downwards.
TGTGTGGCATCAAGATAGGAGAAAAAAAAAATAACCCAATAGATGTTTTCTCTACTATTTGCGCCCAAGAAAAAGCCCAAGCAGTGCTAGCAGAAGCTAGAGTGAGATTAGAAGGACAAAAAAAGAAGAAAGAATCAGACTTACAAGTTGCCAATGTAGAGGGCACAGAGCAACAGGTGCAGTTGGAGGATCCAGAAGATGAGCCTGATGATGATGATTGTAAAGAGGGATGTACAGAGAGAAGAGCAGACAAAGGGAGAAAACCAAGACAGGTTGTGCGCAAAGTGAAGGAGGGGGGGAAAATCAAGGATAAATGTTAATATTATTTTGGAATATCAGAGGGCTGGGAGGTGTGGGAAGGCAAGGTCAACTTAAAGAGTTGGTCAGGAAACATCGTATTGATATTATTTGTCTGCAAGAGACAATCAAACAGGATTTCAGCATTAGAGAATTGAAAAGTCTGGTGGGAGGACAACCTTTTCCTGGAACTGGACAGCTGCAAATGGAAGATCAGGGGGTACTCTCACAGGTGTTAGAGAGGGAGACTTGGAAGCTATTGATATGGATGCTGGTGAATTTTTCTCAAGCATTACAATTAAGAAGAGAAGAGACAATTGTATCTTTGAGGTGATTAATGTATATGGTCCTGTACAATATGAGAGGAAACCAAACTTCCTACAAGAATTATACCAGAAGATATATACTCTACAGAAAGCTTTTATTGTAGGAGGTGACTTTAATTTAATAAGGTATCCACATGAGAAATCTTCGGAAACATCATATAACAGTTGGATGGATATGTTCAACAGTTTTATCAATGATACTGCTATAAGGGAAATTTTCAGGGAAGGGAGCAGATTCACCTGGACAAACAAACAGTCAAACCCCATTCTCTCATGCATTGATAGAGTGTTCATGAATATGGAGTGGGAACTAAAACACCCCTTGGCAAGCTTGAGTGGGCTAACAAGAATAGGCTCTGATCATAATCCTTTACTACTATATGCTGATGGCAGAGAGCAGAAGAAAAATAGAGTGTTCAGGTTTGAAATGGCATGGCTCTCCCAAGATAACTTCAAGTCAATGGTGTTACAGAAATGGCCAGATAGACAAGAAGAAAATGTGCTGGATTATTGGAAAAAACTGAAAAAGGTGATCAAGCAATTCTGTAGAGGGTGGGGGGCTAATTGGGGGAGTGACCTCAAGAGAAGGAAAGGTATTTTGCTAAAGACAATTAGAGAGATAGACGACAAAGCAGAAACACAAGTGTTGTCAGAAATAGAGTGGGAGAGGAGATATGCTCTAGAGGGGGAACTTGAGGAAATTTACCAGGCAGAAGAGATCTTATGGCAGAGAAGAAGTGGAGAGAGTTGGAGCCTTAAAGGTGATGCAAATACTGGATTCTTTCACAGCATAGCTAATGGTAGGAAAAGAAAGTGCTCAATTTACTCCCTAGAACACGAAGGTACAGTTATCAATGACCCAGAAGAGCTCAAGGAACATATTAATATGTTCTACAAAAATCTTTTTGGCCCAGAAAGCAGAGGAGATTTAACTCTCGATCAAGATATGTGGTCTGAGAAAGGGTCATTATCTAACCAATCGGCAGAAATGATTACAAGGCAGTTTACTATGGAGGAGATAGAGAGTGCTCTGCAAGAAATGAAAACTAATACAGCCCCAGGCCCAGATGGGCTACCAGTGGGCTTCTTCAAGGCCTTTTGGCCTCAATTGAAGACTACAATCAAAGAAATGTTTGATAGTTTTTATAGAGGGGAGCTCAATGTACAAAGACTAAACTACGGTTTGATTTCTCTGATTCCTAAAGTTAAAGAGGCCAACAGCATTAAAATGTACAGACCAATCTGCCTGTTGGATGTGATTTTTAAGTGGATCACCAAAGTAATGGCTACGAGGTTAAGTGGGGTTGCGGATGAAGTGATAAGTGAGACTCAAACAGCCTTTATTCCTGGGAGGAACATTCTGGAAGGCATAGTGATTCTTCATGAGACTATGCATGAACTGAAAAGGAAGAAAGAGAGTGGGGTCATTCTGAAACTTGACTTCGAGAAGGCATATGACAAAATACAGTGGTCTTTCCTAACAGAGGTAATGGAAAAGAAAAACTTTCCAGCAAAATGGATAGAGTGGGTGAAACAAATAACCATCGGAGGCAAAGTGGGAATCAACTTGAATGGTGAACCTGGGAAATATTTCCAGACATATAAAGGGGTGAGACAAGGAGACCCACTGTCCCCCCTACTATTTAACCTTGCAGTTGATGCCCTAGCAACAATGATGGAGAAAGCAAAACAGGCAGGCCTAATAAAAGGACTAGTACCACATCTGATAGAGGGAGGCGTAACCCATCTACAATATGCAGACGATACAATCGTTATGCTGAAGCTTGATGAGGAAACTATAGTAAACACAAAGTTTCTTTTGTACTGTTTTGAGAACATGTCTGGCTTAAGGATAAATTACCAGAAAAGTGAAGTGTTTGTGCTGGGAGTAGAGAGGGAAGAACAGTGCAGGATAGCAAACCTACTAAACTGTAAAGTAGGAACACTTCCGATCAAATACTTGGGAGTGTTGGTCAGCAACACCAACTTGACAGTAAAGGACCTAAGCTATGTTTACCTCAAGGTGAGGAGAAGATTGCCATCTTGGCAGGGTGTGTATCTATCTTCAGGAGGAAAATCCATTCTAATGGAATCCTCACTAAGCTCTGTACCTATGTATACAATGGGCATTTATATGCTACAAGATGAAATCCACCAGTGTATGAATACAGATAGAGCAAATTTCTTCTGGCACACTGGGGACAAAAAGAAGTACCATATGCTCAAATGGGAGGTCTTAGCATCACCAAAAGAGTGTGGTGGAATGGGGTTCACAAACACGAAGACAATGAATAGATGTTTACTGTCTAAATGGATTTTTAAGTTAGAGAGAGGTGACAAGAACATGTGCTGCAGACTGCTTAGGAAAAAGTACCTACAGGGAAAAGGCTTCTTTAGCAGTTCATCTAAGGGGGGGTCGCAATTCTGGAAAGGCCTTCATACAGTGAAAGAAGACTGCCTTAAGGGTTTGAGATATGTGGTGGGGGATGGCAGGAAAGCCAGGTTCTGGTGGGATGTTGGCTAGGAAACTGTCCTTTGAAAGTCCAATTTGCATCGCTTTTTAAAATATGCAGAGAGCAGAACCACACAGTGTGGGAGGTGTTGAATGGAGGGGATATCAATGTATCCTTTAGAAGATCATTTGGAGAGAATGAAAGATTAGAGTGGGATGAGCTAAGTGAAGCAATCACAAATGCTTCACTATCAGATAGGGAGGACTCAGTTACATGGGAGTTGGAAAAATCTGGGAAGTTTACAACATCATCTTTATACAGATTTCTTTCATTTGAGGGGGTGAAGAATACTAGATTGGTTGAAATGTGGCAAACAAAGCTACCTCTAAAAATTAGAAACTTTCTATGGCTAGTATATCATGACAGAATCCAGTGTGGAGAGCAGTTGAAGAAGAAGAAGTGGAAAGGCGATGAGAGTTGTAAATTATGCCAACAAGTAGAGACGTCTGACCATATCATGTTCCAATGTCCCTTGGCAATCTATGCTTGGTGTTATATCTCGGAGAAATTGGGCTGGAACACTCGGCCAAACAACCTAACATCCTTTATCCAGGATTGCTTAAGCCCAGCAGGCAGTAGAGTGAACAAGTTCCTCCTGTTCCTACTGGGCACAATGTGTTGGTCTTTATGGCTGACTAGAAATGAGTGGGTCTTTCGGGATAAGCTGATCACAAATCCTTCTGCTGTCATTCATAGGTGCCTGGCGTTCATGCGTAGATGGAAGATTCTAAGCAAGGAGAAGGACCGAGAGGAGATCGAGAAGATGGTGGAGAAACTAAGTCGTCAAGATGGAGGGCAGGTGAATCAGCGACCGACGGTGGGAGTAGGATGATCGAGTAGTAGGTGTAAAGCTTTTCTATTGCACGTGTTTGCTTTGCTAATGTAATAGTCACTTAATCTAGTTAACTGTGTGCGCGGGTAGCATCAGGATTAAATAGAGAGGGTGATGATGTGTGCGCTGCTTGTTCACATCCAGGCCTCCAGGCCTTGTAAAAACTTGTTTTGGTCTTGCTTGTAAGCTGGCAACCCCAGTAAACGCTATGCGCTTTCAATAAAGCGGGGCTAAGGCCTTTTGTCTAAAAAAGAAGTAACTCGTTTTGATCTAAAATATGAGCGGGTTCCTCATTTTTGCTTTTACTGTGGAAGAATAGGACATGATCATAACGATTGCAGGAAAGAGCAAAAGGACAAGATACTTCGATATGGTTCTTATTTGAGGGCATCACCTTTCAAAAAGTTTGAACACAGAAGATGGGTAGTTGGAGCTCCTTTCCCAGAATCAACAAGGAAAAATTTAAATCAAGGGAATACGCTTTTTAGCAGGACAACCTCAGTTTCTCTTGATTCATTAAAAGAATTGTCCAATAGTAAGGAGCAATACAAGAGTTCCTATGCTTCTAAAGAACAAAACAGTCAAGAACAAAAGAGAAGTGTTGATGCTGCTTTAGTGACTGTGGTGCAGAACCTCCAAGTGAATTCTGAAGCTCAGGATATCAGTTTTTTCCATAGCTTGAAGGATCAACAAGGAAAGGAACCGCTCATTACAGGGGAAATCACAAATTGGCAAGAAAAGGATAATGTTTCTGAAAAACAGGATCATCATATGGCTGCATTCAGTCCGATGGAATTGTGTGATGATGGAACGGGGGCTATTACCAGTTCAATGAGAAAGAGGCAGTCATCTGAAGAGGCAGGCCACCAAGGGGAAAATAATGAAAAATTAATGCTTGTTCTAGTGGAGGAAAATCTTACAAAAGCCGATGATACTCCAGACATGAGAGAGGTGGTGCCAAGTGCAACCAATCTGATAATGGTAACTATGGATCATGATGTCAAGGATTCTATAGTTGGGGAAGACGATGGCCCTTTTTTAAGTGTGCGAGATTATAAGAGAATTAAGAAAGATGGCAGTGAGGTAGAATCTAAAGCTAACTCTACTAGATCGGCGGGCTCCCTTGAGGAGTGCCGCAGGGCACAATGAGGGCCTTATGTTGGAACTGTCGTGGGATTGGCAATCCCGCGACAGTTCATGAGCTTCGCGAGCTCGCGAAGCTATATGCCCCCTCGGTGTTATGCATTCTTGAAACACAAATTGCCAAGACCCGAGTGGAGAATCTGCGATACTCTTTGGGCTATGATAATTGTTTTGCTGTGTCAAGTTCAGGCCGAAGTGGTGGGATGGGCCTTTTTTGGAACAATGATGTTGGAGTTAATGTTCATCATTTTTCCCAGTACCACATAGACACAGAGTTTACAGAGCCAAATAAGGATACATGGCGGCTTACTTTTTTCTATGGGGAGGCAAACCGTGCTGAAAGAAGTAAAACTTGGGACCTAATGAAATTTGTGAAAGCAGAATCAAATCTTCCTTGGTTATGCATGGGGGATTTCAATGAAATTCTTCGTCGAGAGGAACAAATTGGAGTGAACGACCGAGAACAATATCTTATGGAGGGTTTCAGAGATGCAGTGGATGTATGTGGTCTGTGTGACATTGGGTATATAGGGCTGGATTGGACATGGGAGAAGAAGGTGTCTGGAGGTAATTTTGTTCGTGTTCGTCTTGATCGTGCTTTGGCTACAGCTGATTGGTGCAATTTATTTCCTTTTGCAAAACTTCGGCACCTAACTGCTGTAAAATCAAACCATTGCCCCATTTTATTATGTACTGAACATGCAGACGATGGTAGAAGAATTCCATCTACAGGGCGCCCGTTCAGATATGAACTTATGTGGGAGACGCATAAGAGCTTTTCACCTCTTGTAGATCAGTTTTGGAAAAGCTCAACATGTACCAATGTGAAAGATATAACAAAAAAGCTTTCTAATCTGTCTAGTGAACTTTATCAATGGAGCTCAAAAAAATTTGGTGCTGTCAGGAAGGAGCTGAGAGAGCTGAGGAGGAAATTGGAGTCCATGAGAGAAAATCCAACAAGGGCTTGTCCTTCTGCAGAGGAACTCCAAGTTGAAAATCGTATTGTCGAGCTGAACATACGTGAAGAAATGATGTGGAGGCAGCGATCTCGCATTCTATGGTTGCATGAAGGCGATAGTAATACAAAGTTTTTTCATCAAAAGGCAAATAGAAGGAGAAACAAGAATCGCATCGAACGTTTATCCCGAGTTGATGGATCAATAACTGACAATATTGAGGAGATGCAGGCTATGACTAAGGACTTCTTTATGAGATTGTATACTTCAGAAGAAACTGTAGGTATGTCCGAGATGCTTGATGCAGTTCCGAGAAAAGTAACAAGTGAGATGAATAAGTATCTGTGCTCTCCATTTACAGCAAAGGAGGTTAAAGAAGCTCTTTTTCAGATGTTCCCCTTAAAGGCACCAGGGCCAGATGGTTTTCCTGCACACTTTTTTCAGAAAAATTGGGATTTATGTGGGGATGATTTGATCAATGCAGTGTTGAATGTTCTGAATGGAGATGAGATACCGGAGGACATTAATAGCACGTTCATTGTTCTAATTCCAAAGGTTCAACACCCGGTCTCTTTGGGACAGTATAGGCCTATTAGTCTGTGCAATGTCGTTTACAAAATTATTTCAAAAGCACTGGCTAATCGTCTTAAAACTGTTCTTCATGAAATAATCTCTGAGGAACAATCAGCTTTTGTGCCTGGTCGAATCATCTCTGACAATATTATTGTGGCTTATGAGTGTCTTCACTATATGAAAACAAATAAAGCGAAGAGAAATGCCTACTGTGCCTTAAAGCTTGACATGGCTAAAGCTTACGACAGAGTTGACTGGGGGTATTTGAAGGCTATAATGCAGAAGATTGGTTTTCATGAGAAGTGGATAAATAATGTTATGAAGTGTGTATCTTCTGTATCATTTTCGGTGCTGTTTAATGGTGAAAAATTGGAGAGCTTTAAACCATCAAGAGGCATCCGTCAAGGTGATCCTATTTCTCCATATTTGTTTCTTTTATGCGCTGAAGGTTTCTCTTGTCTTTTGAACAACAGGGATGACAGTTGCAACCGCGGGATTTCTATTGCAAGAACTGCTCCTAAAGTGAGCCATTTGCTATTTGCAGATGACAGCCTTTTATTTTTCAAGGCAGATCCGAATGAAGCAGAGGCAGTAAACAAATTGCTTGATACTTATTGTAAAGCATCTGGGCAGGAAATAAATCATTCCAAATCTTCGGTGTTTTTTAGTAAAGGATGTGGTCAGAGTCTGAAAGATGAGATAAAAACAAGGATTCATGTTGAAAATGAATCGTTAACTGAGAGATACCTGGGTCTGCCTACAGATGTAGGTAAGTCAAAGAATGGGGTGTTCAAGTACTTAAAAGACAGAGTTTGGAAAAGAATTCAAGGGTGGATGGAGAAGTCTCTCTCTGCAGGTGGAAAAGAAGTTCTAATCAAAGCAGTAGCCCAAGCGGTTCCTACATATTCCATGAGTTGTTTCAAGTTGCCAAGAGGCCTTTGCCAACATATTAACTCGCTTGTGCGAAAATTTTGGTGGGGCAGCTCAAATGGGAAACGCAAAACAAGTTGGGTGGCATGGGAAAAACTAATTCAACCAAAGTTCATGGGAGGTATTGGTTTTAGGGATATTGAATTATTCAATTTGGCGCTCCTGGCACGACAAGCATGGAGAATTTTATGGGATCCTTTGTCTATGAGCGCTCGGCTTTTGAAAGCAGTATATTTCCCTTCTGATGACTTCCTGCAAGCTTCATTGGGGAGTAGGCCATCTCAAGTGTGGAGATCAATTGTTGAGGGCAGAGACGTTCTTAAGCAGGGACTTATCAGACGAATTGGTACGGGAAAAGAAACTAAAGTGTGGGAGCATAATTGGATACCTCGATCAGGTCTCATGCGTCCTATAGTAGCAAAAACAAATGATCCTCCAATCTGGGTGTCTGAGCTTATTGACCCGACCTCAAATAGTTGGAGGACGGATATTCTTGAAAAGTTCTTTTATCAGGTAGATATTGAAGCAATTAAAAGCATTCCACTTAGCTCGATGAATCAACAAGATTTTTGGGCTTGGCATTATGAAAAGAAGGGAACTTTCTCGGTGAGATCGGCCTATCGGATGCTGATCCAAAATAAGGTGAGCCGAGAAAACTGGTTGGAGAATATTGCAGAGAGCTCATGCATAAAGGAGATGGGCAACTGTTGGAAGAGGTTGTGGAAGGTGAAGGTTCCTTCCAAAATTCGTGTTTTTGCATGGAGGTTATCTCTGAACTCAATCCCTGTTAATGTTGTTCTAAAGAGAAGGAATATGGCAAAATCAGCATCGTGTACAATTTGTGGTGCTGAACAAGATACATGGCAGCATGCTCTTTTAAAATGCAATATGGCAAGGTGTGTGTGGGCTCTGATAGATGAAGACTTGACTGAATATATCGCGACTACAATAGAGGACGATCCTAGATTATGGTTATTCTCACTGCTGGACTCCTTACCAGATGAGTCTTTTGTTAAACTTTTGGTCACATGTTGGGCTATTTGGGGTGCAAGGAGGAAGGCCATTCATGAGGGTTATTTTCAGAGTCCTTTATCTACATATGCTATTATTAACAGGTTTCTTGAAAACATGAAGGTAAGTGCAACATGTAATGCTGAACCAAAGATGAAGCACATGGTGCGGAGAGATGTTGCTTGTAGGTGGGTGGCTCCTCCTCCTAATTTCATGAAAATCAATGTTGACGGAGCAATAGCAAAGACAAAGAATTCTGGTGCTGTTGGAGCAATTTGCAGAGATAGGCAAGGCATGTTCATAGCTGCAAGTGCTAGAGTGTTTGATGGTATTTCTGAGCCTGCAACTTTGGAAGCACTTGCATGTAATGAGGCTTTATCTTTGGCTCTGGACTGCAATATGTCACAATGTGTGATAGCTTCGGACTGTCTGGAGGTGATAAAAGGACTAGAGGAGAGGAATTTATGCCCCTACAGTGTAATTTTGAATGAAATTGTCTTTAGAAAAGGACTAGTAGGTGAAGTTCAGTTTAAGCATGAAAGTAGAAATTCTAATGGAGAAGCACATCGGTTAGCTAAGAGGGTGTGTTCATTGCCTCCGGGAAGATATGTTTGGCTTCTTGGGCCACCGGAGTTTCTCAATGTACCTCTGAACATTTTGGATAATGAATGAATAATATCCTTGTTTCCTCTCAAAAAAAAAATGTAGCCGAATAGTCGCTGAAGATTTGTCCTCGTGCATTTTTTTTAAAAAAAAAAGATTAAGGCAGCTGAAAATAAGTGAATCACACAGAGCTCATCCTTACAAATGGGAAACGGAAACGGAGAAAAGGAAAGAGCTAATCGAACACATCGCAGTCTGAACTTTCCCTTCATATCCTGATATCCAACCATTCTCGGGAGAGGATCGTTGTTCTGACATAAATATGAATATTCACAGATCAAATACGTTCGACTAAGTCCAATGATTTTGCATCGACACATTATCAAACTAAGCGTTGCACTGATACATGACAGACAAGGTCACATGGAGTTAAAGATTCAGTTGTCTTCGCCAAAAAAAAAAAGATTCAGTTGTCTGAAGCCGTAGTTCATTATGGACATACTTTGATGAACGGAGGATTAGTACTACTTAGCACTGTCATCAAACAAACCGAATGCACAAACACCGGTATGCTCATCGTGATGCGGTTACCGAACACTTTTTCCGTCTGAAGAGAGAGAAGAGTTGCATTAGATCTGAATACTGAGCGTAGAATACACTGCAGCTTGCCGCGGACGAGCTGCGAGATTTTGGTCAGCGACCCCGGGTCCTCCCTTCGTCGTAGGGCATTCGAGTTGGGCACCTGGATTCCTTTTCTCCTATATTTGGGTCCGAACTTCTAGGGATTAATTCAAATTCCGCTAAATACCAAAGATTCACAAAGCAGTCCCATCTTAAAAAACAACCCAACATGTAAATTTTAATATTCATAATTCCAGAACGAGCACCATCTTTAGTGTCTTGCTGGAGCCAAGAAATTCTGAGCTCTCGACCTGGGAGGGGCGCAGTTTGGTCGGGTCTAGTTTTTTGTGTTTCACTCCATAAAAAAGGAACAAACTGATATGTAATGAACCACCTCTCAACAATGGCCCAGGTTGAGATGGTGAGCTTGTATGGGGCCTTTTTTTTGCTTCTTAATATAAAGATACGCAGCTCCTACATATTTGTGAAAAAAAATTCTGAACAGAACGAACAAATTCACAGCCTTTCACATCAAAGCACAAAAGCTACGAACCGGGACTAACCAACCATCCAGTTCACAACACAACACGTCAGTTTGCCACTACTAGTAATGAAAGGGTTTTATCTCTCCACCATCCCACTAATTGCACAACTTAAGCCTTTCCCGGAAGAATTTCGAACCTTACTATGGTCATCGATCAGTCTTAAGTCCACCATCCAATCTGGAGGAAATGGCCATGTTTTGTGCTGAGGCTTTACACTCCCAGGAGGAAACGTGCAGCACACAACACTCTGCACAAAAGGAAATTTCAGAAGAAGCTTGGATACCGAGAAAATAAAGCAAATGCTATTGGAAAATTTTTATTCTTAACAGATGAAATATATTACAGTGTGAACACGAATAAGATATTAGTTTCCAAAGTTCTCACAGACTCACAGCAAAACTAATGCTAAAAGAAATCAAGTGGCAGATGGTTATTGCATTTCACCCAGCAATTGAATTCAATCACGTGGACAAAACCCAAGGAGTGGGAGAGCGTACTCACGCATCTAAAAAGAGAGCCATTGCACAAGAAACGGCAGCCAATCACGTACCTGGACCAAAACTAGGGAGATGGGAAAGCATACTGCTTCATTAAGTTGTTGTATTTATTCGCCAGAAGAAGCTATTGTTACTTTTAGATCAAGTCACCACTCACACTCACGTGGTAAAGTCCCAGGACACGCATATGTAAAGGGCAACCCAGTTCCCTCATCCATCTCAATTCAACACAAACTCACCCCATTCCTTTCACCTTGTCTCACCACCCCTTATTCGTCAACTTCATTTTCTCATAACCCTGTTTCATACCAAGAACAAAGAGCAAAAGCAGCTCACGGAAAAGGTGTGCAAAAATTCACTCACCATGGCATCCTACGACAACATCATCGAGTCCTACAAGAATGCCATCGCCACCACAGCATCGTTTGCGGCATCGCTGATGCTGATGCGCGGCATGCTGAATGAGCTGGTGCCACATGATGTGCGCAACATGCTGCTCTCTCGCCTTGGCTACCTGAGGTCGCACATGTCATCACAGCACACAATCATCATCGAGCAGAAGATTGATGCCTTCACCAACAACCATATCTATACCGCCGTGAAGACTTACCTCGCCACACGCATCAACACCAACATTCAGCAGCACCTGCGTGTCACCAGCATGGATGAAAATGAGAAGATGCTGATTAGCATGGCAGAGGGAGAGCAGATGGTTGACATGTATGATGGCACAGAATTCAAATGGTGTCTCACCTCCCATGATAACCCTACTAGGAGGAATTCTGGCCACAACGATGACGAGAGTCAGCAAGAGGTCCGCTCATTTGAGGTGAGCTTCGACAAGAAGCACAAGGAGAAAGCCCTCAAGTCATATCTTCCATTCATTGTGTCCACAGCCAAGGCCATAAAAGATCAGCAAAGGTCTCTCCAGTTATACATGAATCAATACTCAGAGTGGTCTCCGGTTGACCTCCACCATCCATCTACATTCGATACACTTGCCATGGACCAGAAGCTGAAACAATCCATCATTGATGACCTCAACAGGTTCATCAAGAGAAAGGAGTACTATAAGAGGATTGGCAAGGCATGGAAGAGGGGGGTACCTGTTGTATGGTCCACCAGGGACCGGCAAATCTAGCCTTGTAGCAGCCATAGCCAACCATCTCAGGTTTGATATATATGATCTTGAGCTGACTGAAATTGATAGCAACTCGGACCTCAGGAGGCTTCTCGTTGGAATGAGCAACCGATCCATTCTGGTGGTTGAAGACATCGATTGCACCATCGAGATGAAGCAACGGGAGGAAAGTGGGTCAAATTCAACAGATGAAGAAAAGGGAGAGCACAAGGTGAGTAAGTTTGGAGTTCGAACACATCATACTGGCAAATCCCTTCCCTTATTGTTGATTCCAGAATGACCTCGCCTATTCAGATGCGCTGATCACAATCTATATGTTCTGCACAGGTAACTTTATCCGGGCTTCTCAACTTTATTGACGGATTGTGGTCAACAAGTGGCGAAGGAAGGATCATCATCTTCACGACCAATTACAAGGACCGGCTGGAGCCGGCACTGCTGCGGCCAGGCAGGATGGACATGCACATCCACATGGGGTACTGCACGCCAGAGTCTTTCCGAATCCTTGCTAACAACTACCATTCGGTCGAGTACCATGCCACATATCCAAAGATTGAGGAGCTCATCAAGGAGGTGATGGTGACACCAGCAGAAGTTGCTGAGGTACTAACGAGGAATGACAACGCTGATGCTGCGCTCCATGATCTTGTTGATTTCCTGGAGTCAAAAATGAAAGACAATGAGATCAATACAGAACATAACGATGAAAAACATGCAGCTATATGAAAAAAGAAACATGACAGGGATAGTGATGAAATATGAAGCCTCAGGAATTTGCAAAAAAAGACGATGAATAAATTAGCGAAGGTTGTGAAAACTAACCAAATTGTGTGCATATCTTGCAGATAAGTAAGTTCCTATAGATCATCCATTCGCAAATACGTTCTCATATCAATACTATTTACATTGTATCTTTGGAGCAAACAAGGTGTACTGGTAGTTAATAGCGAGTCCACAGAATAGTGCAAGTGTGGCCTCAACTCTCAACATCAAGTACGATTTGCAATGTCAACATGAGACTTGCTCTCAACATCAAGTACGATTGCAAATATCAACATGAGACATTTATATGAAACTTTGCAGGTGGCTATTATGGCAAAGGAGGAAATCAATTTATACAGATTGGCAAACAGATTTCAGCAGCCAAATGGCGACGCGACGCCGGTGGAAGTGGAATCCTAACACGAGCCTAGTAACTATTAATTTTCTTTCTTTTGCTTTGGCCAGCCTGTTGGCCGCCTGAACGCTTAATCCTAGTTTCCCGTTAATTTTGTTTCTCCGAGTCAGCTTAACGCTGCCTGTACCAGACTATTTCTTCTACCTATCTTATTGAATGGGCAGTGCACCTGCCAGTTTTTCGTCAAAAAAAAACATTTATATGAAACTGTAAAGAAGGTCATCACTCCACCAAACCCAGTCTTGGAAACTAAGACTTGTCGAACAACTTATGTCGTATATCATGCCTTTCATGTGATATCATTCATGCCCGGTGAATTACCTATACTCATGCCTAAAGCAATGCCTTATCAATATCAAGTAAGTTATAAATAAATAAAAAATACAAGACCCCAGATGACATTTGACTTAATGCAAATAAGCACATTGAGGTGAGCTAGAGTTAGTCTTATTATACATCTGAGAAAAGCTTAAAGCAAAAATAATCTCATCAGTTTGCCGAGATTGCAGAAAAGAACTGAACACTTCCATTCTATCAACTTAAAAACAAGTGTAAATACAATGACATAAAACTATTTGAGAAACATGGTCACCAACTAATTAATTCCTGACCAAATAATAGAATAATTAAAACTGAAACTGTGTAATGTTATCTTTAGTTTACCCTAGAGAATACCACAGATGGATTAAGCTAAACATCAAAGTGACGTTTTATGGATCAATTTAACTCCAGATTTACCCTTTTTAGGTTGCAATTTCAAGAATATTTGCATGTTCTAGCCGCTGCATGTAATTTGTGGTAGCCTAGAAATTCTGCATTTCTGCCACAGTGGCAACACCACACACACACAATATCCCTGAAACTAGAGAGAGAAAATTTGCTTTACATGTTTCATTTTCGAGACTGACGATGCTGACATGCACAGTAGTGATAACTATCAAAACTAAAAATGCGTTACTGCTGCAACCCCAACCCCGACTGGTCATTTAAAAAAAAAAAGATTGGTCAATGGTTCAAATTCTCTCAGAATGCCAGAGCCAGACTGCTCGCCATTCCTACGATGCCGTACCAATTGAGGAAACCATTTCACTCAATGATTCGGTTCCATCCAATGCTCTGAATAAGTGCACCCATGGTCTACAGGCAAGGCAAACCAAACCCAACTACTGGCCTCCTATCACGCTCAAACATGCCGCTGAATGCCAACCACTTCACCGGTAAACTCCAATTCCACTGCACCATGTGAAATTCACTTCCAATTTCGGTTTGGAAATACAGCACGCGAGCCTGCACACCTGCTAGGTTGCTATGCGCAGGCAGGGGGGAAGCGACGGGGAGGTGAAGGAGTTTGTTCGTCACCTGGCAGAGGCTCGCCGCCAGCGTGGAGGTCGCCGAGCCCGTCCCCGCCGCTCAGCGCCGCCGCCGGTGCCAACGCCCCGCTCCGCGCCTTCTGTTCCTCTCGGGCTCTCGGCTTGTAAAATGTTGGTCTTCGTAGGGGCATAGATTTCATCAGCTTTTTGCACGACTAGTTTGGGCCTTTCCCAAAGCAGTAGTAGCCCGTTGAGAAATTGATAAGCCCGTGACCAACAAATTCGAAACACCTGGGCTGGATGGTCGTGGTCCTCCCATGTGGAACACTCAAAAGAAAAAGAAAAAAAGGGGCACTCTCCATCTCTCTCGAAGCGTCTTCCTCCACACAGTAGCCCAAGGCGATTCGGAGGCGATTCTCCATTCTTCCGCCGGATCCACCGGCTTCCTCACCTCCGGTGGTCTTTTTTGGGCCCCGGTGGGTTGGGGAAGCTATGGATCCGGTGGGGGATGTATATATTTTCTACCTATACTGTAGCTTTAGGATTAGGGTTGGTGTCTTTCCCGAGCTTCTCCGGAATCGGCCATGTCGTTGGTAGGCGGGTTCCAGTGGTGGCCCATAGGCAAGAGGAGCACAGGTACAGATTCATATGCAGGAGGTTTCGCATCGGCGAGTTTTTCTTCGTTTCATTCCTCTGCGTCGATGATCGGAGCTTCTGTGTGCTTCTTTGGGTTGTCTGTGCCCTTCTTGTCAATGGAATCACCGAATCTGTATCCTTCAATATGGCTTTTGTTCGGAGGAGTTCCGGTGTTTTTGCCGGTGCTATATTCACCGGACTTTTGTCCCTCCTAGGAGTTTTTCCTCGGAGGTTATGGTTCCACTTGCCCCTGTATGTGGGTAGGTGTTCTTGTATCCCCTTTGTGGGATTGCTGCTTGTTGGCCGGAGCTTGTCGGTGTTGCGACTGGCGTCTGTTTCCGGTGAAAGTGGGGTTTGCCCGGGGCGTTCAACGGTTAAACAGCACTATGTGCTACTGATGGGCTTTAAAACAAAAGACTCTTTGTCGATCTGGAAGTCGGCCGGAAGCTTCATTCTGGAACTTCTTCATTGCGGAAGATGGAGGAGGACCAGCTTGTGGCAGCGAAGGTCATCGACGGCGAAGGGCACCGGATGTTCCTGTAATGGACTTGTGTGTAATTTTATTTTCTTTCAGGGGTACCCGGTCAGGGGCTTGGTTGTAAAAGAGCTGTATTAATAAAAACCAACCCTTCTCTCAAAAAAAAAAGAAAAAGAAAAACGAAAAAGAAAAGGAGACAAAGTTTGCATGCCTTCACTGGCATCACTGCCCATCGATATGCTAGTACTCCTAGATGCCGATCAACTGCTTCGTAGTGTCAACATTGCAGCACGACGTTTTCCCTTCCGAGAACCCAAGTTTGGCGCTTGATGCCACAAGACTGCAGAGTTGCACCAACCCTGAACCCTGTGCCGTCAAGACGAATCCATGGCAGCTGCTCCTGAAGCTAGCAATCCACACGGACTGTAAAAGCGAGGAAAGCCCATGTCCCCGCAGTGCCAAAAAAGCAGGCGTTGAGCTGCGCAAACGGACGAACAGCATAACGCCGGGAGCTCTTGCCACTTGGCCCAATCGCGTTCCTAGATCATACTACTGCCATCATTTTCGGTACACGCACTCACCCTGACTGACTCGCGTCAGACGAAACAACCAGATCACTCCCAGTGCAAGCGTGCGACCGTGCTCTGCTCGGGGAGGTCAGACGAAACAACCAGATCACTCCCAGTGCAAGCGTGCGACCGTGCTCTGCTCGCGTCCCCTCCCCATGGTCCCAAAACGATGACACTCCTAGCTTTCAGATCATCAGATGTGACGACGTATAACAGTCCAAGGACATCTGCATTCTTATCATATGAAGAAAAGGCTTGCTCACGTGATCAGCTTGCCTTTTTCGTATGCGTACAATGTGAGGTTGTACGGCTGCAGATCTGATCATGTGGGAAGATTACTCTCTCCCTCTCAATACGTCAAGATTCTTATAATCTCAAGGTGAAAATAGCAGTAGAAACAAAAGATTTATATGCATATATAGAGTAATTGTAGGGGTGAATCCGGGCCTGCATTTTAGACAAATCTTTTAGAGTTGGGGGCACTTTCTAGAATTACTTACTTTGAGACCGAGAGTAGTACCTCTAGAGCCTCCTTAGCTATTGGAATTCAATTTGTCAATCAGTGGTGTGACACTATGTTCAAAAAAAAAATACAGAGATATTAATTTCCACCTAAAATATAAGAGGTGATGTCCATCACATTTTGACAAGCTATGAGTATGCATTCTGCATTTACTTCAACTTGCAGTTAAAAAAGATTGTGCAATAAGTTGTTGATGGGTGTATTCGTGTAGGGGTAAGTGTTGTACATTTATGTTCATGAAGAAAAAAAACTGAGATGACGTTTAGAGGTAGATCTCTAGTCTAGGAAGTGGGGGGCTTATGCCCCTTGTCCGTAGACCGTAGCTATATTACAATATATTCCTTTTAAATTTCATTATATAACAAGTTTTTTTTTAATTGCATCTTAACAAGATAACCTCTCCAATTTCATGCATTGGAGTTTTACAAGATAACCTTTTCAGTTTCATGTGGTTCTGCTAAACTTATGATATTTCTCTTAAGTTTCTTGGGTCTGCTAAACTATACATGTGTTATAAATAATGTTGGTGCACGCATTCATGTTATGTCCAGATAATTATGTTTTACTAAGTTTGAACTAATCATTCTACGTAAACAAAAGAAACAGAAAGTATTTTGTCTTCTAACAAAGTACTAAAGCTCTGTGTCTGTGTCTATGAATTCACGTTGAGGGAGGGGGGCAACTAAAAAATATTTATATGTTTATGTTTCGTGATTAACGGAGAGCATGTCCTGTCCTGTAGACATTTCATGGTTAACCCACCCTCAACGTGAATTCATAGACAAAAATTGATCAAAAGTAGCTAATCTATTATATGAATATCTAGTAAAAAGAACCACCACGTTCGCGAGGAATGGCTATAACTTACCACATTAATAAGAGAAAATCACCTACCATTGTCATTATAAAAAAATAACCAAAATACCCCTTCACTTGTTTTCTAAATTACCATTATCATTATAAAGAAGATAGCCCAAAATACCTTTTCACATTTTTTAAATTAAACACTATTGCTATTATGAAAAAATAGTCTAAAATACCGATATATAACATAAATTCGCATTTCATGACGATCAATATAAAATAATTATGTATAGAAATAACAATGATACAACATGAATAAGTTGATGAGTGGTTAAATACAATATTAATTGGATTGTTAGTACTCGCGGATCATCAAGTGTCATAACAGATGCTCATAACACTATTATGCCAACATAGCCCGTTCTTTATCTAATATGAGCTATGGAATATTTTCAGGAACACCATTGCACATTCTGACATTTCTAGTACTGAAGCGATGTTCATTTGGGCAGTAGCCAGTAAGCAATAAAATTTTCCAAGATGATTTACTCGCATTGACTCAGCAGAGATTAGCAAGGGCTGCAAGGCCCTGTCGTTGCCGACAAGAACCGCATGCATGCCTATACTGACAAAAAGCTTGCGAGCTTTTGCGCAGGCACTCACGATCGCGGCACTCAGCATCGCAAGTGCATTGCAAGGGATCTATAGACTTTGCGACCGTTTCGGTGAGCTGAACGAATCTGAACTCCAGTTTAATAGTGCGTGTTTAGGTACGTCTTAGAGCATGTTTGGATCCACTCTTATGACTAAAATTAGTCAGACTAGTAGTTTTTAGTCACCTTCCTGTTTGGATTCTATGACTAAAGAGCATTAAAGTCTAGATTTTTTCTCTCTCCCTCTTCCCTCTCCCTCTCTTGCGTAGATGTCAACAGAAAGCGTAGAGAGTAGAGAGGAGACGGCGGCGCGGCCCGGGCGGGCGACGGCACGGTCCGGGCGGGGCGGGCGGCGCGGCGCAAGGAAGCTTCAGGGAGGAGGCGAAGGGGATAAGATGCGGTAAATAAGGAGAGAGATACTAAAGAAAATTTTAGCTGGCCCAAGGGAGACTAGAGACTAGACTAGTTTTAGTCAATTTTTAGTCTTACCTGTTTGGAAATTTAGTCATTGAAAGTGACTAAATTTAGCCTGACTACTTCTAGTCACTGGGATCCAAACACCCCCTTAGACTGACTTCAACAGCAGCTGCAAAAGGCGACGCAAACGCAAAAATGCTCTCCGCCGGACACTGTACACGCTCTGAACCGTCTCCAACAGAAGAGGCAAAGCATGAGGCATCTTTGCCTCCGAGGAGAGAGGAGATGTAAACATGCGTCGCCTCTCTCCTCGATGCGCATCGGCGTGCCACAGCGTGGTGATGGAGCGGGTGCACGAGCTCGCGAGGAGGCTGGCGCAGCGTGGGGCGGCAGCGCGGCCTGCTTTGCGGACTCGGCCGCCTGTGCTCGCAGTGACGTCCTTGGCCTTCGCGGCGCGGAGCGCGGCGGTGCGCGCAAGGGACGAGCGGCGGCGACGCAGGGCGCGGGGCCGAGCCACGGTGACGAGGCACGCCCCTGTGCCTCCTCCGGCCGCCGACGCCACACCAGGATCCACCGCCTCCATCCACGGCCTCCACCAAGGCCGCGTTGGAGACGGCGAGCAGGAAAACGGCGAGCAGGCGGGCCCAAGCCATGGCGGGCAGGAAGACGCGTCATCCTCGCAAAATGGATGCCGGAGACCAGCAAAATGGATCGATTAACTAGTGTAGAAGGTAATTCAGTGATCAATTTGGTCAATTTCATAGTTTGCGCCGTCAATTTCGCGGATTCATCGCCATTGGACGAGCAGGGCGAGGACGAGCGGGGCGCCGCGCAGGCTCGCACAGCGGGCCTGGCGGGCGGGCGAGCGCGAGTGCGTACGCGGGCGCGCGTGGCTTGCGGCGGCCGGCGGCGGGGCGCGGGCGCTAAGCTCCAGTGCGGGAGCGTCGCGAGCGCGAGGCAGGTGCGGCGGCGGGCACGGGCCGCGGGCGGGAAGCGCCAGTGCGGGAGCGTGCGCGGGGGCGCCAGCGTGCGGCGCCTGGCTGCGGGGGCGCGGTCGGGCGAGCGCGAGTGCCTGCGCGGGTCGCGCGGGGCGTTCGGCGGCGGGCGCGGGCCCGGGCGCGCATGCCTCGTGCGCACGGGTTCGCACAGGTCCCGTTTCGGCGCTTTCTCGTGCGCGCATTTTGCGGCGGCCCGGCGGGGGGGGGGGGGGGGGGGCGCGAGTTCGGACGGTTTGCACGGCGTCGAGCGGAGCGGGGCAGCGACGCGAAGGAAATGCCGTCTCTCTGTTGGAGAAGCTGCTCTGCGAACCCAACGCAAAACCCTGTGTATGCGATGCAAAGGTGAATTTGGCTCTCAAAAATAGCTACCTTTGTTGAAGTCAGTCTTAGCCTGGCAGTTTCAGAATGTGCGCGCTGTAGTGGGGCTCATGGCGCATGTGGTTAGGAGGAATCAAAGCCCTTGCTGATGCAAGATTCAGAGATTCTTCTGCAAGCTTTGGTTTCTCAAGTGTTTCCTAGGAGCAAATGGATTCTCTGCAGCGTTTCTAGGCAAGTGGATTATCTTCAAACGGCATGAAACCAGTTAGTGGAGATCCTGCTTGCATAAGGAGCTTTTGATGTGATGCAGAGATTCTTAATTTGTGCAAGTTTCATTCAAATCAAAATAGGAGCAAATGTTTGGGGTGATACCATGTACTATCACGTCTGCAGAAATACCGGATTAAAAACGAGAGAATGTTCCCAAGTTGGTACTGTGAACAATACTGTTGTTCGACAGACAGGAAATTAATGCACTCTTTAGGAGCACTTCTACTCGATGTGTGCAGTACAACGGTCAAGTTCATGTACAGGTACTATTGACCGAACAGAATCGTGGTCATGAAAATTGCGAAAATAGACAAACTGATCATATAAACCAATGAATACAATACGATTTATTATTGCTGTAAGCATCACCAAGCCTCCTCAACGGAGGCTTTCCGCGTGCCACTAACAAGATATCAAAACATCTGACTATCCAAGCAGATTACATCGAGCGATCAAGAATCTAGAGGACGCGGTCGGAGTGCGACGGCAGGCGGCGGAAGAAGTTGAATCCGGCGGACGGCATGTCGCCGCGGAACCTGGGGTGGCGGAGGTAGTAGAAGCCCATCCCCAGCAGCAACACCTTGAAGGGCACGGCGTAGAGCACGAGCGCCGCGAGCAGGCACGCCACCGCGAACAGCATGGTGGCGCGCGGGTCGCGCCACGACAGCAGCGCCTCGACGCGCTCCCCCTGCGCGGCGACGTCGCCGAGCAGCGTCTGCGCGCGCGCGGCGACGGCGCGGAGCCGGTCGTACCGCATCCGGACCACGTCGGCGGGGCGCGCCGAGGGGATGCCGTCGAACTCCTCGTCCAGCTCGTCGGGACTGACGCTGTCGACGTGGGAGAGGCGCGGGTCCATGCCGGTCGGGCCGCGGGGCCGCGCCCGGTAGCGCCAGAGCAGGACGAGGAAGAGGTAGAGGCAGACGGTGGGGAGTATCATCTCCGGGCAGAGCACGACGGCGACGAGCAGCGCGTGGACGAGCACGGTGGTGGGCGGGTGCGCCCAGGTGCGCACCCGGTGCGCCCACTTGACGGCGGTGGCGACGTGGGAGAGGCAGCCGACGACGCGGAACCAGTTGGCCTTGCTCCGGCGCATGCTCCACGAGTGCGTGTCCGTGTCCAGCAGGTACTGCACCACCTCCGGCCCAAGCGGCGGCTCCGACCGCGCCAACCGCCCCGACACGATGCGCATCGCCGTGTGCCGGAGGACGTCCTGCTGCGCGGGGCCCAGCGGCTTCACGTAGTGCATCCGCGGCAGCAGCGGGCTGCCGTACGCCTGCATCAGCGTCAGCCACGACGGGCAGGTGAAGCGGATGGCCAGCTCCAGCTCGCCCATCTTGCGCACGCCCACCGGATGCACCGCCGTGAGCGCGAAGGTGTTTGCGTACACCCGGTTGATGTCCAGCGTGGAGAGCCGAATGCGGAGCTTCCCGATGCGCGAGTCCTTGGTCTGCTTCCCGGGGTCGCCGCCGCCGCCGTCAGCCTTGTAGCGGACGTTGTCGAAGACGGCGATGGTGAGGACGGTGCAGGGGTCGAACACGTCCCACGCGAACTGCTCGTTCCACCGCGGGTTGAACTGGTCCAGGATGGTGCGCGTGCGCGCCCACTTTGGCCCGTACTTGAGCACCACGTACGCGTCCGTCGACCCGCTCGAGCCGTCCTTGGCGATCTTCATCGGCACCAGGTTGCCCGCGCCGCGGACGCCCACCTCCAGCATCCCCACCGGCGGCTTCGACAGGTGCTTGGACGCCGCGCGCACGTCGCTCGCCACGTTCGCCGCCTCGTCCAGCACGTGGTACCCGCCCTCCAGGCACACGCGCACGTGCACCCGCCCGGCGTACGGCCGGGCCTCGTCGCCGCACAGGTTCAGCCACCGGACGGCGGCTCCACGCGGTCGTCCGCGCGCCGGTGCACCGTGGAAAGGGGCACCCGCGCCTGGCCCACCGGCTGCCCGGAGAACACGTCCTCCACGGCGACGGTCAGGAAGGGGTCGAACGGCTCCGCGGCGACGAAGAGCAGGTCCTCGTTCCAGCTCGGGTTGGACGTGCCGGCCGCCGCGCTGCCGAGCGGGACGCGCCCGGTCTTGAACACCTGGCCGCCGAGCTGCGCCTTGACGTACAGCTCCGGGAACGCGGGGCCCATCTGCTGCTTCGCCTTGGCGTCCGGCGGGGACGGCAGCCGCAGGTCCTGCGCCTGGATCACGCTGAGGCGGAGGTACCAGAGCTTCGGGGAGAGGTAGGCCTTGGAGCGGGTGTGCACCAGGTACCCACCGGAGTCGGACTGCCACGCCTCCTGGAACGCCTCGTCGACCTGCGTGCCGACCCAGACGGCGAGCATGACGTCGCACGCCGCCGCCGCGCCGCCCTGATCGGAGTGGTGGCCCTCGAGGGTGTACCACTGCGGCGCGAGCGCGCTGTCCGGCGGCGACCGCTTGGGTACCTCGTGGAGGTCGAAGGAGACGGACCCGAGGTTAGGGTCCGGGAGAACAGGCTCCCCCTCCTTCTCCGGCTTCTTGGCCTCCTCGTGGACCGTGACCTCCAGCGAGGTGTCCGTGAGGCTGTCCTTGTGGAAGGCGAACACCAGGTCCCACTCGCCGCCGGCCGTGGCGGCGCGCGTGCGCACGGCGTGGGTGCCGATTGTCAGCTGCGCGTACAGCGGCCGGGCGTCGCCGCCGCCGCCGTGGCGCTTGGCCTTGAGGAGCCGGACGAAGAGGTACGGCACGCGGTCCACCAGGTCGTACGAAGCGCTGGCGCCCGACGCGGCCATGCTCTTGTCGGCGGCGCTCTGCGGGCGGATCTCCAGGTCGCCGGCGACTCCGGCGACCGCCAGCTCCTTCTTCGACGGCGAGGGCGGCGGCGCCAGCTTGGACGGAGAGGGCGGCGGCGCGTCGGCGTCCTTCTTGCCTTCGTCTTTAGCCTTGCCTTCCTCCTTGGGCTTCTCGCCGTCCTTCTTCCCCTTCTCCGGCGACTTCTTCTTGTCGCCCTTGTCCTCCTTCTTGTCCGCGGCTTCTGGCTTCTTCTCCTCTGTTTTGGCTTCCTCTGCTTTCTTCTCCTCGGCGGGCGCGGCGTCCGGCTTCTTCTCCTCCGCCGGCTTGGCAGCAGCAGCAGCAGCGTCATCTGGCTTCTTCTCCTCTTTCGCCTCGGCCGCCGCCGCCTCCTCCTTCTTTTCCGCGGGATCGGAGGCGGCGCCCTTCTCTTCCGCGGGCGGCGCGGCGGGCGGAGGCGGCGCCTCGTCGACGAACCAGATCTTGAGCCCGATCTCCCCCTTGATCTGCGAGAAGACGCTCCGCTTCTCGAGCGGGTAGTAGATGAGCGTCTCGTCGCCCTCCTTGGCGAAGGAGGCGCCGGCGACCTTGACCTTGCCGAGGAAGGTGCCGCTTCGCCGCCCGCTGCCGGTGGCGGCGATGGCCTTCTTGTCGTTGTAGAGGTTGAGCTCGAGCGTCTCCCCCGCCATGGCGTCCGGGTCGTGGACCAGGAACTCGAGGCGCTCCCCCCACTGCGGGTTGAGGTCCCGCGGCCGCGTGGCGGTGCGGCGGCGCTGGCCGTCGAAGTCGACCACGGCGTACGCGCACGCCGTGCCCTGCCCGTCCTTGGGCATCAGGTTCCGCGCGTTGCAGACCTCCACCACCACCCGCCGCCGCGCCCCCTCCGCCACCATCGCTGGCGCCGCCGGGGTGGATTCCGGTGGAAAGGCTACTCGATCGTCGGAAGCTTCTGCTACGGGATGCGCGTGCTGAGAGAGGCTTGAGAGAATATGACCGTTGGAGCGGAGAGGTGGAGAGAGAGTGGGCTGCGGGAGAGCGGTGGTGGCGGGGGTTTAAAAGGAGGCGACGGGCGGGGCAGGTAGGGCCAGCGGACACGTCGGACAGGGGTGCGCGCCACGTGGGCCGGGAGGCGGTGCGGGCACGGAGACTTGTCCCGTAGCGAGCGCGGCAGGAGGCGGTGGCGTCGCACCGGGTCGCATGGGTTTGGACGGGACGGGAAAGGTTTCGACTGCGACCGTGAGGTTAACGGCAACGGCATTGATGCGACGGGACGGGACACGAGAGGAAGCAGCGGCGGCGGAGATCCCGCGCCCCCGGGCGGCGTGCGCGGCTCGGCGTGCGCCTGTTCGCGTTCCTGCGCACTCGTGCAGTCGTGCTTGCGTTGAGTTCGTTTTCGGGGTCGGTGACGTGCTGCTGGGCTCTCTGTCAGGTGGCCGTGATCCACACGGACAGAGCATTGTCCGTTCTTGCGTACACTCCACGAGTGTTCTTTGTACGTATCGCGTTCGAAGCAGCAGGTACACTCACTCAGACCCGGTGCTCCAACTGGTGCTTGTAGAATCTGTACCAAGAGAAGTTTGTATGAACACCTTCTTAAGGAGGGTAGGACGGACCTGACACACAACTGTTTGGCACCCATGGAAAGAGGAGTATTGCTAATGTGTTGTGTGTTTACTATAGGAGTAGTACATCGTCATCTGGACCGTTGACACATTTGTCCACATGAAATGAAAGACTATCATTATTTTTGCTTGATCTTCTTCTTCTTCAAAATCACATGAATTAGGTGCTAGCACTTGACGTTCGGGTTACCCGAAAAACTTGGGTCATGTTTTTCGGATTTTTGAAATTTCTGTTTCCATAATCAATACGAAATTAACCTAAGAACACAACGACCCGACATCTCTGCTACCTGAAAATTTGGGTTCGGGCAGGTATCCCATAATCTATGCACAAGTCAGTTTATAATGTACTGCTCTGCAGTCTGCACAAGACATGTATGTGACGTCGAGTGCTGGATGGTTGGAGACCGGCTCTACGCAACGGATCGAACGGGCTCTAGTAGTACATGTGAGTAGAAGTATATGGGACGCAGCCGTTGGAAAACACAGCGCACTGCAGCAATGCTTGAGCGCTCGTACGCAGCATGGCCGCCAATCGCCGAAAAAACGGTCGCATTGCTGCGCGCCTGGGGTATTAAATCCCGGTCCACGTCGATCCACCAGTATGCACTTTCCCGGCCGGCAAGTTCACAGTTTGGTCGGTGGCGGCTAGCTAGCCCGCCTCAGCAGCTCCTCCGCTCTTCCACCTTTGCAACGGCGTCTACGACCCCACACCCGCCACCACTGCTCCGCGCGGCGGCCCCCTTCGATCCCCCGGCCAACGGCGAATGGGGTATGGCTGCATGCATGGACCAGACGTCTGCAGATGAGATGCCGTTGTACGGACGTGGTGAGAATGGCATGCCGTCGCAACGTTCGAGTGCAAATGCTCTCCATCTTTCGTTGCGACGCGCGCGCTCCCTCCCTCGCCGGAATGGACGACGGCCACGCCGTAGCCGATCTCGCCGCTCGATGGTCGATGGAGATCCATCGGTGCGTCACAAACGCAGCAGAGCCTTTTGCCGCATTACGTACGTCATGGACATGGACCTTGTGCTACGTCGTCAGTGATCAGGGATTCAGGGTGGATCGGTCGCACGTGCGCAGTTAGTACATTGCGTACCTCGTGGAATACAAAGCGCGCTGGCGTAACCAACGCTCGTACACGTACCTGAACCCTCGCGACTTCAGCTGACCTGGAGCAGGCAAGCTTGCTCTGCTTGCTATCGCTGATCACGTGCTGCAACCTGCAACCGTCTCCGTCTGGTACCGCTCGTGCATGCTCGCCTCGCGTATAACCCCAACCGCGCGCACCACGTCGACGACGCCTCGACGCATCTCTGCATGCAGTTTTGGATCCCACACACAGCTCTGGTCTGGCGCCGCCGACGCCGAGCATGTTCCTTGGTTTGTTCCTTCTGTGCACATGATTTCATTTGTACTTTAGTTATAAACTTAGCTGCTATTTGCAGGCTAAAGCCCATGCCCCTTTGTCCAGGTAATTAACCAGATTAACTAGTGCTATTGCCTCTGTCAGCATCGTACGGCCTGCACAGTGAACGGACGGACGTGACAGACGACAACAGCTCTTTCTCAACGGCTCTCGACTTGGTAAAACGCAGTTAGCAGGTTATATGTATTGTTGCGCGCTGGAGCCAACGCGCTGCTGTATGTAAATGTCGGGTCTGGATGATTAATTCGTTGTTAATCTGCTTATCTGCAGGCGGCACTGAAAACCACGCACAAGAGCGAGCAGAGGTACGCGGCTGAATGGTTCTCGACGTGAAAATCACGACGCTCTGTGCATTGGATTACTGTATAGCCCCCCTTTTTTTTACTCATACGGTCAAATGTTCAAGCTATGTTTTTCAGATAATAGAAGAACATTCCGGCCTTTACCTCAAAGAGGCTTGAGACGAAATTTAGTAATACGCTTATGGATTAGATATGTCTCTTCATTCAAATTTGTTGAAGTTTGATTCCTATTGTGGCACGGTGCTGATGTGCTGCAAACTTTTGGAGGTCCTTAGTGGCATTTCTTAGCTGTAGTTGTCTTGGTTTCTCTGGGACCATTCTTGTGGTTTAATTGGACGGCAATTGTTAGCCGGTTTTCATTCGATTTGTTCTTGGTCGTCTTGGTTCTTTGAGTCGGTCTACAATAAAACTTCTCTTCTTCTTAATAAAATACGTGCTCCGCACATTCTAAAAAAAAAGCCTAGTGTTCCGCTAAATATTTCCATAGTTAATTAGAGCTTTACACATTGAACTAACAGAAGACTAACCATGTTGATGTATTTTTTTTTCTGCGAAAATGTTGATGTAAGTTCACATAAATAAGTCATCATTGTTGTTTTTTTTTTTTTTTTTGAAAGTAGAATATTTTCCTGCTTTTATTGAAAGCAAATAAAAGGTTCAGGCCACATCTCCTCCGGGATTACCGGATTACAAGGTGAAATACCAGAAAAAACTGAAACGACTCCTGCTACTCTTCTATTGTTCAGCGAGCACACACCGTACATCATTACATGAAGCTCTCATGTTCTTGTACTTCGCTTCTTGATTGTTTATACGAGCAGAACCATTGCTTGAGAGTATTTAGCTTCTCGTCCAGCTTCAGCTTGTCTTGCTCCTTCAGTAACGCCTTCCATTTCTGTAAGGCAAAGAAAAGTTTGTATAGAATCTCATCAGCAGACCTAGGAAATTTCTTTTCAATTGCCATTTTGTTCCTAAGTTTCCAAATTACCCATATAGTTACAGAAAAACAATAAACCCCCAGATCATAGTCCTGCACCCCCATTGGTAGCCAAGTTTCAAAAAAATTATTTAAACTGCTTGGCATCCCTTGCCAACCAAAAGCCTCTCTGTAACAAGACCAAACAAGCCTAGAGATATAGCAGTTAAACAACACATGGTCATTTGTCTCAGGGATATTGCAGAGAATGCAATTCCTGTTCCCCTTCCAACTCTTCTTTTTCAGTTGCACCCCAGTTTGTAACCTGTTCTGATATGCCAACCAAAGGAAGACTTTAAGTTTCATTGGAATTCTACTTTTCCACATCTTCTCCATTCTACTGGATTTCACACCTCTGAAGATTAGATGCCTGTACATAGATTTAGTGGTGTATACCCCAGATTTTTCAAAGGCCCATTTGACCTGATCTCTCTCATCATTCAGAGAGACTTCTTCAAGTTCAGTCATCAGTTCTTGCCACTCTGCAAGTGAGTTCTGATTTAGGTTTCTTCGAAGCTGTATATCCCAGGTTTCTCCATCCCAACAGTCTCTCACCACACATTTTTTGTACCTACAAATCTCAACAATTCTTGGATAAGCAATCCTGAGTGGACACGCACAATTCCAGTAGGAAACAATTTCCAAATCGGGTTCAGTAATTTGACCTAACATATACTACTACCAACAATCTACTTCTACTTTTTTTTTTTTGAGATCAACTTTTCTTTTTTTTTTTTGGGAGATGATAGTAGAGTCGAACAGTTGTTCTAAATGCTTTCACGTTTGGCGCAGCCCCGAATGGCCAAATGGGCTTCATTACCTCGCTAGGCCGAATAGACTTGAAAAGCCTTAAGAAGATACCGGCCCACAGAAAAAGGTGCACCGAACTGAAACTGAAGTCACAAACCCAGCATTTCTGCAGACGTCATTAACGCAAAACCGGCCGAGGAAAATCGAAACCCGTCCAAAAAATAAATCCGCCCGAGTAAAAATTCGTCGTCGTCTCGCCCTCGCCTCCTCCCACAGCCTCCGCCACTCACCCCTTCCGCTCGCCCCCAAATCGTAAACCCTAGCCAAGCTCGAGAGCCCCTGCAGCCATGGGCGCCAGTCGGAAGCTGCAGGGCGAGATCGACCGCGTCCTTAAGAAGGTCCAGGAGGGCGTCGACGTCTTCGACAGCATCTGGAACAAGGCACGCACCCCCGGCCGCCATCCCCCGCCACCGGAATTTTTCTCGCGATTTTTGTTTGACGGGTGTTCTGGATGGAGGGTTTCTGCAGGTTTATGACACCGAGAATGCGAACCAGAAGGAGAAGTTCGAGGCCGACCTCAAGAAGGAGATCAAGAAGCTGCAGCGGTACAGGGACCAGATCAAGACGTGGATCCAGTCAAGCGAGATCAAGGACAAGAAGGTGAGACCACCGGCTCCGGCCTCCCACAGCTAGCATCCCTCTCTGTGCGTGAGGGATTAGGGAAGTGCTCGTGATGCAATGCTCGGCAGCTGCAATGCTGCTTGCTGTGACTTATGTTCCATAAACCAGTTATGCTGATCTGCTTAGTTATTTGTGTGGGTCGAGGTTTGTGGAAGAAGCTCTATTTCACCGTGTCACGTCATATGGATCGTGATTGGTCACCGAGGACCTTGCTTGAATGGACACTGGTTGGTGCATGCACAACTACTTCTATAGTCGGTTGCATATGTATAGCGTAGTATGGGATAGGAACGAAGAGGTTATTGTTAATAAGGCTCTCTGTTCTTTTGCCATCTTGGTGTTATAGATTTGTCGTTTTCGATAATTTCCTGTACCAGTCTGTTCTTTACTTTTTGAGCCCTCAGTTTTTGTCATTACTCGTAGGCTTTTCTGCTATCAAGTTTGTCGGCGAGTCCAAGTGTTTGCTAGCTTACAGTAGATACCTGTGCTGGTAGCTGAAATTTTTAACAATCAGACTTGAGATCCACTTTAAGCGTGAGCGTTCCCTTCATTTTTCTTTTCATGGTACACATTGATATTTAGGATTAATGTTGAATGTGTATGCGTTTTGTTCGTCATATTTGGTAAGAGTAAGAATAATAATCCATACCTGTCAGTTTAGAGTAAACATCTGAGTTTTTTGCTTTCTCCTATGGGCTGTCTGCCTGGTGTAGTGGGTTTGATGCAGCGAGATTTTGATGCCAACTCTATCACAATTTTAAATACTAACATACTGAGTTCGTCCCACCACTTCAAGCAAGTTTGAAAATAATGCCATTCCTTTTCAAAGCGCAAGAATGACAGTGGGTTTTTCTTTTCTGAGAGAAGGCTGATGACATATTAAGCACTACAAATATAGTTTCTATTGTGATCAAATAGATAATACAGAGGGTCTATTACATAGTTAGTCTCTGTTGGGAGATATTGTGGTTTACTGGTTTATATTCTTGGGGTCCTAGGGAATACTGGAAGAGTCTGGCCTTTGTGGAGCCTTGTTAGTATCCACCTTTAAATGTGATATTACTGTCCATAGCTTTTTCCTTACGATGCAAGGTTGTTGGCTTGCATCTTACTCTGCTGGTTTCAAAGGATGTGACTGGACTTATAAGTTGTTGAAACCATATTGATACACATGAATTCCCTTCACTTAGGCCACTTTTTTATTTGCTATGATTCGCTCGAACTTCACATATCGCCAGCAGAATTTTATTCAAAGATTTTAAAGCCCCTTCTGATTCTTGTGACGGTGAGTTGATGCAGATTGGTTATGGCTCTTATGTCATAGGAGGCTTCCTGCGGTATTTGTAATATTTTGTAGTTGGTAAGCTAGTGCAGCTATTCAAAATCATGCTGTGGCATATATATATAATGTTTTCATTGGGTCTGAACAAGAATGATAACATTTTTCTGAAATGTTGTATGTTTCCTGATTTTGGAATTTACTACAATGTTGTTTCATTTTCGCATTTTACAATGTCTTTTTGTTGGTGAAATAATGTTTCTTCATATGATATATATGTCTGCACTTAAGTCGCTCTTAGCTTGTTGTTCTGGTTTTAATCCATTGCAATATATGTTGACTTAGGTTAGTGCCTCTTATGAGCAGGCTCTTATGGATGCCCGAAAGCAGATTGAACGAGAGATGGAGCGGTTTAAGGTTTGCGAGAAGGAGACTAAAACCAAGGCCTTCTCAAAAGAAGGGCTAGGTCAGCAACCAAAAACTGTAAGCCCTTGAATTCTTTCGTTTGCGCTATCACACTGCCCCTATGTTGGTGTTACCTATTCAGGTGTTTATATAACGTTTTATTTCTAAAAGATTTTTATAAGTTACTCTATTTTGTTTTTCTCGGAACATTGTAAAGTATTGTTTCTCTGGTATTGCGGTTCAGTCTCGCGTTCCTCTTAAATATTCAAACTTTTATGTTGACTAGCAAAATGACCGTGCGTTGCAACAGGACAACAATCAAGTACAAGGGATGATCTTCTCATAAGAATCTAAGATAGAAATTTGCCCTGCATTGCAACGAGAAAAGTTTACAAATAAATAAAATTCACTCAAGGTCCTGTGGAACACCCTACACTTAAATTCAATATAATTTTTTATAATTGTATTTTTCTTGTGTTTGGATTTCATCATTCAAATTTGAGACCCGAATCAAATGAAAACCAGAAAATAAAACATAAGCTTTGTTTTCCTCTTGGTCGAAACCTATCTCCGATGCAACCTACACTTGGCCCAGCCCACCGTTCTTCATTTCCATTGGAAATTGCAGACAAGGCCGCACCTCTTTTCCTTTCGCTATTTCCCTGGTCCATCACGGCTCAGTCTGCTATTTCCCCTTGGGTAGTTCTATCTTTTCCGGTGATTTTAAATCAAAAAAGAAAAGAAAATGATCTCATATAATATAGTCGGTTTGGGCATTTTACCGGTGTCTACGCTGGTTTCATGGGCATTTTAATGAAGCCCAATGTTACGTGAGCATTTTACCGAAGCCCGCTGATTTCTTGGGCGAAATAGAAAAAAATCTCAGCTAACACATGGCCACCCTACCTCGCACCCGATACTCATCACAGCCGTTCCGCGCGCCCTTCACACGTTGGCATGCGCCTCTGCCGAGCCCCAACGCCACCCAATCCCTACGGTCAGCCTTCGTCACTAGTCATATACGTTTAAACCTGGATTAGGAAACATCTGGGTACTCATGTAAACAGAACCTTTGGAGTCCGAATTTGGCTTGTGACTACGTAACGTAGGTGCATGTACGGGCAGACCGATAACCACGCTCAGCCCATGCGCGTATATACGGGAATCCAAATCGATTTCGATTCCAACTCTCGGCAGGCTGAAAGACGAAATTAACGTCTGATGATGGCAGACCCAAGGGGTCTGACTCAATTAGGCAGCCATGTCACTTTGATGAGCCTTTTTTCCCCTCGAATAAGCAGGGGAGCTGCGTATCTTTGTATTATAGAGAGGGAAAAAAGGCTCGTGTACAATACCAACTCATGCCAGGACCATACATGAGTTAGTTAAAACTGTATTATCTTTGATGAGCCTTTTTACGTAGCAGAGAAATAGAACTGTGCCTATTATTCAACGTTTGCATAGGAGACACAATCATGCACTGATTTTGCAAAGACTTCCAGAAATTCTTAGGACGCTTTACCTGAACTTTGAGTTTACTTCACGCATTAGCACAATTAATAAATAGCTAAATAATCAATTGCTCGAGGCTGTATGAATATTTTAAGGTCCTGCCTTAGTGTATGATCAGATGTCGGCATCATTTTCTTGGTCTTTCCCTAAGTTCCCTGCTGACTGCTGCTCATACTTGGGTCGTGGCTGATTGTTTACACATGGCAGTCTAGTGCTATTTTCTTGGATTGCCTTGCACCTCATTATCTTGCAGCTTCTGTTCCATCTATTTATTTCTTATTCGTTGCAGGATCCCAAAGAGAAGGCAAAAGCTGAAACGAGAGACTGGCTTAACAATGTGGTATGTTGGAAATGGTGCACGCCCAGCCCTGTGTTCTTATGTGTTCTGCTTTGATTCTACACACGCTCAACTGAAACAAAAAACTGAATTGCAACAATATTATATATTCTAATTCTTTCCTGGAGCTGATATACAAACAGATCTATATAACAGTTTTGTTGATCTGAGTGTTGCAATTTCTAAAGATGTTGTGTTAGTATGTCTATTGATGTTTTCTATTATGCGATTTTGTAATGAATGATGATTTCTTGTGTGGCTATTATTTGTTTCTGTTTGCAAATGTACGATTTCTCTAATAAACTTATTGGGCATTGCTATATTTTTACAGGTTAGTGATTTGGAAAACCAAATTGATAACTTTGAAGCGGAACTCGAAGGACTTTCAATTAAAAAGGGAAAGCAAAGGCCACCCCGTTTGGTATGATTAGTTGTATTACATGGCAAATTTATCATGCTTTACTCTTTAGCCTATATAGAACTTGTTTCAAATGATCTCTATTATAAACAAAATGATTTTGCATTATCAGGTACATTTAGAGAAATCTATTACGCGGCATAAAGCTCATATAAAGAAATTGGAGTCAATTTTGAGGCTTTTGGATAACGAGGAGTTGAGTCCTGAACAAGTTAATGATGTTAAAGATTTCCTGGAAGACTATGTTGAGCGTAACCAGGTTTAGTTCTCATCTTATTTAACATTCATTATATCATCTTTGATATATTTGAGTGGCGCTTGTGGTAGACTTCAGCTATATACTTTGGGTCTTATGTTCTTTTTGACTTTATTCAGGAAGACTTCGATGAATTCAGTGACGTTGAGGATCTGTATAGCACATTGCCTATGGAGAAGGTTGAAGCACTTGAAGATATGGTTTCACTTGCTGCTTCGGCTCTTGTTAAAGTACGCTGTAATGCTGGTTATACTTATTGTGATTCCTGTGATTGTGTTAAAAAGGATTAACATTATTATGTGGCTGCTGTAAACATGGCTGTTTCTGTAGTAGATGTCTTTCCTCTTGTCTGTTGTCATGTTTTAGTTAAGTACACTTTATCTTTTTTTTGAGCCATGTTTCATGATTGGCAGGGTGTTGCTTCTGTTTCGACAAGTGCAGTTTTAAGCTCGAAGAGTTCGGTTGCAAGTTCAACATCTCAGGTATGTACTGCCAGTTGTTATTAATTATGTTAGGTTTGGATATGATATGTAGTTTTATATATTGAAAACCCACTTCATTTTTAGCATTTGCGATGTCAGCTTTGTTAACAACCGTGCTGTTTCTTTCATGTAAACTTTCAAGTCTAGTATTGATGTGACCCATTTTCTATAAAGTTACCATTTGGATTTCTATGTGTTTTGTTTCTCTGTTGATATTAGGGAATTTTGTTTCAGGTTGTTTCTCTGTTGCTATTAGGGAATTTTGTTTCAGGTTTCCTAATACCTGATTTTTGTTATTATTTATTTGTTTGCTGACTTACCAATTATGTACACATTCTTTTCAGCCTACTGTATCGACAGCTGCTTCACAAGGCACATCGCAAGATCAAACAGAGGAAACAGTTTCACAAGAAAGCAACCCTGATTCTGCACCACAGACACCACCTTCGAAAGGTGGAAATCTTGGACCTTCAGTGCCAGTTGTGCCCATTGCTGTCACTACTGGTACTGTGCCGGCTTCAGTATCGACGGATACTATTAGTTCCCCTGTACGGCCGACTGTTCCTGCCACAGCAGCTGCAGTACTCTCTGGTTCTGCTACTGCACGGAGTGCTTCTGAGAGTACACCTGCTGTCACATCAACTGCTGTTACGTCAACTGTGGCAAGTTTATCTAGCAGCTTGAAGGATGATGACAGCATGAACTTTCCTCCACGAAGACCATCTCCTGCTATTACTGAACTTGGAATCGGCAGGGGCATACCTCGGGGAATAACTAGTCAGACATTAGGTTCAGCTCCCATAAGTATAGGTCCGCTCCCAGGAAATGGATCGGTTAGTGCTCTCCCTGCAATAAATGACTTCCCTAAAATAAATCTATCGAATACTGATGAGAGGATTAACAATGGTGGTTTCTCTCAGCAGTTGGTTTCACCTCTTGGTAATAAAGTTCAACCACAGCCAGGTCTAAGGACTAATGATGCAGCTAGCTCCGAGCCTGCTAATGCAAACGAAAACACGATTCTTGGAACAAGGGTCTTTTCGCCACCAGTTGCTTCTGGGATTCAATGGAGACCTCAAACTGGTGCTGCTTTTCAAAATCAAAGTGAAACTGTATGTACATCTGCTGTTGTTAATTTTAGTATTAGTCCACTTACCATTTGCACACTTACACATCATGAAATTGACTTCATGATCTATTGCTTTCTGGAACACTGTATAGGCTTGCCAGACATGTTAATGTCTCGGTAGTTTCTAATATTTAAAGTACCATCAGTTACCTAACGTCAGTCAGCAAAGAAAATCTATAAGAATAGTATCAATTTAAACTTGAGCTCTCAATTTCTCTGTTAGTGTTTAGATTGGGCGTGTGAAATAGCACATAGATTTGAACAATGAACCTTGTCAGTCATGTCCTGGGGACCGTCTTGATGTCCTTATGTTTTTAGTGGATGGCATTCAAATCATTTGGACATTTATTGAGTTCATACTTATGGATTGTTTTTCTTTCCTCTTGATTCAATGTGTCTATTTGGATGCATCCAAATCACTGGTGCCTTTCTGCTGATAGCCTTATCCGTTGTAAACTTGTAATACATCATCACTAGGGTCAGACATAATGTTTTAATTTAGAAATATAACATTAATAGTTCATTTCCAGGGCCAGTTTCGTGGAAGACCTGAGATTTCTGCCGATCAAAGGGAGAAATACTTGCAAAGATTGCAGCAAGCACAGCAGCAAGGCAACCTTCTTAGCAATTCTCATATAACCGGCATAAATCCGAAGCAGTTTCCGACACAGCAGCCAAATCCCCTTCTACAGCAGGTTTATCCTGATGTTGACACAATTAAAATTTGTTGCATTATGCTGTGGGTTAAAAGTTCTTGTATCAAGTTAAGTAAGAAAAAAAAACATAGTTGAACATATTCAGATTTTATATTTTGACTTGTTACTGTTCTACTTAGTATTCTATCCTATGAACTGGAAATTTCTGGTGCAAATCATTTATTAGTTGTATCAGCTAACGGTGGTATTATTTTCATTGAGGCATCAAATTAACTAAAATACCATGAGAATGTTGTAGAGATACTCCTCAATGTTATTTAGCACCCTATATACTCAATGTGAGAATGTTGTAGTTTTCTTGTTTTTATTTGTTTCTCTTATTTATGATATGGTGTTCACTGTTTTGTTTTCAAAATATGTAGGGGAAACTAAAAAAATTTCCAGTTTAATTTATGCGTAGCTAATAGGGCTAGCATGTATCGTCTTTTCTCTTCTTTGGAAACATGTTTGCTTCTCATGAAAATTCTCAGTTATTTTATTTTACTTGCATTCAGTACAGAAACCATTTTCTCGCTTCTGATTAGTTTATTATGCAGTTTAATTCACAGAGTAACTCTTTACCCTCCCAAGGGAGCCTTGGTATTGGAGTTCAAGGTCCAGGTATTATCCCTGTTCTTTAATGTCAGCTACAACCTAACAAATTTCCAGTTTCACAGAAATGTAGCGAACATCCAATAAGTTAGTGGCAGTGATCGGAAGAGATTTTTTTTCTGGCTGTGGCTGCAGCAGCTGCCGTTTCCCACTCATAGTGCTACAGTGAACAGCGCTGCGCAGCTGCAGCTGCAGCTGTTCGGATCACAGCCAGTATTTTTTTAAGTATTTGATCACTACTTGTGTGCATTAAGAATTTACCCATCTTTGCAGATTCTGGGCATATAAAAAGTGAGGAACAACAAAGTTTGGCTGAAGATGTTGCCATGGAATCTGTTGCCACAACAGGAGCTAATAAACATACCAGTGAAGATGACACAAAGATTCCATTTTCGGTATGGTCAACTTTTTGCTCATGCTCATTGAACCAGCTTCACAGAAATGCTATTTTATCTTATCTATGTTCTTGATTTTTCAACACATGCTTTGGTTTGGTTTCCACAGAATCCGTCAGCATCCACGGCTGAAAGCACTCAGCTATCTAGAGACACTGATCTATCGCCTGGGCAGCCTCTGCAACATGGAATGTCATCGTCTGGTGTGGGTGTTATTGGTCGGAGAAGTGTATCTGATCTTGGTGCAATCGGAGATAACCTCACCGGAACAGCAGCCAGCTCTAATCATGATCATATTTATAATTTACAAATGCTTGAAGCTGCGTACCACAGGCTTCCACAACCAAAGGACTCGGAGCGTGCTAAAAACTATGTACCGGTATGTACTTCTACAGGATTCGGCTACTAATGTGCTAGTGTAATCTTCTAATTTTTCACCTTTATTTTCAGCGGCACCCTGCAGTCACCCCTTCTAGTTACCCCCAAGTTCAGGCACCAATTGTATCGAATCCTAACTTTTGGGAAAGGATTGGTAGTGACACAATGGCTACGGATATGCTGTTCTTTGCATTCTACTATCAACAGGTCAATTTTTATAGCCTTTACAGCTTTTCAATTTCCTTTCCTGACTCAACCAGTTAACTTGGTTGCTCCTAACATGTTTTTTTCCCCCTAATACAGAACACATACCAACAGTATCTTGCTGCTAGAGAACTAAAGAAGCAGTCATGGAGATTTCACAGGCGGTACAACACTTGGTTCCAACGGCATGTGGAGCCACAAGTTACGACTGATGAGTATGAGCGGGGATCTTATGTGTACTTTGATTTCCATGTCACAGAGGACGGCTCAGGATGGTAAGTGGGCCTTAGTAGAGAGTTATGGATTAGTTTTCAGGCAACGATTCAGAGAGTTTCCAGATGGGTTTTCTTTTTAACTTTACATAGTTCATGCTTGTTTCGCGCTAACGATCATCCTAAACATGTTAATGCTTCTTGCAGGTGTCAAAGAATCAAGAATGATTTCACATTTGAGTACAACTACCTTGAGGATGAACTGTCAGTACAGACAAACTAGAGCACCGTGTTCGTAGGTCTAATTGAACTGTTCCTTTTTTCTTTTAACAATGTGGGTCTTAAAGCTTGGAAAGGAGCTGTTTGAACTTGTTGTGTGAACTTTGTGAATGAATCTGTGCATTCCTTGTCTTAGGTTCTCATGCACCGTTTTAGATCATGATACTGAAATTAGTTTCAGATTGAATGAATCTGTGCAGTCATTGTCTTAGGTTCTCATGCACCTTTTCAGATCATGATACTCAAATTAGTTTTAGATTGATCTGTCTGCTGTACATAACTTCGTTCTGAACCGTATAGCATGTTACTCCCTCCGTTTTTAAAATGATGTCGCCGTTGACCTTTTGAGTTACGTTTGACCGCTCGTCTTATTC
This sequence comes from Eragrostis nindensis, assembly GCA_012490785.1. Lineage (NCBI taxonomy): Eukaryota > Viridiplantae > Streptophyta > Magnoliopsida > Poales > Poaceae > Eragrostis > Eragrostis nindensis. The sequence continues at coordinate 41,174 of JAAXCT010000652.1, read as the reverse complement.
AAAAAAGTTTAAAAACTATCAAATATTTTGTTATAATTTGTTCTATCACTAGTGAAATTTGAAACATAACTTGTAATTTTGCATATTTGAGCTAACATTTTGAATAAGACGAAGGGTCAAATGTAACTCAAAAAATCAACGGCGACATCAATTGAAAAACGGAGAACGGGCATGTGCTCAGGAAGTTCATAACTCGCAAAATTCATGTTGACATATAGCTTTCAGAAGCTTTTGAACCGTGAACACAAGGCCTGGCTATCTTTGGTCTGGAGGTGCTGCTGCGGCCTAGGGGGTGTGTTTCTGGTGTGCAAGCACGGCGTGATTGGTGGATACTGGGTACCTTGCCATATGCTGCTATCTGCAGTGAACTGGAGGTGTCGCCCATCGCCCATCGAGGAATCCAAAAACCCAATCACACAATAATGCATTGCTACTTCTACGAGGCCACACTGCCATCCATCAGATGAACTCTTCCGGTGTACTTCCTACGTTTTTTAAATTGTTGCCATTAGGGCAACAATTTTGATTTCAAACATGAGCTAGAGTTGCTGTCCAAACGCAATTTAGAAGAAAGCGAGTCTCATAAGCTTGTATACTTCTATTGCAGTTTCTGTAATATTTCAGCAACTCTTTCCTGTGTTCAGCCATTTCAGTACAATGGGCTGGCTTGGCTTACACATGAATGACACAGTTTTACATGCTCCAACCAATTGGGTTGGGTTATATACACCGCACCTATGCACATACATTCCTCCAGCTGGACCGGCAATGTCAAGACTACTTGCATCTCTTCGATCCATAGTTCTTGTGGGCAGTGGACGCAACACGAGCGAGCGATCGACCTTTGTGTCTCATAATTCGCAGCCATGGAAGGCTGAAGATGTCCTGTAAATGCAACACTTCTTTGCTAGCTAGGAGACATACCCCGATGAAGTCCTGAATATCTTATCAGCCTGCGCCACTGGGACGTAGATGACATCTTTTAGTGAGCTGTGGGTTCGCCCGTAGAAGATGTACACCAAAACACCCATCAGCAGCCATATGCCGACCCTCATCCATGTGTCGCCGCTGAAGAACATAATGCAAATGGGTGGTCCAGATTATTTGCATAAGTCAGTCAAATACCAAAGTATATGCATAATAAAAACTAAAAAAGGGTCGTTGGATCAGACACTAACCCCAGATTTATCAACAGATATGTGTTTATGAGGATACACATAATTGGTAGCAGTGGCACAAAAGGGCACATGAATCCTGCAGAAATGAAAGCACTTAAGGTCTGAACGCACTGGCACAATCAAGGGATGCTATCCTCTCTGAAAAAAGAAGAAAAAGAAAAGAGGAGGAAAAACTCAAGCAGCGTCATGTATAGTTCTGTTAGCAGTACCTCCAGAATGACCAAAAGAATGTCTGCCATCATCCTGGTCGATACATGAGAGTATGCCAAGGCCAGCAAGAAGGAGCACAACACCGATGACGCATCCAACAGATATTGGGAGACTGACATGTAGCAGAATATGTTTGTCAGCACAACGAATTAGCGGCTATTTCCATACATGAAAATCATGAGTCACCACGAAAAAGATCCAACTCTCCCTTCTGTCAGTTTGATAGAAACTTCCCCGCCAAAAAAAAAAGGTTTGATAGAAACTTACATAGTTAGCCATGTGGCAGATACTGAAGACGTGAGGATCAGAACCCCTACGCAGACCAATCCTATGCTCAAAGCGGCTATCTTTCGACGTCTCAGCTCTTCCATCGTGCCTAAAGAATCACCACAGAAAGTTGTTCTACTTAGCTAGCAGAAGCGAAAATGCATCTGTTGTGGGATGATAATAAAAGCACTAGTGCAGTTGTTTGTACCTCTACCCAGTCCTTTCTCAATGAGAGGGTTCTTCATTGATTCTACTACAACAATCACATCTTTTTTGTGAGACGTGTTGCAGTTTTCATCTCCAGCAGGATCACTACCATTTTCCTCATCACGTTCTTGGTTCAGACGGAATGATTCTTGCATAGAGGGTGGTAAAGGGACCTCATCTGGAGGGACATATCTAAGTATCAAGATGGAGATAGCGACTATGATGAATGCAAGGAGTGTGCCTACACTGACCTGCAGCAAATAAAAATTTATTTATCTCACTTCACAGCATTTGTAATGCTTAAATGCATGTATAATTTGCATTTAATATACATTCTAGTAAATGAGGATAATATACAAGCGATAATAGCCAAGGTTCCTAATCCTTACCATTCCTGCCAACTGTGAGACGTCCATTGCAAAAGCCAGAGCAGCTGCCCATATGCCAGTCACAATTGTGCTCTTCACTGGAACTTGTGTCTGCTTGTTAACATCAGAGAAGAACGGTGGCAACAGTCCATCTCGTGCCATGGCCATAAGTATTCTAGGCTGCAAGAGAGTAACAACCAAACGTTTTAGATTTACGACAACAGGTCACCAAGACAAAGTATCGACATGTCATATTGCCACATATCTTCAAACACTGAACTGAAGTAGTGGCACATCCAAGTCCATAATAACATTGGATAAGTGGGGTTCGGTTGATAAACAGGGTGCAATTGATACTGAGCGAACAGTGCTCAATGTAATTCAGCCCTAACTTCAACTCAGACATGGAAATTTTTTTTTCTCGAACAGACTCAGACATGGAAATTTTTTTCTCTCGAACAGACTCAGGCATGGAAATCAGACTGCAAATAAAAGAGCAAGTGTTTGAAAGGAATTGTACGTATTCAGCTCTGGCCAGCTATAAGGCAAGGTTTACAGTTTGCTGGAGTGGAGAATAACTTATGACTGCCAATAGTCCGAGAATTCCATATCCATTAGGAGTAGGGTCAAGTCAAATCCCATTGCATGTTTAGATGCTGGGTGTCATTCAGCTGTTTTTATAGTACGCTTTTTTATTAGTGCATACCTGCGGAAGAAGTGAGCCCATCAAGGTTGAACAAAGTGCAAGAACAGCACCACTTGTCACAACATACCTAGATAACATAGTAAACAGATGAGAAGTGTGCTGCAAAACTATTATATACATTGGGGGCTAAAGAAAAAGACAGAACTTACATGGCCCATTGCATTCCATGTTCTGCAAAGGCAGATGAAATAGGAGTATCTGGGTCCATAGCGAAATATGGTACCAGCCCAACTATAACAATAGAAACAGCCATATACAATAAACAACAAATAGCCAACGCTAGTCCTATTCCCAATGGCAGATCTCTCTGTGGATTCTTTACCTGCAAAGGTCAAAAAGGGGGCAAAAGATGAACAATTTCGTAAAGGAAGCACACAAATCCGGCAAATAGGACCTCTGTTACCTCTTCAGCTGTACTAGCAACTGTATCGAAGCCTATGTATGCAAAGAAAACAGTTGCTGATCCAGCAAGCATTCCATTTACTCCAAATGGGAAATATCTGGAAAATTCAGAGATGCATAAGCACAGTAGCAATTAATCTTATAAAGCAAGAAAATGAAAAAAAAAAATTTATGCATTACCCATCAGTAACCTTATAGCCGACCCATCCTATCTTGAAGCCAATATAAGTTCCAGCTACAATAACAAATACCATCACACAAGCATTCAGAACTGTTACGAGTCCTTGTGCAAATGAACTCTGCAACAAATGCAAACAGAATGATCATCAACCGCCCTGTTTCTGAGAAGGGAAATAATAATGATTTAAGAATCAACCAAAGTAGCAACCTCTTTTATTCCCACGCATAGTAAAACAGTCGCAACGAAGACAAGAGCAGCAGCACAGGGATCAACAATGATATCAAACCATGGAAGCTGATGGCGTGCTAAAATCCATGGCAAACTATCTGGTCCTCCGAAAAACAAGGCCTGAAATAAAATAAATTGCATCAGAACAGGAATACATGACAATATGACATCCATATGTTTCGAAGAAATGATGAAATGGCATGGAAATTGCACTTACTAAATTGGGGGATATGCCACGTGCAACAGCAGATCCACCAATAGTATATTCCAGTACTAAAGCCCAACCAATCAACCAGGCAACACTAGACAAACAAAAACGATCATGTGAGTTCATTATAACCTTAAGCAGAACTTCTAAATTGGAATATTGACACAACAGCAAAATGAACCATATCTTGATTTATCAAAAAGATAAAATGTTTCATTCATCATAGAAGTATGTACTCCCTCCGTTTTTAAATTGTTGTCGCCGTTGACCTTTTTGTTACATTTGACCATTCGTCTTATTCAAAAAAATTTAAAATCTATCATATATTTTGTTCTGATTTGTTTCACCACTAAAGAAACTTGAAACACAACTTATAATTTTTTATATTTAACCTAATATTTTGAATAAGACAAATGGTCAAACGTAACTCAAAAAGTCAACGGCGACAACAATTCAAAAATGGAGGGAGTATATTGAATAATAGTGTGAGCAAACATACCCTTCTCCAACACAAATGTACGAATAATGGTAAGCACTTCCAGCAGAGGGGCAACGACTAGCAAGCTCGGCATAACAGAAAGCTGAAAGTGCAGCTGCTATTCCAGCTATCAGAAATGAAATTGTCAATGCTGGACCAGCGTGCTCCCTGGCAACTGTTCCCACAAGAACATATACTCCCGCTCCAACTGTGGAACCAACCCCTGATAGATAGTACAGTGGTTCAGTAATGGAAATTCACAATACCTTAAGAAATCACATATACACAAGCACAAGCACTCTGAGAAGTGAAAAGACAAACTTCATTACTCCATAACATCTAGGCATAACCGTGATAATTCATCTGCACCAGCTTACTATACTTTATTTTACCTTAATAGAGAAGCCAGGAGCCCAGGACAAGTCAACTTCTGAAACAAGAATGCGATAGTTGCAGGATAGAACCGCCAATGAGTTGGCCTCCAACATTGACTAAGCTATTGACAACTAATCAACAACCAATGGTAGCCGTTTTGCTACATGACACAGGAAAGTCCACGTGACGCACGTCCGAGCTTATGTCACAAACTAATGTATAACTAACTTTATATATAAAAAGAGAAATAACAGAGTACAGCGATACATTATGCTATACATCGTATATATCCCTTAAAAAGGAAGAAAATTTTCCTCACAATATTATTATAGCTGATGTTCTGAAAGGAAGAACAAACAAAATATGACAAATTCGGCAATTTTGAAGCAAAATGAGTTCAAAGACAAGCAATTCATGCAGTAAACTGCATTGAACTAGACGAAGCCAACATCTCAAATTCAGCAGTCCCATCGATCCCGCACAACACATTGTACCAGCAAAATTTGCCTCGGGACTTAACCTATTCCCCCACGAAGCTTGCGCCCTCACAGAATTAGTCAAAAGCTCGCAAAAACAGTACTCGAAAGTCGAAAGCCACCAAAGCCCAAACTATTCCATGAAACAAAGAGCCAGGAATCCCCAGTAAAGAAAAACAGAACACATAGCACGATGCCGCACCGATCGCCACCAGCTCCGGGATTTTGAGCTCCCTGGCGAGCTGGGGTTGCCCCTCGACGCGGACTCGATCGGAGTCCACCTGCTTCCGCCGCGTCAGGCACCGGAATCCGCCGCCCCATCCCCTGCCTCCGCCGCCGCTCCCGGCTTGCAATGCCATCAAGATCGCCGAGGACAAAGAACTCTGCCGAAAAGGAGCCGGCTTTCCCGCCGGATTCGATCAGAGGACGGATAAACGCATCGAGGTCGGCGTGTGGCACAGCGATGGTACTGGAAGAGAGGAGGAGAAAACGAGAGAGAGGGATGACGACAGTGAGAGCTCGGCCGGCGGCCGGGAGCTTCCCCCTCTGGCTTTCTGGACTCGAGCTGTCTTTCCCTCTCGCGTATGTTCTCCTCTTGCTTCTCTTGTTGGTATCCGTCACGGAAGGGAGCAGTTCAGAGAATTTTGCTAGATACTGGTACACGTGGACGTTTTTACTTTTACCAAACAGGGCTCTGCTCCACTTCGAGTTGGAATAGAGTGTTTTATCCATCGAGATTCAGTCGCCGTATTCAACTGATCACCGAGATTCCTGTTCTTAATGTTTTTATTTTTTTATTTAATACTTTTGCCTGGGAAATAATAGGAAAAATAAAAAATATTTTGTGCTCATCATTGTGCATGATCTTTTCCCTTATCTTCTGAGATATTTTTCCGTGGCATTTGTCATTGTAACAATCCAAGTTACACCTTATGCGCACAAAACTAAATTATTATTTATAAAAATTACTTTTTTAAAAAAAATATGTATTATGATATTTTTAACGGTGAATCTAGTAACATTACTTTTATACTTTTAGTATAAATACTATTGACAGTTAAGATTGAAAGGATTTAAAACCAAATCAAGAAATACTCTTTAGATCAAATTCATAGCTAAAGTTTTGTAGTTGTTCCATGACTCGAACAGTCGAACTTCTCTCTAATTTGTTGAAAAGGTGCATACGTCATCAAATATCTTTTTGGGACGAGGAAGGCGCATATAATGTAATTCCACAATGTTCATCTCAGAGCATAATTCACCCCTCTTTAATAAATGAAAGCCAGAATGATGATTGAGACGAGCAGGTCAGATGGAACCAGCGGATCTCATTCACGTGCTCCACGCTGCAGGATCCTCCGATATCAAACACTCCTATAATTATAGTATTATAATATAAAATGGCGGTAGACGACGTGGACCTCGATAGCGAGGCACCAGTGGTGACTTCGTCAATCTTAAAGATTTGTTGGTTCAGTATTTGAAGATGCTTATAGGGATAGGGTTTCGTATGTGCGGTCATAAAGATGAGTATGCATATGTTGTGAGTGTCTAAGTTGTAATGTGTAATCGGAAAAAACCATCTACTACATGCATCTCCATACTCTACATGTTATTCTACCTTGGATTACTCCTTCACCTTGACTGATTTTAATTTAGATCTTTTGTATGTTCTGATATGCAAAGGGTGACGTATTTTTTAGTGACCTTCTGGTTGCTCCCGTGTTTATTTGATTGTGTCTCTCTTTGATTTCCTTCCTTTTCTTTTCTTTTCCGAAAGGATCATAAATATTTGTATACTACCCTTTGAAACATTTTCGAGGGCTTTATTTTTTACTTACTAATTAATATAAGGAAACACACAGATCAACGGTCCTTATTAAGCGAAAACGAACTCTCAAACCTAGCTAGGTCCACGTAGTGTTATATACATACAAATTATTTCTTGGTCCGCAAAGGTCGCCTACTAACTGATATAGTTCTTCTTTATATTCCCTCAAAGCATACATGTTAGAGAGAACATATGCCTGTTTAGACGTCGGTCCCCTTGCCACCTTTATCATAATTGTGGCGTTCAACGTTTACGTTTACCTTCGTCTCAAATACTTGTCTGGCACGCATATCGAAAGGCTCAAAAGCTAACTAAATGAGTATGTTTCTTAAAACCTCATGTTTTATAATTTTTGTCTCACAAAACCACATTTATTTTGGCTTGTGTCACTGATCTCATGATTTATAGTTATATTATTTCACAAAACCTCACCTCTTTTCAAAAATGACCATGAATATAGCATGTGAACTATACCCTTCTGCTAGCATGATAGATGTGTTGTAATCAATTTGAGTAAAGAAACCTTTTAGTTTGATGCATGACTATGTAATCTTCCAAAATTAAAGTAGCGTTCATAGGTAAGATTCTTATCCTAGTTGTTATGTATATTTAAATAGTAGGCCGTTTTTCTTTGAAGAAAACTGCAGTAGAAAAAGATTTATTTCCGCTAGTCGTGGTTTTAACGTCTCTCGAGGACGTGGAGGTGGCTCCCGATGATCCGGCGTTGTCGAATAATTGAAGAGCCTTGCTTGCTGAATGCTGAGCTCACTAGTCACTCGGCCAAGGGCATCCTTCCCATTTTGGAAGGCCATGGACGTGTATGCCTCGAATAATTGCTCCATGTCGCCATCTTTCTGGCCCAGATGCATGTGGCAGTATGGCCGCGACGCAAGCCGCATCAGGTTCACCTCAGCCTCAGGCTCAGAGTCGGCGCGTAATCTGAAGCTGCCATTTTCACATGCATTTTCTTCCCACTTAACGATTGTCCCTTCGTTCAAGTCTCTAGACGTCAGAACCTCGCAATGGAAAATCTCCACGGGAATCTTTCTCACCCGAAGCGACCTCAGAATAGTTCATATTTTCTTAACAAACAATTTGCATTTTTATGAGAAAACAAAAAATATGCTTGCGTGCACCATATGTTCACCGCCCTGTGGACAAATAGGCCACTAGGCGTATCTGTCTGTATGTGAGAATAATTTAAACACTATCTGTGCGGCCGGAAAACGGACACCTTTTGGCTGCCGCGATCTCTAAACAAATCGCCAAATCGGTGCCGCAAATGCTAAACTGGTCCCAGCAGGAGCAGGTTTTTCTGTACACGTTTCTGCGAGATATTACGAGCTCGTGGCTTCGCTGGGTCACAGGAGCCTCCTTCTTCAGCTCTTTGGTTAAATAGGAAGTAGTGAAGTTTAGGGAGCATGAAAGGGTGAAAGTAAAGCTTTCAGTCCGCCACGCGGCGAAAACAGACAATATGGCGACGCTATTTGTAGCCATGTCAGCTTCCATGGACCATTAAGAGATCGACAAGTTTTTCCAAGCATCATTCCTTGGCATCTTCTCTTGCCAAAATTATCACCATGGGCACTTTAGTTTAGACGCGAACCCAAGAGTGCCATATGCGGCTACACCTACGCCTATATATATACCCACCAGAACGGGTGCACCACTAAATGCCCAGCGAGCCAACTTTCAACAGAATCGGATTTGGTAGGTCAAACTGGCAGTCATACACATCAGTTCTGGAGGACTACCAACCCAGAACTGGATCAGCAATTTCAGATCGGTTAACCACTACCGCCACGGAAGTGCTGAGTGAACCGGGGAAACAACAATGGAAAAAGTACTGTAGCCTACTCTCTACGGCTAATCTAGTTCAATCGCCGCTTCCTACTTTACATACCGTGCACAACAGAAGGACGCACCTAATTCTTCACACATGCACGACAGCAGCATGATTAGTTTCCCTTCTAACTTCTAGGTTCAGTCGACTTGCTCTCGAGACCACCAGTACAGACCAGGGGCTTTACCAGCTTCGTCCCCGTTTTCTTCTGACGAGTTTGAGGAGCTCTCAATGATTTCATCCTCCGAGACGTCATCATCTTTCTCTACTTGTAGGCGATGAGCGTTGTCAGCAACCCACTTGGCAAACTCTGGGGTTGCTGTGCACTCCGCCAGCGCCTTCCTGGTCGATTCCTGGGTGAACTCCTCCCATTCTTTCTTTGAATATTTACGTGGTTGGATGTTGTGGAAGGTCGAGTAGTAGTCTTCGTCTCGATTTGGTACCACCCGCCTTGCAAGTGTGGAACCCAATCCTGCAAAAACAGCATTTAGTCATGTCAAGCACTAGAATGCATTTTCTAATGCTTTTGAATGATTATCACACAGATCAATAGCTAAAGAGCATCACTAGGTCATATTTATTAAAAAAGAGAATAATAGCATCACTTCAAATATATGAAGGATTTTTATACGAAGAAATCATATGAAATATTCACCCCAAAAAGGAGAATGTTCGAGTTGTTATGTTACCTCCATTGGCCAAATTGTTCCAACCATACTGTGTAGCTGAACTTCTCAATGCTGTTCTTCCAATATCCATGTTAGATGTTGGGCTTAAGAACTGGACCTGGGGACTGTTGGGTGATCCTTGTGTATACCTTGGCTGAAAAGAAGCCTTTGGCTGCTTTTGTTTCCTGCACAAGAACCGGCATACTCAGTACCTTAAGCATGTGCATAAAAGATCAATGACAACTGGAGGAACTTACGGTGTAATTGTCTTCTGAAACTTGTTTGCTGTGAACAATGAGCAAACCCACCAGCAAGCAGCTAAAGCAACCAGTGCTAGAAGAGGATCAAGTGTGCTCTGGACAGATACACAGCATGTCAGATATGGAATGCAAGGAACTAGACAACAAAGGTAATCCAATTCACACAATAAACCAGGATTCAGGGACCACATAGGTGAGAGGAATATTAAGCTTCAGAAGGGGGAACAAAAAGAAAAGAGAACAGAAACAAACCTGCATAACAAAGAATGTGGCGACAACACGCATAGCCCACTTCACAAATTGTGCTATCCCAGCATCTACACTGCCATCTTTTGAGAGGATAAATCTCCTGACCATCCAATAGCCAAAACCAGCTCCAGTCAAGACAATTGCTATCAGCAGGAAGAGTGAGACCTGTAATAGATCATTAACTTTTGTTAGTTGAAGAGCTTAAAAGTTGGCCTCAATGTAATTTTGATTTGTGACTTGGGAACATCAAAGTGACATAATACAATCGTTATAACATCACAACTCTGTTGATTAGAAACATGACTATCAGAATGTGTGTCGTAAAGGCAATGTCATACAAGTCAACAAGTGAAACAGACGGTTCTTATCAAGGTATCTATTGAAGATACACATATGTTTGCGTGCAGCAGTGCTATATACACTTGCTAATCAACAAACAGGCAACACTTATTGAAGATTTCAAGTTGTACTGCTCCATATTAAAGCATGAAATTACATGTAAGCACAATATTCCTTTTTACAGTTGGAAGGTTTATATATGCACGAAAAAAAACTATCTCTAACCACAATAATTTGCCAGAAATGCACTGTACAGGTAAAAAGAGAAAGAAAGTTCATACATGCGAGATAGATACTTACAGGGTTGTGCATCTCTTCACTCAAACCAAAGTTTTCCAGAATAGTGGCGACCAATGTGGAGAAGTAGTGTACAGCATAGGAACCAACACCTAACTGAACATAATGAGAAGAGAAAAAAACAAGTACAAAGAATATGTGAGAATTGAGGACTGCTCAAACAAGGGTTTCAGAAAATAATGACAGAAAAATGGTGTGGGCATAAGAAACTTACCACAGATCCATATATTGTAAGGTAAAGTAAACTTTTCTTGCCCATTGGTAGCAGTTTCATCCCCTAAAACAATGCAAGGTCAGAGTACAATACCATATCATATCATAGACCTAGTGGCCATCAATAAATAAACAGAAAGTAGATTGAAGGTTGTTTTTTATCAGCATTTCAGATTAACTTGACACTTTCACCTAATCCAAGGATCACATGACCACATTTTAAGACTTTGAGGAGAGGACATGGAGGGGGCAAAATGCAATGAACTAGAGTATGTATCAAATTTATTTAGCAAAAGTGCATACATAACATCAGTGGCAAGATGCAGATACCAAGAAACAGGGACATTATCTGAGATTATTCTTGAGGTTCCGAAGAAATTATATCCCAGTGCATGGGTCAACATGTTTTCTAATGAATATGGGCAAAGAAGAAAGGTGGATCTCGATCAGACCACAAACTAGATGGTGAAAAGCATCAATGCAATAAGGATGTGGCATTTAGACAATAGACCATGTTTATCTAAAAGTGAATTGAATTTCTGGAAAGAATCAAAAAATTTGTCGGTTCAAACTTGTAACAATCTCAGAGTAATAAGGTCTGTTAAGGGGGTACTAAAAACACACTGTAAAATCCGTCACAACATGAATTCAGAGGCGATAAAGCACTACGTTCCAACTGTTTGCATAATGCTCATGTCTGCAAGTATCGACAAACATATAAATGTGCTAAAAAAACGTACCTGAAAAAGGACAATGAGAACAACAAGAAGGATTCCAAGAGCCATAGAGCTGCTATAGTAAAAGGGTGCCCATTTGCTAACAATGGGTGACAAGAATAGCAGTACCAATCCAATACCAAGGCAGGCTAAACGCCATCCCTGGAACTCTGCATAGACACAAGGAACAAGAACATATATGTTAGAGAACGAATAGGAATAGATGCTAAAAGAACCAAATTCACAAACAATCCTAACCTTCCTGAATAGAAAGAGTGAAGCTAGCAGATTTCTTATCAGCCAGTTTCACATCAACAAATTTGTTTCCATATGGAGACTTCACAGCATTCCACATGCCAGTTTGGAAAGCCTGCCATTCACCCATCTCGCATTGGCATAAACCCATAGATGCATTCCTGCAAAGGTAAACTGCTTCAACATCCCAGGCGCTAACATGCCAACATTTACAGTCTGTAAGAATCAAAACATGACTTACCCATGGAAGCAAACCTCTATTTTCCAATGGGACTTCTCCGGCATTGATTGAGAAACGTTCATTCTGACATGTATCTGACTTGTGTAGCTTGCAAGATGTAACCTTGGTATTCCAGATAGGCGGACTCGTTCACAAAATTGCCCATCCATGGACGAGGGAGCAAATGTAACCTCTGGATTTTCTAGACTTACATCTGTAACAGTAATTAGTTAATTAAGTAAAGCGTTATACAGAGGACTGTCATGCACAATAGAGAACACAAGGACATAGATATCTCAAGTTATTATTGATAAGCATCACATAAACCATCACCATCAGGCATCAAAACAACTAAGTGCTGAGCTGCAAGTAGCTAACATATAACTAGACTACTATGAGTAGAAACATGCAGTAATAAGCACACAAAAGTGTCAAAAAACAAAAAGGCCACAATCACTTGCTCTCCAAGACATGCTCAGGTTGTTATGATGGAAAAAACCATCCATTAGCATCCAACAGTTGCATAGCCGTACTTGAGAATATCTGACCGAAGGGAACCGCAGACATATCAAACTGCATCAGCAGCATTTGCATAACGAACCTAACAGTTAATCCCCACCGATTGAACCAGCAATGCATCAAATTACTGAATATTTATTGGCTACCTAAGCCACCACAAAATCTGAAGTCCCAATCAGCCACTAGGGGATAGATACAATCCTACAATCTGACGCCTGAACAAAAGCAAAACCCCTAAACCCTAGATACGCAATCGCCGTGCGTGCGCAAAAACGAGCCAAATCAGGTCGTTCACGGAACAGGTTGCAGGCTACGGTACCTCTGAGCGGCTGCGCCGCGGCGTCGTCGCCGGAGGAGAGGATGAGGAGCGCGGCGAGGAAGGCGAGGAGGAGGAGCGTGGGGGCCGCGCGCCGGGCCGACGACGGCGGCGAGGGGGAGGCCGGCTCGTCGGCGTAGGAGGACGAGGCGGAGGTGGTGTCCGTCGCCGCCGACGAGGCGGCCGCGACGAAGGGGGCCATGTCGCACGGCGGCGCTCCGTGCGTGCGCCGTGCAGGTGCTGGCGCTTCAAATTTAAGCAACTCGAATTTGTTCTTCTCGTTTCCTTTTTTTGATGAGGCACTGTTTTGTTCGTGGAAAGCGTGTGTAACGGGAACTGGGAAGGAACTCTTTTCTTTTTTTAAGAGGACTCAGCTGCCAGTTTGTATACGTGAACAAGCCTTCGTGGGTAAGCGATGAACACGGCGGCTGACGGGTGGGTCTTCAGCGTTGTTCACGCGTGGGGGTATTTTTCGGACAGGCAATTGAACTTGTAAAAAAAAAGAACATAGGCAAATAGGCATGACATCGTGCTTATGTTCAAAATTCAAATGTTGCCACATAAAAACGAGTATTTTTAGGGATTTGCATCCAACGTTCACATGTTGGGGCCGTACAGTGCAACATGAATTCAAATTTCAAATAGAGGAGCCCGTACCGGACGCTTACATTTGCCTTTCAAACGAATTTTGAAGCACAGCAAAGCAACCTTTCCATTAGTATTATACTCCGAGGAGTAGGTAGCAACTCAGAATTCGCAATTCCATAGTACGAGAGCAGCAGCCGAACAGCCACTAGCAGGAGCAGCACAGGTACAGATATTCCCTTAACAATATGAAATACGCATACTATGGATTCCATAAAGTATTTGGATGCTCAACGAAGCACGCACTCCAAGTCCTCCAAGAAATATGCTTTGGCCCTACTTTGCAGTTAGGAGTATTTTGCGTGAGTAGTGTCTCGAGAACAATAAAAAAGCGGACAAATGGCGCCCTTGAGAGTGGAATCACAGGCTGATACTTGCGTAGTTGGCCAAGCCATCCATGTACTCATCAACCGCGGTCTGGGGAATCTGTGAATTGAGCTCGTTTAACTGCACGAACAAAGAATTAGCAGAACAAGTTATTTGCTTGTGTCTCATCATAGCATATCCATAATTTTGCTGTCATTGAACTGTGAACCACCTGAGTTTCAGTCATCAGCTCCTTCTCGATCGTCTATATCACATCACATTTTTGTTTTTGACACAAGCAACATATATGTATAAACATTAGCAAGAACATCGTCATACAAAAAGGTTATTTTTTTCAACGAACTGAAATTTTTTAAAAAAAAGAATTGGTCCAATGAAGTATAAAGATGAGAAATGGAGGACTTTGGTCAAAAAGGTATAAATATGATTAAAAACTGATAGTACCTGTAACTCGTCAGCGGAAAAATTGTTCTCCACCACCTGAAAGGTTCAGCACCCATGAGACACACGGATGAAGCACAAAATACAAAGTATGTAAAGAAATGATACCTCAACGTCATCCATAAGAAAATTGTTCAGCTGTGTGACCACCTGCACCACATGTTCAATTTGTATGACTATATTTTGAATCTGATAGTAATGGAGAGGAGTTTCCAATTTTCAGATGACACAAACAAAGCTGTACCTCAATTTCTGCCATAACTGCATCGGTGTCCACCATCATCTCAGCCATCCTGCACATAAACATGTTTCAAAACATGCAGTACAACAAGCCTGCATGCTATTGTTCGAAAAATAGGCCTGCATGCCATATGGCAAGTATCAGAATCTAATCAGGTTAAAGAGACGCACAGGTTAAGTGCTGCCTTGCTAGGTGATGTGGTGCCTGGTACATTATCAGGAGCTCCAGCTCCTAAACCACACTTCTCCATGTGCCTGTACTTCTGGCAGTCGAGAAGAATAACAACAGAAACAAGCAAAAGTGTGTTGAGGTCGCGCGTATTAGAACAACAATGATCTGGGTTGCAAGATAGGGAAGCTCTGAAACAGGGAGGATATACCTGGAGGTGGCTCTTGATGTTATGGATCGTGAGGCTTATGACTCCCATAGCTTCCATTGTTTGCTTCACTGCATGTGGTTTAGCTGCTATAGATTGCAACAATATGACAGTATCAGTTATGTGAAGCAAATAACGATTGAAGAAAATACGAGTTTTCGCTGTCAAGGCATGCTCAAAGGTTAGAATCCAAACCATGGGGACCTCCATGATACGCCACAGCTTTCACAAAGATCTTATGGAGATCATCAGTCCATAACATGCGCTTCCTTGTCGGCTGCATCGCCCGAATCATGCGAGGATCCAGTATCCTTGACATGTATGAAGCAACATTGTATTGTGATGGTTTGTTGTTGGACATTATCCTGCGAATCAATCTCACATGTTTTCAGTAAAGATAAAGGAAACCAGGAAGTTTGCCTTGTGTAATCAGAGAAGGCAGCATCCGTCAACATCTAAAGAAAGAAAGAAAAGGGGAGCAAAAAGAGGGCCAAATCCTGCAAAAGAGAAACCAGAACTTATTCCTAACCATTACCTATACGTGCGAGGAAGGAAAATGAAATGAGAGTGTATCCTTTCTTTCAGGAAGAACTTCGAAGAATGAGGGATGGTGTCCGTGTCCCGACCTGGAAAGAATATCACACCCCCACGCCCCTCTAAATAGCTCTTCGTGTAAGAGAGTAGGGACACAACACTCCATGCCTTTGCACTTTGCAGTCTTAAGACTCAACACTGTTCGAAACATGTGAGGAAAGGTTGGCAGGGAAGTACAAGATTTCTCAAAATGGTAAGAAAATAATAAGTTTGGTTATCTATAATAAGGATAAACCATGACACTCTCTTTCTATAGCACATGCAGTGCAACCTTAGCCAAAATCATGAAGGAAAATGTATCATACTTATAGCAGTCATGAATGGAGGTGGTAATGAAGCAATATAGCCCTATAAATGATAATTTAGGTACAGTATTGAATGCTGATGTTAACTTATCAGTTATCAGGCAACTTGTATGTTTGAGATGTCAGCGAAGTCATATCTTGCCAACTTATAGTAGCGACCTTGTCCTGTGATTGTACTGTCATCTGCATGTTTCCCAATATAAAAACATTGATACATCAATAAATCAAATCAGGTGCTTAAATTTGACATAGCATCCACATGCAAGGGGAAAATTAGGCAAAGGATTACAGAGGTTCCGGTACATAACAAGAATGTGTTCAATCTTACGTATAGGTGCATAGGTGTATCATGACCTGCTCTGGGAAAAGCAAAATGCAACCTTTCGCAAACTTGTGGTCTACTTATGACTGGAAGTTTGGTAGCCATAGAGGTCACAAGGGCAATGAAATTGTCACATGAACTGCAAATGGTTTAGTATAGAACAGAAGCTTTGTGAGGCAATCAAACTGACATCAGCGTACAGAAGGGGGTCCATCACTATGTTTTCTCAAGATGGTATCAGCAATACATTCAATCTCTAAAACATAGAAGTGACTCAAAATGATAATGAAAAAATTGTTCCTATTCCCTTCAGGTTGAAAGATGATGTGGACAACTAATCCTCAATAACATATTTATTTCTTCGAGCACCAAAAGCAAGTCTCTGCAGAAGAAATCAGATAGGGTGTATAATTAAATGCAGAAGAATCGACATTGTAGAGAATGTAAAATAATACTTAAGGAACAAACCCATGTCCAGATAGTTATTACCGAAAAAATTCTTGAGTAGGCTTTGAATCCTGTGAGAAAGCGAAAGTAGGTTGGCTTCATGGATTGATTGGTAGGGATTGTTCTGATGTTCGGAACAAGGTAATCCGCAACCTGTGTTATAATAATGAGACAAGATTCATTATTAAGTTCCCTATTAGTCTTCTAACAACTAGAAGACAAGACATATGCGAAAAATGATCCTGGACTCATATGTGGGATAAACAAACAATGCATGCTGGCCATGACTACTTGTCAGTTGAAGTTCAACTGAGCTAAACTGTGGCAATACGATCTCCGCAACACGATCTTGATCATTACATATTTTCTAAACATATGTTGTAAAAATCAATAAACTATAATGGCATAAGAGTACTTCGAAGAGACATGCACTAGGATCATTTCTATGTGACAAATCAGCAAGTGATGGTCAAAGTTTTGGATATTTCTCTATATTTATTCTGGGATTATTCTATATCGGACCTTTTTTCATCATATGAGCTACCTTTGTTAAGGCCATGTAATTGACAGTAGAGAAGTGCATCCTCACAATAAAGTACTGGATTCTAAATTATACATGTCCAGTATGATGGCAGAGGTCAACAGATATATATGCATCATCAAACTCATTACCCACTCTCATGTTTGAATTCATGTATTGCAAGCAAACATGGCAGGATAATTTATCTTATCAACAAGGAACTGTCTTAGAATTGATTGGACATTCTGGGCAACAAATAGATATAGAGATACAGCATGTAATGAATGATTGCCACTTTGGTCATATGGAATTATTGATTAGGAACCATAGCTGTGTTGGGAAAAGGAAATAATGATAATGCTCTTACCACGTCAGGAGGTTCAGCCAATATATTGATGAAAAATTTGGCCTGCCATCAGTGAAGTTCAATTCAGTAACCCTGAATTATATTATTAGCAACAGGGAAGAACAAAGGGTATAAGCTTATCCTCACTTGTTTTGTTGTAGCACCAGACATAAGAAGATCTGTTGTTACCATGCCAGGCTGCACAAAATATACATATCACTTTTATAATTGCTCTCAGTGTTATTTATAGATTATAGAAGCAGTTCACAGTCCATTAGTTGTGCATTTATGCATGGCGCAAAGTCAGTAGAAACATACTCCATCTGTTTTCAAATATATGCCACAATTGACTTTTTCATTAGACTATTCACCTTTTCTATAAATATCTCCAAGGAATTAGCTATGGATAGGAGTGCTTGGAGACTCGCAATCAATGTGCCTGAACCTTGATCTTTTTACCTCTAACTCTACTTTTTACTACTTTTTGCCCTGTTCTTTCTGTGTTCTCTTGTCCTTGTTTCTTGTGAGTTTCATCTCTAGCCTACCCCAACCTGCTTGGGACAAAGGCTATGTTGTTGTATATGTGCAATGCAAATAGATAAATATATAAGTTAAGCTTAAAGTGTTTTTGGTGATAGATCTAACAATACTCATTTCACTTTACATTAGCTAAATACTTCAACATATATTGTTGGTCAAAGTTGAAAAAAAAGTCAACAGTGTCATATTTAAAAAGGCTTTGTTGTTGTCATTGTTGTTGTTGTGTCATACTTAAAAACGGAGAGAGTACTAGTTAAGTTACTTCTATGATTAAATTTCACTCAACAAGGAACAAATACAAATTTTAGATATTCATGGAAGGAGAAGACATGGAGTTATGTACCGATAAGTTGTGCACCATGACATTGTTGACTTCGTTCATCTGCAACTCAGCCTGCAATTATAGTCAAATTAATTATCTGTCCATAATTCTTAATTAAACTGGAAGGTTGTGAGTTCCACAAGTGCCTATTGCTATAAACGTTGGCAAAATCGTGAAAGCTAGAGTAAATTAGCCAATTTAATGAAAGCAGTGAGGTCATGAAAGGCTATCTTATTCCTCAAAAGATTTGAAGGGCGATCTTTACCTGCAATGACTTTGTAAGATGCACAACACTTCGCTTTGTTGCACCATATGCAGCAAACCTGGTAATTAACATCAAAATCCATGTCATATATCTGTGAGACATCAATAGCTAAATGAGCTCATTCTTATATGATATTTAATTTTGTCCACAACTAATTCACTTAGTCCAAATTACTAAGGAAGCTGAGCTTGTCTCAGTTGGCTTGGCTAGGTGGTGGAGGATGTTGGTATTGCACCCCTAGCCACCCAGGAAAGACCTCTTACTCTCAAATTTGGGTGCCTATATTTGGTCGATTTCTTCTTAATGAAAAATCACCTAGCTCCTCCTAGGTTGGATCTCTTTTTTTCAGTCCAAATTAATAATCCCCTCGTATGGCTTTCAAAATTTGTATTGTAAAATTACAATAGTAACAACACACACGTGAAGGAGGGAAGAAGTCTCTCCTACCAGCAATCAAAATCATGACCTTATGCAACATATCAAACTCCACAATGTGATACTATTTGAGAATGCTAAGGAAGATGAAGTCATGTAATAGCATATTCCAAAGCCATGTGTCCAAATTATGCTACACAAGAGAAAAAATGAAAGGGCTGTGTCCAAATTATGCTACACAAGAGAAAAAAATGAAAGGGCATACCTCGGGGTTGGTCTTCCATCAGAACCAGCACCATCAATGTTAAATATGTGACCACCTCTCGGTTGGTTCCGCATCATATTTATTGCCTAATATGGCAAGAAGATGACATTAAGTAAATGATTGTTCACTCACATCATGATAGATGCAATAAATCCAATATCGAGCGTAAGTAATACCTCGCGACAACATATCATCAATCCGAGGGTGTTAGTGGTGATGACTTCCCTAGTAATTTGGAGAAAAAGGCCATTTAATCATTAGCACTTGATAGAATCCATGAATAAATATGTACTTGGCCAAGCTTCAACAAATAGGACAAAAATTACATGAGAGCCTCGTCAGAGGTCTCCACCAACGGTTTATAAGTATATGCGTTTGATCCGGCATTGTTGATCTGCACCAATAACAAAATTGGTAATCAAGAGAAAGATTAGTTTTTTACAGACATTCAGATTTCAAGAGAAAGATTAGGTTTTTATAGACATTCAGATTTTGAAGCAAACTAATTCAACATGTCAGAACAGAGTAATCTTTAACTAGATAAATAATGTTAGAACAATCGAGAAGGCAAGCTGAAAAGACACATAGGATAGAGGTATGCCACACACAAGCTGCAATCATATCTCATACACAGGATTATCAAATATTTTGAATAAATAAATTATGCAGTAAGAATAAGTATCATTTTGTTACAAGCGATTGGCGCATTTGTATATCGAGAGAATAGGCATGAATATAAGTTCACAGCTATTATGTGAGGAAGGAGACGGATGTGTACCCATATATCAATATATTTAAATTTTTCACGTGCAAAGTTCACAAGCGCTTTTACATCCTTTCCTTCTCGAACATCACACACAGTTCCCTGGACAATAAAAATGTCAACAATTCAACAAATAAGAAAAAAAATGCAGCTTTGTAGTATTTAAAGCAGCAAAGTTTATTTGTGAATAAAAATATCAATGAGAAAATAACAGCCAAGTAGCTTAGTAGTAGATACCCACACATGTTGCTCGCCATATTCCTTTTTCAAGTCGCCGACCACAGATTCTACCTTTTGAGCTGTACAGGATAGACTGCATGTCAAGGAAAGACTGAATTGGTATCAATTGTAATTGTAGACTCTCTTTTTCTAAATAAAAGTTTCTCAATAACATTAAAGTTCCCCTTATTTCACATAAGACGAAATATCATTATGACTCATTTCAAAGATCATTGATCTAAAGGAGCTGGCACCTACACCTACATCAAGTACCTCCAGTGTGAAAAAAGAAACAACAGAATAGTGCAGGAAATGTGAAATGTAATAGATGGATCATACTCAAACTAGTGGATCAAGATATCATCCAAATGAAAAAAGAGTCAAGGCAACATGCAAATCGAACTTTATTGCATCGTAGGCTCAGTTAAATGTCAATTCCAGCGCACTATCAGTTCCTTCTATACCTGATCTTGAGCAGATAATAACATTGTCACCAGCCTCCAGAAACTTCTTTGCCAGCGCATATCCTATACCTGCATAAAATGGAATATATGAAATATATGGAAGATACAAATTCTCTGCTAGTAGACTCTGTTCACTATGCACTCTGCGCTTGCTTCGGCGAGTACCTAGTATTTCTTTCTGTGCCAACAGAGCATATAATTAATCGGTACTAAGCATCAAGCTGCACAAAGCTCACTGGTAGAGTAAATAACCAAGACCGCAAGCATGCAATTAGACACATCGCGAGTACTTAGTTGCTCTCACTTTTGGATTACACGCATTATTACCTCTCGACATAAGTATGCAGTCAGAAATCATCCTTGCTCGTTATTTAACAATTAAACAAGAGTAATTCTCACAATCAACGATGCGAAATTGAAAATTATGTTAAAAAAAAAAAAAAAAAAAACCGAACCACTGACCTTTCGTAGACCCGGTGATGAGGACATTGTAAGGCGGCACCATGGGCTCCCTCCGTACCACTCCCCCTCCTGAGCTGCCGGAGCCAGCCTCCGCCCGGACCCCTACAAGTGCCCGGCCGCTTCTTGCCGCCAGCCGCCACTCCGGCCGACGTGGGAACCGAGCCCCGGCGGCGGCGCCGGGCGGACGGGACTGCACGGGGCCCACGCGAGCCGGTGCCAGGAGCGGGAGGTGGGCGGCGACGCCGGCAGCCATTGCGTGGCGGCCGTGCGAGCGAGCGCGCACACGTGTGCAGCGGGGGCCTGTGAATTCTGTCTGAGTTGGATGCTCGGCTCGCAGGCGAGAGCGGAGTCGTGTGTAGATAACGTGCCGGGTTGGGCCCACTCGTCAGAGAGAGAGAGAGAACTCAAACAGAGCACGGCGGCAAGCAACAAGGCTCTGCTTCTCCATCTGAAGATCCTTAACTCAACCCTGAAACAGGGCAGTTTTTTCCTTCAGCTAGGCTCCAGCAAGCAAGTCTCCAACAAAAAGAGGCCATCAACATGCTACAGCTGCACGGTGAAGGAGTTTTGCAGCCAAGAAATACTTCGGTATCAGCCATGGACTGTAGCGACAAACTCCAGTTTGCTGTGATGGTCAGATTGCGTGTTCCGGTCGAGAGACCTGGACTTGTGATGCCGTTGCTGTTGCTTGTGCGGTATGATCTCGTTTGCAGTGACGGCGAGGGTTGCTTGATCAAACAAACCAAATTGTTCGGATAGATGCAGAGAGTTTTTCTTGCTCAAAGCCATCAATTGCACATCCTTTGTTCAGCTGACAAGCAAGAATACCACTGAAGAAACAGGGCAGTTTTTTACTTCAGCTAGTCTCCAGGAAGCAAGTCCAACAAAAAGAGGCAATTAACGTGCTACAGAGCTGCACGGTTAAAGAGTTTTGCAGCAAGAAATACTTCGGTATCAGCCATGGACCGTAGCGAGCTAATCCAGTTCGCTGTGATGGTCAGGTCAGATGCGTGCGTGCATCTTTTGCAACCCTTTCTTGTTGCAATTGTTGCAATATAGGTGACCACCCGAAATCTGCTTTTGCAACCCTTTCTTGTTGCAATTGTTGCAATATATTGACCACCAGGAAATCTGGATTTGGACATCAAAGATTTCAGGCTTGCTGACTGGCTCCAACGGTTCCTACCCAAATGCCTGACCCAAACGAGGAATGGGTAACCGTTCTGCTGAAGGGGCACCACCCAAATTTGTCGATCTCCAACGGATGTCCGAAAATTGGGTCCGCCGCCTCCTCTTCCAGCTCAGGCGGGTGTAGCGCGCAGCCGCCGACGCCGTCGCCGCCGTGCGCCGCCGCTTTCTTCCCCGGGCCGCCGCCGCCTCGCGCTCGCGCGGCCGCGCTCCCTCGCGTCGAGCTCCCCCCTCTTCCACCCTAACTCGGAAGACAACGACCAGGAGGAGGTGACCGGAGGAGGAAGCGCCGTCCCCGCCGCGCCCGCGCGTCGCGACCCCGCGGGCCACCGCCCCTGAGCCGCGCCCGCGCACCGTGGCCGCCACGGCGCCGGCACCCCGCGGCTGCACCACAGGCCCCGGCCACCCCGCTGCTCGCTAAGGCCACCTACGCCCCATGCTCGCCGACGGCGTCTGCGAGTTGGACGAGCTCCTCTGGGCGTCGTGGAGCTCCTTCGTGGCTCAATTCGAGGGAGGAGGAGCACGACGCGGAGCCGTGGATGGGGGAGGGGGACGGGGCGCGTGGCGGATCGGGCGCCGCCGCCCTCGTCCTTCTGGAGCGCGCCTAGCAGAGGAGGGGAGGAGAGATGCGGGGGGTCGGGAGCCTCGGAGCCGTCGACGCGCGAGTGGAGGAGCGGGAGTCCACCCGCCGGAGATGAAGATGAGGGAGAGGAGACGCGAGCGGAAGAGATGGGTCAGCGGCGCGAGTCGCTCCATTTGTGGGTCGCGGAGCGACGCGCTCCGAAAATAGGTATACCATTTGGGTTGCCGGTTGGAGGGTAGTTTTCCAGATTTCACTACCCATTTTGAGTATAATGTGGGGAACGGGGTGCCGGTTGGAGTCAGTCCACTTAACGCCATATCTTCAGAACGGCTCTGACGTCCTTTCCTCTAGACCCTGAATTTAGCATCTCTACCATGAATTTAGCAGCAAAGAATACGAGAAACGAAACACTTGCATGTAATCATCGCACCGATTGTGTGTACAAAACAAAGAGACGTACATATTTTGTTTCACTACAGAATACATAACCTTGCATGTAATCATCGCTCCGATTGTGTGTACAAAACAAAGAGACGTACAGATTTTGTTTCACTACAGAATACATGACTTTTAGGTCCTTTTTGCCCTATGAATCCCTCACGATTAATTAAAAGAATTCAAATTTAGGGGCCCTTTGGAATGAAGGAAAAACACAGGATTTTTGTAGGATTCGGTTCCTATGGAAGTTTTCCTATGTACATCCTTTGGTTCACAGGAAAGACAGAAAAATTTCATAGGATTGCTTTCCTTTGTTGGATAGGATATCATGTACCTACATCAAGTACCTCCAGTGTGAAAAAAGAAACAACAGAATAGTGCAGGAAATGTGAAATGTAATGGATGGATCATACTCAAACTAGTGGATCAAGATATCATCCAAATGAAAAAAGAGTCAAGGCAACATGCAAATCAAACTTTATTGCATCGTAGGCTCAGTTAAATGTCAATTCCAGCGCAATATCAGTTCCTTCTATACCTGATCTTGAGCAGATAATAACATTGTCACCAGCCTCCAGAAACTTCTTTGCCAGCGCATATCCTATACCTGCATACAATTTCCCAAGAGGTCAGTGAGGTCTGACCTCTTGGGAAATTTTCCTGGAGCGAAAGTGAAGCCCTTGCGCTGGCTGCTCCTCCCGTTCGCTCTAATTTCGGTGGACCAGAAACGGAAGCAAATCCTCATCCTCACAAAGTAGCAGTGGCACCTCAATCCAAAAGGAAAAACCTATCCTCTGAATTAACCAGACCTAAAACAGATCGACTCGTCTGCTGCAACAAAACTGACCAAAACCAACAACAGATCAACTCGTCTAACACTCTGCAACAGAACTGACTAAAATCAACTCAAATTTACTGATAAGCACAACTGTATAAGTAGCACTGAGAAAAGAAATGCACAATCAGAACATGCTTGAACGACATATCCAGAACAGCAGAATTCAAACCAAGTACAGGTCCACTTATTCATCACAGATAAACTGAGCTGCTTCACCGCAGCAAATGTTTCACACAAACACAACCAGACGACATAGGATTGAAATAACAGACAGAGTCATTCAACCGATATACGAGCTAGACACGGGAGACAGCATACTTGTGAACCCAGGGACAACAGCAGCTCCTGGCCGAGGACTTACTGGCCACCGCGGAGACGAAGCACCAAGTGGAGAGTGGATTCCTTCTGGATGTTGTAGTCCGCCAGGGTACGTCCATCCTCCAGCTGCTTGCCAGCGAAGATGAGACGCTGCTGGTCCGGGGGGATGCCCTCCTTGTCCTGGATCTTCGCCTTCACGTTGTCGATGGTGTCAGAAGACTCCACCTCCAGGGTGATGGTCTTACCAGTCAGGGTCTTGACGAAGATCTGCATACCACCACGAAGGCGGAGCACAAGGTGAAGGGTAGATTCCTTCTGGATGTTGTAGTCAGCAAGTGTGCGGCCATCTTCAAGCTGCTTGCCAGCGAAAATAAGACGCTGCTGGTCCGGGGGGATGCCCTCCTTGTCCTGGATCTTCGCCTTAACGTTGTCAATGGTGTCGGACGACTCAACCTCCAGGGTTATGGTCTTCCCAGTGAGGGTCTTCACAAAGATCTGCATACCACCCCTGAGCCTGAGCACCAGGTGGAGGGTGGACTCCTTCTGGATGTTGTAGTCGGCAAGGGTGCGGCCATCCTCAAGCTGCTTGCCAGCGAAGATGAGACGCTGCTGGTCCGGGGGAATACCCTCCTTGTCCTGGATCTTGGCCTTCACGTTGTCGATCGTGTCCGAGGACTCAACCTCAAGCGTGATGGTCTTGCCGGTGAGGGTCTTGACAAAGATCTGCATGCCACCCCTGAGCCTGAGCACCAGGTGAAGGGTGGACTCCTTCTGGATGTTGTAGTCGGCAAGGGTGCGGCCGTCCTCCAGCTGCTTGCCGGCGAAGATGAGTCGCTGCTGGTCCGGAGGGATGCCCTCCTTGTCCTGAATCTTGGCCTTCACGTTGTCAATCGTGTCCGAGGACTCGACCTCAAGCGTGATGGTCTTGCCAGTGAGGGTCTTGACGAAGATCTGCATGCCTCCCCTGAGCCTGAGCACAAGGTGGAGCGTGGACTCCTTCTGGATGTTGTAGTCAGCGAGGGTGCGGCCGTCCTCAAGCTGCTTCCCAGCGAAGATGAGACGCTGCTGGTCCGGGGGGATGCCCTCCTTGTCCTGGATCTTGGCCTTGACATTGTCAATGGTGTCCGAGGACTCGACCTCGAGGGTAATGGTCTTGCCGGTGAGGGTCTTAACAAAGATCTGCATCTGCAAACATTCAGGCACCAGAAGATAGGTTAGGCCACCATAAACAATCAGCTATGAAGGACAACTTATATACAGTATTTGTTATAGCATAAAAATGATGAGTTCTGATTTCTGATCATCAATGTAACGTAGACAAACTGCATGTATGCTATGTGCAACAGTACATAAAACACTGCTAAGTTCAATACAAATCCAACCCACAAAGCATCTGATTTCATTAGCCTACTGACCAGACATGACGTTGTCTAGCAGGTGGACACAGCTATCTAAGGACAGGTTTAGCAGTATTATGCCAAATTCAGGATAATTAGCAGAACCAATTTGAACCAAGCATAATGAAACTTTAGGCAGTGATGCCTAGGTGGATACAAAAATCAAGGGACTCGCAGGTGAACTGCAATACAATCAAATTTAACCGATCTGTGACTAAAAACAGATTGAACAACTTCTTTGTATGGGACCAATCAGCCAGGCCAAAAAACAAGGACTCACCAATCTATCTAAAGAATTCTACACAGATTAAACAGCAGTCAAAGGTATCCCGATTAACAGCACCAGCTAGATGAATTTAACCGACGACCTACAGAGTGCACATGAACGAAGACGACATGAAAAGCTCAAGCCTATCCAATCTATCTAAAGAATTCTACACAAATTAAACAGCAGTCAAGGTATTCCAATTAACAGCACCACCTATATGAATCTAACCAACGACCTACAGAGCGCGCATGAACGAAGACGATCCATGAAAAGAGAAAGCCCAATCAACCATCTTAATTCATCACAAGACCGGTCGCGCGACCCCGCGCACGTCAACAGCATCGGAACCCTAGCACGGCGATCCGAACGCGGTATGAACTAGAAGAACAAAACCACAAGACCTCACCGAGCAGCACGGATCTAATCATCCACACAACATAATCTCATCACAACCCGCATATCCACACATCTACAGGCAAATCGACTACAGATTTGTAGATTACGAACAGGTAAAGGCATGGCATCACAACCTAATCAACCCTAGCCAGCAGATCCACAACGAACACGGAAAGGAGATCTCATCAGAGGGGGATCGCGCATACCTTGGGAGGAGGGGAAGGCTCCTTCGCTTCGATCGGGCGAGAAACTAGATTGGGGATCGATGGATGAGGAGGCGGTGAAGGGGTGGGGATTTATACACGGCGCGGGGGAGGAGACGGGCCCGGGTGGGAAGGGGAGTCCCGTGACGCTACGGCCTACGGCAGCGCGGTGGGTGGGGCCCGGCTGTGCGGCCCCGCTGCGGATGCCTCTCTCGCGTGGACCGGTGGACGGCTGGACGCCCGAAGCCATCCTACGCCAGCCACTCGCTCGGCTCCTACGCCTCTCTCGCAGCGCTCGGCTCCCAAACGATCCCAACGGCTCAGCCGATCGCACGTCACGTCCGCTCGGCTCATCGTTAGGCTCAGGCGAACAAGGACGACGCCTCCCTTTGGAGGAAAGACCGCATCACAATATTGTTGTGTAGGGAACTCAACGAGAGCTGCTGAGAAAATAAAAATTTGAAACCGCCCCTGTGGTTTAAGCTTTAACTCATGATTTGAGCCCACCCTACACAAGAGGATGAGGGTTCGCCTACCACAGGCCAGATCATAACGAGTAAATGGGACGTAGCGAGTGGATTCCGTTTTAGCAAAATTTTCTACAACACACTAGAAAGGTGTAACTTTAGCAACAACACATTTCAATTCTCATATTTACTTGTGACACACTACAAAAGTGTGGTTTTATAGCTGCAGGACACTAAACAGGGTGTGTTTTTTTCCGAACTTTTTTAAATCTTATTGCACCAACAATTTGAAATTTTGCACAATGATACAATGTTGCATTCTCTATCCATGTGTTCTTTTTTAGTTTTTCCCGGATGATTAAATAACTTTTCATTGAGAATATTCTTTTTAAAAAACAAACTATGTGAAGAATAAGAAAAAGATCTAAAAAAACACATATATAGGGAATGCATCAGTGTATCACTGTGCAAAGTTTGAAGTTGTAACGTATTTTGTGCCACAGCTATGAAATCACACTTTTGAAGTGTGCCACAGCAAAATACGAGTGTGTTGTGACCACACATTTTCAATGTGTTGTAAGAAATTTTGTCTTCTTTTTTATTCTATAAATTGGTGTATACTAAGATTTGAATTCTGGTGAGTGGCCTCACACCTGAAGGCGGTTGAGCACGCGGGTGAGGGCATGGCATCTGACGGGGACGTGATGGCGGCCGGCGGCAGCGGCAGCGGCGTTTGAGCGGCCTCGGCGAGCACGAACGCGAGGAGGCGCGTCATCGCTGCTCACCATGGGAGCCAAGTTAGAGCGGATCTATACCCGTCGCTGTAGTGTACCCTGTCCGCCGGACGGCCTGAGTGTGCCACCGCGGCCTCGATACAGCCACGGTCGCGGGCTTGAGAGCCATGGATTGGACCTGTCCGCCTCCTGTGACCTTGAACCTTCCTGCCGACGGCGGCCTCAATCGCTCCCTGCCGAGACAAATCTTACTGCAGCCCCATTGCTGGAGCTCGATTTGGATGACGCCACTGCCAGACCCGCCCATGGCTGGAGCCGACGTGAGAGTTACCTCCTTTTCCTCCAAGTCCGTGCGCCTTCTTCTCTAAGTCCGAACATCTAGGCAGCTTGTTAGAGTTCGTGTGCCTCTCTAGCGGACTTTGTGCACACGAACTGCAACAGGCTCCGCATCACGGAAGAGCCACATCACCCACATCACGAAGAAGTAAAGCAGGAGCAAACAATATTTTTGTTTGAAAAAAAAAATCGAAAGGATAACTAATTTTTCAGGTTCAGATTGATGCATAAACCAATCATAAACATATATCTCAAATTGTTAAAGCATCTTCATCACAGCACTAAAATTCATCACAGACAAGAAAAGTGGAGATCCATCGAAAGCATTAAGAAACAAGTTGCCGTGAAGCTGGGCAAGCTGGCCGACGAAGAGCTCGTTGGCCTTGGTGAAGCTGAAGAGCGGGCCTCCCTTGCTGAGGCCGAGCACTGCGCCAAAGCCCTTGCCTGGCGGGATGCCGGAGCGCTCGAGGCCCGTGACGCTGTCGACGAAGCGGCCGTGGTCGCCGAGGGCCCCGATGGTGTCGAGGAACAGAAGGCCGCGGTGCGTGGCAGCTAGCCGCGCCGCGACACTGGCTAGCCGCCTCCTCGTGGCGGTTTACCGTCGGGAATCGACGATTAATCATCGAGCGACCACCGGACGACGGCAGAGGGGGCGGAAGGCGGCGGATCGGCGCCAGCATCACTTGATGGCGTGGGGGTAGGTTTTTTTTTTTTTTTTTTGCTTTTTTCCTTTTTCAACCCAGAAACCTTGCATGATTTTTTTAACCGAGCAAACGATCGAATTTTCGTGTTGTTCTTGCATTATTGAGCCGCAAGTTGCATTTTTTTACATATTTTTTGCTACAAAAATTTTCCAAAATTTTTAAAAGTTTGAAATTTGAAAACAAAAACGGTAAACCAGGTAAACCAGACCGGACTGGTTTTCCTAGTTTTTTTGGTTTCCGGACTTTTTTGCAAACTTTGATATTGAGAACCAAACAAACCTTTGGGTAATTTGAAGAAGAACGGTCATTGTTCTCACCTCAATAGTATTTTAATAGCCATCGTGTGTTCCAGACAATAACCACCAAATCGTAGTGGGTAATTGGGCACCAGGGGAAGTCCTGGTAGAAGGCGGCGGCGTGACAACGTCGAGGAATGCGCCAGGCATGTCCTCACCGGGCACGAACCGGTGCATGTTGCCGCCGGAGTCCGGGAACAGCACCCAGGCGCTGGACGCTGCCATGAACTCCCGGCTCGCACACACACTCAGGTAAACTGATGTCCTTGCACGGGTAAACTGATGTCTTACACACACACAACACTCAGTGTAAACTGATCTCTCTCTCTCTTTCTCTCTCACACACACACACCAACAACACAACTTGACACTCGTGTAACTTATGTCCCCCGCACACACAACACTCGTGTAAACTGATGCCCCCCCCCCCCCCCCCCCCCCCCCCCCACCCACACACACACACGAAACACTTGTGTAAACTGATGTCTCTCGCAAACACACGTGCATGTGTGTTGGTGACGAGTGCGTCATGTCATCGAAGCACAGCGCGACGAAGGACATGTGGGCGGAGCCACATTTTGTCAGTGTGCTTCAGACAATTTTGCTTATGTGATTATCCCTACACGTGTCAAGACACATGCATTCCATACACAGAATCATATTTAAGAGAGGTTTTCTCGACAAGGCTTGATACTTTGCTGGAAGGTGACAAGCGGCCAAGCCACATTGACGCTGGCCAGGACAAGTGCGTGATGGCACTCAGCAACCTCACGCTTTGGCTTCTTACCGTATTTACGTCCGCCTTGCTGATCCATGGCTGTGATGAACCTCTCCACCCTTCTGGCAAGCTGCTCTTCCCGCCATGCTAGCTCTCGCCTGACGTGGCGCGCACACGTTCGAGCGGGTGCAGGCCATGCCCTTGTTGCACATGCGAGAGGTAGCATGTACACTGACCCAAGCCCCTCACGAACGCTGTTAAAGGGCTCGCAACCCTGCGTAGCGATAGCGCCCTCACCAATACCAGTGCAGAGCAGATATCCATCACTTGTCTTTAGAGAACAGAATAGGTCGTAACGATTGTTGACACTTGCTAAGTTATACCGAATAAATCGTCACCGGCACGGATGCCAAAAATGGTTTATTCGTAATTCTTATGATAAAAGATAATCCGCAAGCGCAGGATCATGCGCGAGCGTGGCGGACGAGTTCTTGCACTTGTCTCGCGTCAATATCCATTGCTGATTCTACAGTGGTCACATTTGTGGCACAGAGTCGTAGGGTGCGTGCTCATCGATTAACAGGGTGCAGGTCGTAGGGGAAGTCCTGGTAGTAGGCGGCGGCGTGACGACGTCGAGGAATGCGCCAGGCATGTCCTCGCCGAGCACGAACCGGTGCATGTTGCCGCCGGAGTCCGAGAACAGCACCCAGGCGCTGGACGCTGCCGTGAACTCCCGGTGCAGCACTTTTTGTTGGATATATGAGCACTTTTAAGTTTAATTTAATACCGAAATAAATCATAAACATGATGAACAGATTACAGATTAAACTAGACAAGTCTACGCAAGATCTAGACAAGTCTATAATCATAGTAAACAGAGCAAGATCTACCATCGTAGTACTATCGTACAAGCATGGATCAGATAGGCAAATAGGGGAGACATGGTTTTATAGAACACGTACTGTTGATCCAGCTGCGTAGTGGAAGCCGTAGCGGGACGACGATGTAGACGTTGATGACGATGAGCAGCGACTCCCGCACGCGACCGAGGAGGAAGGCGAGCCGCGATGGAAGCGATCGAGCAGTCGCGCAGAGAGCTTCCCAGAAACCTTATTCACCCTCTCCCGGTGCAGGAGCTCAGAGGACGACGGTTCCGGAGACCTGCTTTCCCGTTCGCCGGTGCACGCCGACGATCAGGATAGGGCAGACTACAAGCGGCGGCGCAGCAGGAGGAAAAGGTAAAACCCTAACTCGTGTTGTGATATGCAATAGGGGCGGCACACCAAGCGTATTTATAGAGGGAGACCGCTAGGGTTTAGGCGTCTCACAACCGAATCGGTTTCCATATAAAAACGAATTGGATACGCAACAAAAAGAAACTGCAAAAGGAAGCCGCGCAACCGCAAGCTCTCGGGCTGGATTTCGGCGGACCATTCACGCAAGTGATGCGCGGCCCCGCCCATCGCTCAAGCCCCGCCCGTCCCGGCGAGGCGTGCGCGCATGTGTTTCTTCCTTATTTCTCTTATCCACATACTTGCAAGAGAAGGTGAAGCAACCTTCTATTTAAGTAGGTCCTCCTCCACCTCAACTAGCAATATGGGACTAAAGAGTTGCATTCCCACCATACATGAATGGGCCTTTGAGATTTTCAAGAATTATTGAAAAATACAAATGGGCCTAGCACATGTACAGCCCACTAATAATTCCAACACTTTCTCCGCAAGCTGCATCGCCGTCGGGCTACCTGAGCCGGTGGCGCAGACACGGAGACGGACCCAGTCGTAGGCCATGACGTGCGCCGAGCCGACGAGGAGCAACACCGTGAGGCTTGGGTAGTTGTGGAGCGGCATGGCGGCTCGCACACACACTCAGGTAAACTGATGTCTTGCACACACACTCGGGTAAACTGATGTCTTACACACACAACACTCAGTGTAAACTGATCTCTCTCTCACACACACACACCAACAACAACACAACTTGACACTCGTGTAACTTATGTCCCTCGCACACACAACACTCGTGTAAACTGATGCCCCCCTCCCACCCCCCACCCACCCACACACTCACGAAACACTTGTGTAAACTGATGTCTCTCGCAAACACACGCGCATGTGTGTTGGTGACGGGTGCGTCATGTCATCGAAGCACAGCGCGACGAAGGACATGGAGGCACTGCTAGACGCTGGGGAGGGACAGCCGTAGCTCGTCAACGGTGACTTCAATTCATGGTGTTCCTGAACTAGCGGCCCATGAAGGGGAAGGGGAACGTCGGCAAGTATAGGTGCGACAGGGCTCGATCTCCTCAAGAAGGCCTACCGCTTCTTCCCTTGGATGCAAGGTACTACATGCTCGCAATAGCTCTCTAAATTCTGAAATATTTAGGCATGTTGATTATATGCAGTCATACTGTTTTCATCCACCCTACAACTGGCTCTAACATCGTGAGGCCGTACATACATATGTTCTCCCAAGCTAACAAGGTGGTCCACGGGCCTTGCTAATTAAGGTGAGATCATAGAGAGATCAATTGTTTCAAATGATGACAAGGTGAGCAAAGGTTTATGTAGAATCAATTCTACAAGTGAATCATAATCTGCTGAGTTTGAGGACGCTGTGATTTGACCTGAGGTAGTGGTTCTTCCTTGTAGTAGAGAAGCATTCATCGATTTCTTGTAGGGGTGTAAATAGGTGCCTCTAAAAGGGTAACCTCTGACCCTCTTTAGTTCAAACAAATGAACTAGATTTCCAAAACGAGAGCTCATTTTAGAAATCTAGTTCATTTGTTTGAACTAAAGAGGGTCGGAGGTGACCCTAAGGGTCGCTAGTTTCACCCTTAATTTCTTGTAGTGCTTCATCTACTTGCGGCTCACAGCATTCTGTCACACACACATACACACACGCGCACGCGCACACAAGGACGCCTGTGTGGGCGCAGCTCCTCAGGTCATCGAAGCACAACGTGGTAATGGTGAAGGACGCAAGGTACTGTGTGCCTTTCTCTCATCTATCTACTAGTGGTGAGTGAGACAGATTTTATTTGTGCGCCCAGAAAAATATTAAATTTTTTCCTGGACACACACACACACAAATCGGTCTCACAGAGAGTCATATTTGTGCACAGCCTGTTCTCCCCCAGGCTTGAACGATGCATTTTAGTCAAATCACAATAACATGATATAATAAACCACAACAGACATCCAGTCTCAATATTAGTCTACATATTGCACAGAAGTTCACTAACGAATTTAAAACAACTCAAACAATGCTTGGCTTTCTCTTGTAATTAAATCTCAGAACATGTTGATAAAGCTGTCAGCAGAAAGAACGAAGACTTTTTTCAAAAAGACAACACAGATAAAGTGAGACTATGGTCAGTTACACAGAGCTGAGAATATTGCTTGACCAAATTCATTTTTGGCCGCTTAGCTTACATACTGAAGGCGACAGGACGCGGTGGACACCCACACCCACACACACACACACACACACACACACACACACACAGAGTCATATGTGTATGACAGCAAGTAAGGTGGCGTGAGCACTGGCCTATTCTTCGAGCCACCAAACGATGCAACCTCTCGTTGGATGATCAGGGAACTAGACCCATGCAGCCGACAGTTTAATGAAATCTTGGCCTATAACCTTCTCAGCGAGCATATATATCTGACCCCTAGTTGACAGAATAGGCACATTGTGGCACACAGTCGTAAACAACCGGGAGCTTGCTAAATTCAATCATACTCGAGTGGTCGTGGAGAAGCATGGACACTCCCTTGAGGCAAATATCAACCTTCTGCTCTGTTCCATGTTTGTTTTTGGGAGTCCTTTGCTGTACCCCATTTGGTTCCCCCTTTCCCCAGCACATGCATCAGGTTTTTACGCCAATTTACATTTCCTGTGCTGGCATGCTGCATAGAATCAACTGAAAAGTGGCACTTGCTACTCAGAAACAACAATCTGAGGTACGGCTGTTATCGCAGTGAACTGCTCAACCCTCTGCATCAGCTCAACTAGGTGTGCCAGACAGAGCGAACCATATGTTTCTTTATGTTCCTTCATTTCCTCTCCCTGATACTGAATACTCTGATTATATTTGAACTCCACTTGATCAATAAAATCTCTTTTAATTTGTGTGTGTGTGTGTGTGTGTGTGTGTGTGTGTGTGTGTGTGTGTGTGTGTGTGTGTGTGTGTGAACTAGTGAGCAGTGAACCGGCCGAGCGCTACAAGAAATGAGGGCGGGGTGGTGGCGTCGCGTTTGGGAGTGAGAAGGCGCGGATGGGTTATAATCGGGTGACCCATGGGTGAAAAACGACACTCATCCTTCACCCGAGTCCGAGTCGGGTCGGGTGCGGGTGACACCTATAAGCGAAAAGTTGCACTCACACCCACGTCCATCGAGTGTAAAACCCATCGGGTGCCCGCACTCATGGGTTGCCATCCCCAGGGTCTCGCGCTTTCTTCTCATATTTTGGCAGTAATGACTGTTGCTAGTATACCGGGCGGCTTTAAAGTGGGTATACTCTTTATCAAAAAAGAAAAAGAAAAAGTGGATATACTGAACTCGGTGAGGATGGTGTGACGAGAGTCAAAGAGATATGTGTGCACCGACGAGGTACCAGTTTCAGCACAATATTTAATAAGGTCATTAGCTGGAGAATAGTGATTTAATAGTGCTTTTGCAAGGGATTTTGTTAAAAATCGTTGACACTGACAACTACACATATACTCCCTTCGGTTTTAAATCGTTGACGTTTGATCATTTTTTAGTTACGTTGACCATTCATCTTATTCAAAATATTTTAAAAAAATGTGCGGGTGCGGGTGCGGGTAAAATATTTTAAAAAACAGAGAGAGATCGAAACACAGAGCGCAACAGAGGAGTAGATCCAGTGCGGGTGCGGGGGCGGGGGCGGCTGCAGAAAACCCGCGTTTGCTGCCAAAAGCCCGGCTCGCGACTTGCCGGCATGGCCTGCCTTTGCAGCGTGGGTGTGGACCTCGGCTCGGTCATGCATGCGAGCGCATCCTCCGCTGGTGTACAGAGAGGCTCATTCATGATTCATGTAACGGAGTGATGAGATGAAAAAACTGAGCCCCGCCGAGCCGCCCGCCCCGTGCGCCCCCTTTGGCCACCAGCAGCTCCACGCGCGCGGCGAGGCTCCATGGCGCTCCACGGCGCGCGGTAGGCCATGCATGGCACTCCTCGGCGCGCGGGAGGGTAGCCGGCGTGGAGGCGGGAGCAGGAGGGCACGCGGAGAGGTGGGGATGCGGCGTGGCGAGGGAGTGGGAGGGCGGCCAGGCGAGGCGCGGTGGCCGGGGCCACAACACGGCAAGGTAGGAGCCGGGACCGGAGGTGGCGCAGGTGCAGCCTCGCGCGGGCGCGACGCGGCTACCTGTCGCGGGCTAGAGGCGTGGAGGCGAGCTGGGGACCTTGGCAGCCGGATCGGGTGGTCGGCGGCAGGTTTCGGTGGGTGTTGGGGATCGGTATTTACGATAATAACGACACCCCCTTTGCCTTTGATTTTTTGACTACAGGTCAGTTAGCTGCCGACGTTTCGAGTCCCCCGGCCGAGAATTGGCGACAGCCCAGGGAGCTGCAATTTTGGGTTGCCGACATTGTTTGGGGAGAGCGCAGTCTCCCCAACCGACGGCGACAAATTGGCAGCGACCAGGAATGGCGACAACCCCGGAAGGAGACGAAGCCCCGGCATGACAACGTTCGAGAGTCAGGCTGGCGAATGACGTCACCTAGCTAGGGTTTCCGTCGTCGAACGGAAATGTCGTTTGTACCCTTATGACAATGTTGTACAGAATATTTCGCGAATATAGTGGGTGGCCAAGGGTAATTTGGTCATGTAGAAATGACCCTTGGCCTTCCCTATAAATACCCGCCCCCGGGCTCCGTAGAACGGGACGAAACGGTAGAGATTACACCCTTGTAATGAAATGCTGCTCCGTTGTTCCTTGAGCGTCATCTGATAGTCCGTGTCGGGATTCTTTGTTGCTACAATGAAGAATTCCCAACATTGGCGCCCACCGTTTGTGTTGCTCGAAAATACCACCCGTGATGCCACATAGAAAGAAAAGAGCACCCAGTTCAAAAACCACCATCAGCCCCCACTCGCCGGACTTTGAGGAAGAAATTCTCCCCCCCAACCCGGCATTCTCGGAAGAAGAAATTCGCTGGGCGTTCATTCAAGAAAAGCAAATGGCTGACGAGGCCAACCGAATTTCCGGCGCGGCGGAAGGAAGCCAAGCCGCCGGAATTCGACCAGGTGATCAGGATATCGCCGCCAAAAGCTCCATCGACCTCACTTTCAATGAAGAAGCAGAAAAGTTGAAGCAAGTAAGGGCCGGCAAGAAAAAGGCGGAACCACCGTCGACAATCAACCCTTTCCCCGAGGAAAGCGATCCAGAAGAAGATGAAGTGGACAAACAAATGCGGCAGCTCTCCAACCTCCAGCAACTTGGAAAGAGGCTCAAGTTAACAAAAGAGAAGATAATCTCTGAGAGGGCCAGAGAGAAAGAAAAGCTCCGGCTACAGATTGAGCAAGCAAAGGCAGAAGTCGCCGAACTGCAAAAAGACCTCGACGAGATGACAAGCGCCACTGGGCAGAATAGCGAAGCAAAGAGAGAGCACTATGGGGGGTCTCCCGACTTTGAAGCAACCAACAATGGCGAGGGTCACCACAGATTTCGCACTGCATATCGCCAAGCAGCTCCTTTCATTAGCAAATTCGACAAGAATTCTCCTTTGTCAGAAGGCCTCCAGTTGACTCCATGGCCAGCAACTTATAAGCCCATCTCTTGTCAAAGTACAATGGTTCAACCGACCCAAGGCAATTCTTGATGTCATTTGAAGCTGCAGTAGCATCTGCTGGAGGAGACGATACTGTATTGGCGAAGACCTTTGTCACCACAATTGAGCATCAAGCCCTCGAGTGGTACTCTAGGCTGAAGCCCGGATCAATATATTCATGGGAGAACCTAAGGGACAAATTGACGACAAACTTTCAAGGTTTTCACAGAACATCTATATCTGCAGATGAACTCAGAGCATGTGTTCAGCAAGAAAAAGAGCCCCTGCAGGACTATTTCCAGAGATTTGTCAACCTCAAAGCCCGAACGGATGATATTCCAGATCAAATTGTCATTGATGCCGCAATTGGAGGGTTGCGAGCCGGCCCTTGTGCCACTCACTTTTCCATGCACCGCCCTTCAACAATCGAAGAGCTCTTCTCAACAGTTGATCAGTTCTGTAGAGCCGACAACGATCACAGAAGAAGATTAGAACAGCAGAACGCGCAGCGCCAGGCGAAGAAAAACCAATCAAGCCAAAGGCAGCAGGATTGGAATTCGTCCAGGAGGAGTGCTAACAATAATCAAAGCCAGAACTCCAACCTAGTCAATCATATCGACAACCAAGAAGAAAAAACCGACACAAGCAACCCTGCCGGCAATTTTCCGCATAGAGGAGGAAGAAACAATCGCTCTCGAGGAAGGGGTCGCGGCAATTCGCAAAACTCGCGAAACCAAGAACCAAAAAAGCCATACTGTCTGTTCCACGGACTTGACAAGGGTCATACCTCCAAGGAATGCTCAGAAACGAAAGATGCCATGGAAAGAATGAAAGCCAAGGAGCATGGAAGCGAAACACAGAGAAGTGTCAATCACACGGCTGCTGCCAATTCTTGGAACAACCCACCTTTCGGTGCCTCTTACCCATATCAATATTTCTAGAATTCTTACAACCCTCACCACCATTTCCAAAGCCCATACCAAACACATCCACCACAATCGCCGCATATTCAGCATTTGGCGACATCCCAAGCAAGTTCGTACACACCCCAGCTGCAAATTCCCAGAATCACCGCCTCTGAGGACCCCCCTTTACCACCTCCGCCGCCATTCCCAAAACAGCCAAACCAAAACAATTCCTCTCAGAGCCTTCCCACTTATGGAGTCATCCTGCCAATCACCGGCGGATCTTCATCCGAGTTCGAAAGTAAGAAACAAAAGAAAAATTACTTCCGAGCTGTCAATGCTGTGTGCAACGGACCCGTGGTGAAATCACGGTGGTCGCACATTCCAATCACATTCACAGAAGCCGATCTAAACCTCCGCAGCTACCCTCATACAGATGCCATGGTCATCCAGGCAAACACCTATGGTTGGTCAGTCACCAAAATCCTTGTTGACAACGAGTTCAGCAGACATCCTCTTCAAGAGAACATTTGACCAGCTCAACCTTGATTCATCTCTACTTCAGCCTTCAGAATACCCTTTGTATGGTTTTGGCGGGAGAGAAGTCCGCGCTCTCGGCAAAATAAGCCTCCCAGTGTCGAGGTGTGGAAACCACGGCAAATGGGGGCCTAGCAAGGCCTCCCTTTGAGATTCGGAGGGGAGCGAACGGTTCTAAGTGTCGGAATCGCGCACGAGAAAGAGGGAGAACACAAGCAGTTTTACCCAGGTTCGGGCCACCAGAGGTGTAAAACCCTACGTCCTGCTTGTCTGGTATTGCTCAAGTGTTGTGTGTTGGTTTCACGTACAAGGCACTCCCTTTTATAGTGCAAGGAGAGGCCGGACCCGTTCATGGGCCGTTATGGGGCGCCGGCTGGCGACTCCCCTCCGCCCGAGATGCCGGCGTCTTGTCTAGTGTCAGCGGCCTTCGCTCGCCTGCCTTCATCATTCGTTTGACTCCCGTCGTCTTGTCCCATCGCTCGTACAGCACGCGCGCGGCGCCCGGAGTGGTGAGGCGCGGAAAGGGGGCGGATGCACCGAACAACCCCCCGGTCCAAGCGACGCTCCGTACGGCAGCAGGCGGCGCTCGTCAGCCCACGCCCTCCTGTCAGCCAAACAGTGCGCTACAGGGCTACGACTGGTCGGGTCACACCCATCAGTCGCCGCCCTGCGTGAGGCGCACGCGCATTGAAGTCCAGCGACCCCGCCCGCGCGGCGCCTCGCGGGCTGTCGCTGGCAAGTGGGACCCCCTCCGCGAGGAAATCCCCGCCCCCGGATCCGCGCGCACTGTGGTCGCACGAAATCCCGGGGCGTCACGTCGAGGCGCGGCGCTGTTAAGGCCCACTAACCAACCACCGTCGCCACGTGCCAGGCTTCCACAGGCTCGCGGGGCCCGCCCTCATCCCTTCCCGCGGCGGGCCGCGGAGGTCGCAGGCGTAGCCACGTGGCAACTCCCCACGGCTCGCGGCTGCGAGCCGCTCGGGGGCCCTGCGCCCCGCGCTCTCTTGCTGGGCCGCTTCGGCCCACTCGGCGCGTGGCTGTCTTCCTCGGCCAAGATGGACTCAGGCCGGCCTTTTTGACCGGGGAGTGGGGACCCTGGTTCCCAGTACACCGACAGGAGCCCCCGCCCCGGTGGACGCCACGCGGGACGCTGGGGTCGATCGGGGCCCATTCGTCAGCTTCGTTGGGTAGGTTTCCATGCGCGCGCCGTTTTTCCCTCGGGAGGCGAAACGCCGCGGCCCGGTCAGTTGCGCGGCGCCCACTCGCGCAGATAGTGGCGGGGCCCACGCAGACTTCTGTCGTCTACGGGGCGTCGTTTCGCCTGCCGCGTCCTGATAAAAAGACTGGCGCAGCGTTCCGACTTCACCACTTCCACACTCTCCGCAGCGGTTGCATTCCTCGCGCTCTCCGTCTTCTTGCTCCCTTGCGTTCCAGGGTTTTGCGAGTTCTTGCTTTTCTTGCTCTTCTCGCCGATGGCCGGAGACAAAAAGCTCGTCGCCGCCACCGATCGTCCCCGGTGAACCCGGTTCCTCCGCCTGCGTTTGCAGCGCCGGAGGGGCCGCTTTGCCGCGGTCGACCTTCTCGGAGGAGGGGGACCTGGAGCGGGTGCGGCTGCACCTGCCGGACCCCCAAGGGCAAGATCGCGTTTGTGGGCGCGCGGCGACGGCCGACGTCACCGGACCACGATGGAGGGAGATCGTCTCCTTCCTCTCCTTCGTTCTGGCCGGGGCGATTCCGCCATTCTCTCTCTTTCTTGATGGAGGTGCTGCTGCAGTACAAGATCAAGCTGGCGCACCTTACGCCCAACTCCATCCTGATCCTGTCCGTGTTCGCCGCACCTCTGCGAATCTTTCGTGGGGGTGCGCCCGTGCGTCGAGCTTTTTCGGCGCTACTACCCG
This sequence comes from Eragrostis nindensis, assembly GCA_012490785.1. Taxonomy (NCBI): domain Eukaryota; kingdom Viridiplantae; phylum Streptophyta; class Magnoliopsida; order Poales; family Poaceae; genus Eragrostis; species Eragrostis nindensis. The sequence continues at coordinate 898 of JAAXCT010000652.1, read as the reverse complement.
GCTTCGCCCGATGGGGAGGGACGACCCTGTGGGGAGCGTCCGCTTCAGCCGCCGGACCGAGGGCGGTCCGAGTCGTACATCGACTTTACGCCCAGGGCGCGGTTCGACCGGTGGCGCAGCGATTGGTTCTACCTCCGCAGCGGCCAGCCTTTCCGCCGTCTCTCTCCTTCCCGCGGTCCGCGCCGACCGAGTCCTCGGAGTATTGGGAGAGTTGCCCTCGCCTTCCTTCATGGCTCGAGCGGGTGACCAACCGCATTGCCATCCTCGCCGCTGCCGGCCTCCACGGGGGATCGTGATCCACGACTTCCTGCGAAGGCGGATCGCCCCGCTGCGGGATCGTCCCCAGCTAACGTGGAGGTACTCCGACTTCAACTTTGTCGGTCGGACCCCGCCGGGGATCCGATCCGATCTAGCGCCGTCGGAGGAGAGGGCGGCGTACATGCGCTGACGGACACCAATCCCCCGGATACCTTGAGGTATCCGGATGACGCGCAGCCGCTGCATCTGGAACCCCCGGCGCCGCGACATTCTGGCAGCCATGCCCAACATCAACCAACGCCGGCTGATCGAGACTGCGGCGCCGCAGCAAGCCTTCGGGTCCGTGACACCACCGGCCCTCCGCAGGGTTCGACGGCGCGCCCGGAGCCGCAAGGGCCCCTCCACCAGCCGCCGGCGACAAGGGGAAGAAGCCTGCCGCGCCGAGCCCGCCGTCCTCGACCACCACCGGCCCGGTCGCCGCCCGTGGGGACGCCGGCGACACCGGGTGTCGAAGAGGGGCCGGAGCCCGACGCCTCCTCCCGTCGTGCTACGGTGCCGGACGTCGGAGTTCGGCCACATTACAAACGCCTTCGCCGGTAAGCGTTGCAATGCTTGTTCCGGGTTTTTTCTTTTGCCCTAG